>VWZK01017126.1:49336-235099 GCA_013396935.1 Baryphthengus martii | reverse complement strand
CTGAATTCGTCTCAAACCGGGACAGTTTAGCATCTAGTCAGCTTCATCATCTTGCCACAGCAGCATCAAAAGTGTAAGGATGAACTCCAAAGTTTCCCTTGACTAAGCAGTGGTTGCAATTCCTTATACAGTCTAAACATTTTAGTACTCTGGCTGTGAAAGTCTTTTTGATAAAAAGATATATGTCCCCTTTTTCCATTGGTTTTCATCCCTTTTATATTATTTTCAGGAAGGATATGTTAATGTATTTCAAAGTTAGCTCAGTGAACTAGGTACAATGCCTCTGCTTAGCTAGGGTATGTGAGACTTTCATCATGTGAGATTATTTGTCCCCTAAATCTAATCAACTCTTTTCCATTCATGGATTTTCTTTATTATACACTTTTTTTTTTCATACACAGGATCTTTCTGAGACTTTTAAGAGATATTAGTTTGATAACTTAAACCAAAATTGGCTTCCTCTTTTAATACAGTAAGAAGTCATACGTTGAAGGAAGGAAAAGGCTAGAGCTTTTACCCAGGGTGCTGCTACAGGAAAAATGCTCTGCTAAAAATCCAGCCTTTAAAGATTTGTCAGATGCAGCATGCTGCAATTCTGCATTTTCTGTCATGACAGAGCCCATTGAATAATTCCCTGACCCACGGGATCCTTGAAAATTTGCTACTCGCTACACTCCTATGCTCAAAATCTTATCACTGAATGGTTGATGTTGGAAGGGACTGGTGGAGGTCATCTAGTCTAACCCCTGTGCTCAAGCAGGGACTCCTAGAGTTGGTTTCCCAGGACCATGTTGAGACAGCTTTTGAATATTGCCGGGGATGGAGACTCCACAGTCTCCCTGGGCAGCCTGTGCCAGCGCTGAATCCCCCTTGCAGCGAAAGTGTTTCCTGATGTTGAGAGGGAACCTCCTGTGTTTCAATTTGTGACTGTTACCTTTGGTCATGTCACTGGGCACCACTGAGAAGAGCCTGACTCCATCTTCTTTGCATCTGCCTTTCAGATACTTATATACATTAATAAGTACCCCCCTGAGACAACTCCTTCTCTAGGCTGAACAGTCCCAACTCTCTCAGCCTTTCCTCATAGGAGATACGGTGCACTCCCTTCATCATTACAGTGGCTAGGCCCTTTCTTGAAGCCTCTCTGGTACATCTATTTCTCCCTCTCTCAGTCTGGGGATCCCAGCACTGGACATAGCAGCACAGATGTGGCCTCACCAGTACTGGCTAGACTGGAATGATCACCTCCTCTGACCTGATGTCAATGCTCCTCCTCACACAGGCCAGGATACTGTTAGTCTGTGAGAAAGGTTATTTCCTTGACATTTCAAGTTACAAATTTAAGAGGAGGCTATAGGGTAAGCTGTTATTGTCCCACTGATTACACTGATTAATGATATGGTATGATAATGTTAAATACATGAATTTAACATTATATAAGTTCCAACTACAATCCTGTCATCCCTTCCCATCCTCCTGTTGTTATTTATGTGAGTAGATTATTGTGAAAAGTAGTGAAAACAGTTCCTGGTTTTCAAAAATCCTTTAGAGTAAATTCAGAGGATGTTTTGGAAATGTGATTCTAGTGTCTTCCCAAAGGAAATTCAGAACTATCTCTATGTAAAGCAATAGAGTTATTACACAGATTTCATAACCTTTACAATCTCTGTTACTATTTTTTAAAATTAATTTTCAGATCATTAATATTTCTAGGAAACTTCACAGATGAACAAAGCCAGGTAAAGGGCAAAAGAGACTTTTTCCATCTGGTGTATTAGACTGAAAGATAAGAACAACACATGTTTTGATGTGTTGGACTGAGAATCATATTATTAAAAAATGTACCTCTGTCAAAATTAACTCACAGAGGCGTAATTATTGTAGCATCCCTGGGAAAACCCTTGATGACCATGAAGTTAGACTTCAGGCCTCAATACTGGAAATCTTAAAGCACTCATCTCTCACTTCTCAAACTCCAGCCCAGCAAAGCAATCAGCTTTCAACAAGAGTTACCTGTTCAGTGAAGCATTAAGAAAAATACTCTAGTCCAACCATGTTCAACAAAGCACAGAAGCATATGTTAAATTGTCAAGGGGATGTCAGCATATGCCAGAAAAATGCCTTGATGAATATGGATGAACTGTTATAGATTGGGTGACAGCTGTCCAGTATAAAAAACTTTGAAGACCATGTGTAAGGATGCTCCTGTGAGGTGATGAGCACCTCCACATTTCAGTGGGAGAGCAGGATACTCAGGAGAGTGACAGTTCAGGTCCATGAAGCATATTTCTCTTGGAAAGGCAGATACGTTTGACAGCCTTGTCTACCTTCCACAGCTTTCCCAACCTGGAGACTTTACAGCTCACAGATGTGAGATGGTTTTCTATGCTGTAATAAGAAATGTGCACATCATAACTCGGAACAAAGTGCTCATTTAAGCTGACATTTATTTACATTTATGTCACAATTTATGCTGAACAAAGATGCTTTGCGCTGCAGGAACTTTGCACTTCAACTCTCTATTAAAAGCTGTTTTGTGTGTTTTGTAATGTTCAGCCCTAAGAAACACAAATTCTTATAATTTTATCTTTTCACTATTGATATACCATACCTTTTGGTAACCCATGGTAACAGTCTTCCTTGTTTTAAGTAGCGGGTGTTGAGGACACGGCAAATGGCTGCCTATTCAGTTTAGACCACCCAATGGAGATGTTAGGGTTAGTCAACATTTTCATTTAAATTACATCAGGATATTGTACATGCATCTCGCACAGCGAGCTTTGCTATAGAGCTGCAGGGATTCAATAACCCTACATTACACAATCTGTGCAGACAATTTTAATGTCAAGGGTCTAGGCTGCTTTTATGTTTCCTCTGTTTAGCTCGGGTTTTTACATTAAACAAGACAGACAACATGAGCGAAAGTCATTCCTCCTACAAACCAGTCTTGGACAATCTATTTATTCTGGGAATGAATTGGCTCTCTGTAGTCACTTGTGGGGGGGTTTTATTACAAAAAATAATAATAATAAAAAAAAAATCTCAATCTTGGAAACATTTCTATATCTGAAATGGGATTAAGTAAGACTGATCAAGGCACCCACTTAAAATTTCTTCACATCTTCTGTTTCAACCTTTAAAACTATATGACCTGTACTTGCCATAACTCATAAAATTGGTTAAATATCACTGTCATTCTTTACGATGCTGAAAGTTAAAATCTGAGAAATTTGTCACACAATACTAAGAGTTTTCAAAAGCTAAAATCGCTAAGGTCTAGACAACTCACAACAATTTCACAATAGGCAAGTAATTGTTCCTTCCCAGGTATACTTTTTGAATTAAGATGTGCTCCTACAGTCTTTGGTCACTAATTCTGTCAGAATTTATATTTAAATCTAGGTCATCATCAAAACACAAGTCTTTTCCTGAACACATTGCATAGAACACAGAGGTCTTCCTCCTGTTACCTTCTACTGAAGAGATGAGAGTACGAGGAGGAGGGAAGTGTTCAGCCACAGAAGGAAGACTGAAACTGGTTATCTTCAGCAGATTGTTTTTTAAAAACAATACTGGAATCCTTCTGAGTCTGTTCCTGGAAAAAAAATGCCACACAGGAAGTATTTCTTTAAATTATTAGTTGCCCTTTTCAAACCTTACTCCAAAAATATTGTAACTTTATAGGTATTGAAGAATTATTGGCAGTTTATGTTCAGATGTTAGCATTAATTCCTTTCCAACGGCTGCAGATCAAGGCACAGCATAACTACAATAAAGGTTTACAGAGGCTTTAGTGCAGGTGTTAAGGAACTGCTTTAGTCCAAGATGCATTTGGTCCATTGCAAAGGAAGAACCAAAGGAAGCCTCGTGGTTTGTTAAACACAAAATATCAGCTACGCAATCTTGTTAGCACCTCGTGTCCTTAAAGAAAACTTCTATATTGAGTCAACACCGCTTCATTCTGATCTCAGGGTGTTGGGGTTTTGTGGTTTGTTTTGTGGTGTGTTTTCTTTGTAGTTGTTTTGTTTGGGTTTTTTTAGTAAGTCAATATTCAGTAGTCTAATAGACTATTTTTTAAATCAGATTATTTAGTTGCTAACTTCTTTACATAAATTCTGGACCTAAGTAATTGTTTGATATCTTGCATTTGCTCTGACTATAGCAACACCCTGCTATAATAAAACGTAAGGTCAAGTTTGATAGAACTTATGTAGCATCAGCTCAACAACCTCCACACGTGCTGCACTCAACTGCACAGTCTTACCTAGAGTACAATGACACTGCACGCTGCCACAGCTCTGAGGAATCATACAAAAGCTCATTGATTTCCAGCTATTTTTAATAAGCTTTAGAGAATTCACACCATCATAATTGCTGCTAAGGAGCCACCAAAGAACACCTTGTGTCACCAAGTCACAGGTTAACATGTAAGACTTGTGTATTACACACAGTGCAACAGCGAGCAGGAGAATATGTATTTCCCTCTTCCCTGGCTGATATTAAAAGGAGATTTCAGATTAACATTTTTTAATTTGCCGAGTTGCAGAAAAAAAAATGTTTTACATAATAGTGTGTGAGAACCATCTTTGAACACTTCTAGAAAGAGTTTCTCAACATTGAGCTTGTATCACTGATGAGCTGTTTCCTTCTCTTTCTGAAAAATATGAGGCTACCCTATGCTGCTTCTTCACTCTTTAGCAGGGCTGCTTTCTTGTGACTATCCCTGAAGAAAGGCATGCCAACCCCATCATATTTTATTATATTCCTGTTTTTCTTAGCAAATGGAATAGTTCAGTTCTGTGATCTTGATATATACACATACACAGATTTTATAGGTACATTGAAATATTCCTTAGTCATTTATATGTTCCTCATATGTATGTGGAGAAAGAAAATGACAGAAAGCTTTTGCAATGTTCCACACTTATTTCACTGATAATTTAGATAACGGTTATGGGTTCTGGCATATTTTTATAAAAACACAGATTAAGAAATTATTATATATTGCCAGGGCTATAATAACAGTGTCTGAGCATTCTCAGCCTATGGCAGGACTGAATTACTTTTCCTTGGTTTAGTCTTAGAATTACAATTAAATTCATAGTGTATTATCTTGCATGTGCTGTGGACAATGTATATAAACATACATGTAGCAATGTGCACTATAGCTCAGCTGATGTTCTCCATTATCATATCCTGGATTGCTTCTTCTTTTGCCCGACTACACTATGAGCATCTAAAATGAAAGCTTTCCCTAACCGCCCGCCAGGCAGTGCAGTCATATAATGTGGTACCATTCACTGAGATTTAGTCAGCAACTGAGACACAGCCAGAGTGGGCAAGTGAAGAGAGGAAGGACACATTTCGCCATTCAGCTCAGTTCACTTGCCATCCTGAAGAACACATTCTAATTCAGGAATGTCAACAATCCTATGAAAAAGCAGTTACCTTATTTTGCTCATTTTATTTGTATTTGAAGCCGGTTGCTGGGAATGCTTTTCTAACTTTCAGTTTAAATCCACTGAAACCCGTCCTTATCCCTATAGATATTGTCACCACTGTTATATAAAAAAATATTTTTATCAATCATTCCTTGCAGGAGTTTAATCCCTTCATGTAGAATTTAATCCCTTTATGCAGCTGTAGGCAGCATATCCCCTCCATGTAGTAAGGATAAACAAGCAATAGATCTTTTAGTTTCTTCTGAATAGTTATGAGCTCCTGAATTGTCCCCCAGCAGCTCGCGTGCCCTGAGTGCCAGCACTGTGCCAGCCAGCCGTCAGGGAGCTCAGGGCCACCACCAGCCAGTTTCTGACTTCACCACCCTGCTCTGTCCACTGATCTCATCGATGCTCCCTAGGCTTCTCCTGCCTCTTCGGGGACAGTTCTGAGAATAGCAGTTCAACCTGGAGTAAAATGCTCTATAAACTGCCACCAAAGGTAAGCCAAGGTAATCCTTCATAGTATAATTGTGAAATATATTAACTCACAATAAAGTCTTCATATTATATAGCACGAATCTATGCTGTTGACAAAAATTGGACAATTTGTATAATAAAAAAATCTTAGCCTGGTTCAGACACAAATTATGGCAATCCTATTTTGATTTAGTAGTATTAAACAGTTATTAAAAGTTCAGGACAACTTTGATCAAACTTGTGCTTGCTTCATTAACATTTGTTCTGCTGCTGAGGGAAAGAAAGGAGCTCTTTTGAATTACTGTGTAAGTAGAGTTTTAACGAATTGTCTGCCTCAGAATGTGCTGATTTTGGGGGGAGATTTTAACTGCTCTATCTATTATGCTACAGACAGGAACCATTTAGTGTCTCATCCTCCATCTGTAAAAGAATTGTCTTCTCTTACACATTTATGATTTAACTCATGTGGTAGAGGAATTTTAATCCGTAAAATAGGCAATATACATGACTCAGTACAAATGCTAACCTTCTTTCCAGCAAGACAAGAGAGGTTTTGCACTTATCAGAAACATTTAAATCTCTTAAAAAATGAGCTATACTCATTCTAATAGCTTTTCTTTTCCTGATCACAGTTTAGTTGTTCTTAATTTTGTTTCATCTTCCTTACAACCGTTAACATGTATGAGAGTCTTATGACACGCATTTTCAAAATTCTTTTTCTACTGGAAATAAATGTGAATGCTTTCAAACAGAAACAATGTGCTTTCAAGACCCCAATTTGTGTTTAAAAAATCAATTCTAATTTAACCTGCTTGTATTCTCACTTAGGTAAAGTTCTTTTACATCATTCTGATATGAAAAGCAAGCCTTCAGGCCATATAAAATAAATGAGAATTCAAGGCCATGCACAAGTGCTTTGCTGAATCAAGCCTCAATTACTAGACCATTACTGTAATAACATAATGCTGTATTACAGCCTTTAACAAACCCATCATAGTTGTTTCCAGACATCTGTGCTTAAATTCCAAACATTACAAGGTCTCATCTTTAAAAAGTAATAAGAAATTAGCTTATTTCAGCCATACTAATTATATAAATTATTAATAAATTACATAAGTTGGTAATAGAGTAATTAGATTATTTCAACAAAACGAAAAGCAAACAAATAAGAACCTTTTTCCTTTTAGCAGATGATCTCAGATACCTGCTACACCTCCTGAAAGTTTAAAAGCATGTGAAAGGCTGAATGGAGGCTCTTAGTGTTTCTACAGGTCACACAAACTTTATTTTTTAAGTTTGATCAATTTCAATAATGGAGAGTGGACTTCTGGAGAGATACTGAGCGACCATTCACTACTTCTATTATGCCATAAAGTAAGGAACACATTTAATTTTGTAATTTTACGATGTTGTGCATGCTGAACTGATGTATAAAATTCTCCTTTTACCTGAGAGAACATTTGCTGAAAGTGGCAGAACAGGAGAAATATATATGTGTGAGACACCAAGGATATGGGGAACTAATATTACGCACCTGTGAAAAAGGCAAATGGATATAGGAGACAAGGTGTTCTCCATAAAGATCAAGAATTAATAATAATACAAAAAGAAACGCTGATAAGGCCCTGATATGAAAATACTATCTACACAACTAGTAACTTCAGACACTTGTGTGTGCAAATGCGAGTATACAAGTGTTTACACACACGCACAATATCGGATATTAATAAAAGAGGATATTTCTCCTTTAGATTTTTTGTCCCCGAGGCTTGCCATAGAAAAGAAAGTGAAAAAAATTAGATGAAAACAAAATTAAAGCATTTCTGTGAAATATTTTGTCTTACAACGAGTACTAAGGTATTTCTAGAGTATTATATAAAGCATTTTATTTGTCTTTAATCTTGAAAAACTGTAAGTCTGAAAACTGTTTCGAATAAAGCTACTTTTTTTAAGCTGATATTTTTGAAGATTTCTATTTTGGAATAGGTTTACTTTTGGCCCCTGATATTATGCAGTACTATTTACATTATGGTTAATATCTGTAAGTACAACATGTCCATTTTGCAATTTTGCTCTCTCAAAATGCAAGTTCCTTCCACGTCTGTACTGTAATTGTACAAATCTAATTTTTGCAGATACATCTTGAAAGTCAAGCTTATTGCAGGAAGGCATAGGAAAGTAGTGCAGTCGTTTTGCAAAAAAAAAGACAAAAAAAAAAAAAGTCTAAATCCAAACTACTTCTGAAATCCGGAGCTGCTTTTTCTGCCCTTCTCTAGCACGGGCTCCAGTGCTGTCTGGAAAAAAATGAGGGAATAAGAGCGGCACAAGACATCCTCCTTTGGGCCAGGAAGAACCATTGGATTGTCTCAATCCATTTCAGGTTGACCAGGGAGATTGCACATGACAAAAGGCTTTATTTATCATAATAAAATGAAACGAGAGAAGGAGATTATTGTCTATGAAATGAGAGCTGTAACACTGCCTTGAAATAAATTATGGAAGGTGATGGAGTCTCATTAGGCATACCCTACAACATCCCCAACAGATTTGCTTTATCTAACATCTTTTTGATCAAAGATAGAGCCATTTCAAAAGAATGTATTTTGATATTGATTGTACCTTTTGGAACTAGAAAAGACTTTTGATCATCTTTGTTTTGTCTTGCTTTAAATCCCAAAGGTTTCAGTTTAGGTTTCAATTTATGATGGAAGTACAGAGAAGAGGGCATATCTGTTTTTATATAGCTGCATGAATAAAAGCAGAAAATATCATTTCTCTGATTAGGGGATAGTATTCTGCTTCCATCAAAATCTCAGGGAGTTTGGGCATTGGATTTCATTGAAGAAGAATCAAGTCCCTAATAGACTGAAAGCAGAACACTTCTTTGTCAGGAACACTTTATTTATTGTTCGCAGAAGCCTCATTATACAGGCGAGACAACGGTGTTCTGTTTTCATTCTTTGCTTCCATCTGCACTTTTCATTCTTGTGGGATTCCAAGAGTTAGAGCAAGAGCTCAAAGACAAAACAGCAAAAGACCTAACTGGAAGTAAACATTGCATAGGGATGTATTTCTCAATGTGAACAGTGTTGAAAGAATCAGTCCCAAAATATTTGCTGAAGGAAATGTAAGATAAGAAAAGTCATGGCAAAAGAAGTGAAGATGCTGTAGGGAATGAAATGACCTATGGCATGGGGAAAGCTACAGAACCAACAAACACATCTTCAGCTGCTGAAAATCAATGTAAAGTCCTTATAAGTTGGAGAGCTCATGCAGTAATTAAAAGGGTCCACAATGTTTTTATGCATATAACCTAAATTTTAAGAAACTGACTGCACTTTAAAAGCACACTGCTTAAAGAAATGATGCCAGACAACTTGCACCATTCGATATCCTCCACAAAATGAGAGTGAGGCAGCAGCCTGAGGGTCAATAAGGCACAGAGAGAGGAGCCCTCTAAGGAATCAAGTAGTGAATGGTTGGGAAAAAAAGCACGTTAGAGAGGCATATTCTGAAATAATCTTCCCTCCACACTAGCTTCATGTCCATATAGCCTGCACTGCTTCAGAATCCCAGGACTCGTCTGTTTTTCTGAGACAATCTTCCATGCATGAGGAGAAACCTGATTTTACGTGATACTCAGTTCAGTGGATTTCATTTGAACCTTACGGGTGATTTGAGTACCTCTTGATTTCATGCTAACCTTAGTTTTAATGGCAAAAGAACATCTCCCCCAAAATCCCCTTCTTGGCAATCATTTCATTCAAAAGAAGGGAAAGGCTATACCATCTCTCTCGGCCAAATAATACTAATGATAGTGTGTAATTTTTGAAAAATGAATTGAACTCGCCTTCAAATTACACCTATTTGGAAGAGTTTTACTGCTGCTGCTGCTAGACATATTTCCTGCTTTTTGGTGCGATGTGGGGAGAAAAAGGAAAGTCATTCTTCAATGTTGAACATCTAATTTGTAAACAGGCTAAATTGCTTGTATTTTGTCTTCCTGTTCCATAATTCTTCTGCATTTGTATTCAAAGACAATTCTTCAATGTCTTACCAGGAGTAAGATTTTGTCTTAAAATATTTATAAGGAAAAACCACATATTCAAAAGGAAGGTGCTGATAACTTTACGTCACTTCTCATATAACAGTATAATGAAACCATTTGTTAATAATATTAAAATGAGAGCAATCGAGCCCAATGATGACTGAAAATGGCTCCAAGCAGAGCTCAAATATTGATTCAGTGAGAAGTTACATGTTCTTCATTATTAAATTTTTCAATAGCTGCTGAAAACACTTACTGCTTTGGTAAATCAGCCAGAGAAGGATAAGCATGACCAAAGAAACCTTGAAAAAAAATAAAACAAAAACACAAACTTGCTTCTTATAATGAAAGTTTTATCCTTTTACTATTTTATTGTACTGAGAATGCATTATTTTGACTAAGAGAGAAAGAAATCTAAATCAAAAATCCTAACCTTTAAAGGTCTTTTTCCCAAAGGCAAGCTTGGATTTCTCACTTGATCTGTATTACAGCAAATTTGGCAGAAGATCTGTTTGCACTGGTAGAAGAACTGGTGGTATTTTTTGCTAACTTTTGTTTGAGCTATGTCAGAACAACCAGTTCCTTGCTGGTATACTGTTGTCAACACAAAAGTTTTGCAAAAAGATGATCCTTCTTTCATACCTAGAGAATTTTGAAATGAAAGCTGGACTATTGACCTGTACCGCAAAGGTGATCTGGGTGAGACTAAATGCAAGCAATCATTTAGAAGATAAGTAGAATATAGTCCTAGAGAATTAATATTCGTCTTACAACTTGGATTATGTCTGTGAAAGAGTGTTTCTTATTCCATTTGTTTATTTGTGTGGGTTTTTTTCTTGTTTTGATCTGCTTTTTAAATGCTGGGCCTCTACTGAACCCTAGTAAAGTCTTGGCTTGTGTGAATCTCTCAGAGCAAGGATTTACACAGGAAAAATTGCATGTGAAGTGAAATAGCATTTATGTTTCACTACTTTGTATTTCTCATATTTCTATTTCAATGCAAGTTCTTTTCTATTATTGTTATAAGAAAAGATCACACCATTTCCAGCTGTGCATTACCTATAATATCGATGGTATGGTATATCTTCATTCAAGGTTCCCTTGCTAGTCTGTGCAAATCACCCAAGGCAGGTTAGAAAGCTTTTCTTTACATCATCTTTCCCAAAGTACTCATAGGAAATTATTGCTGACCATTTCCAACAGTCATTTCTGCCACAGTCTTAGGGACTCCTTTATAATATTGTTCACAAATTTTAAAGACACAGAAAATAACAACATGTTTTCAAAACAGTTTCCATCAGTTCCTTAATTAAAACTAAAACTTACAGTTCTTTTGGTTTTAATACTTTCTTACAGCATATCCACTCAGTAATTTTCTTGAGAAACCGGATAGAAGCATGAACACAGAGGGACTATTTACATACTGTGTGTTAAATATTGAACACATTCCTATTTACTTTGTCAGTTTGATTAAACTGTCGCTGTCATCTGTCTGCTAGACAGAAAACCCTGGTATCCTAACTTGAAAAATATGCTCATCATAAGTGGGCAAATAGTGTTTCTCCCTAAATCATTTAGAGTCAGATTCTAACAGAGCCCAGAGCTGATGGAGTGAATGTTTGCAATCATCGTCAGATGTCTGTTCTTTTTTGGGAAAGATGTTGTTGAATGGAAAAAAATACAAAGCAGTTCTACATTCTGCTGAGGAAATAAAATTGATGGGCTCTCTGGCATGCTGTATCTAAAGACTTGAAGAAATAGGGGCAGCAGCAGCAGACTGATTTCAAAATGTATGGTAAATACTAATTTGTGTCAGGGTATTTTATCTCCTCCTTCTCCTGCTCCCCATAATCTTTTTTTCACAGCATGCTCACACAGCAGAAGATAATAATTAAGCTACTGTGTATTGTCTGTCACTGGCACACAGAAAATTATGAAATAAGACTGAAGAACAGCAAAAATTAACTTTTAGAAACTCAATTTTTGCATTAATGTTCTATGAATTTAGGTAACTAAAAAGGTGACTTTTTTAAGGTTAGACAGAGAACAGTAATTTTTCTTTTACGAAGGATTCAGAAGTTTTGAAATGTACTTCCCTATCAACTTGAAATAGATATTTTTTCCTATGAAAAGGAAATCTGATATTAAAAGTATTTTTTTAAAATCAGTCCATTCTGAACATTTGAAAAGAAATTATTTGTGGTACAATGAAGAAGAATTTAAGAATTTAAGAATTTAAGAAGAAGTAAAATAGGTTAATTGGCTTGTTGATTTTCTCATTAAAAGGGTCTTGTCATCATTTCTTTTTCCCTTTCAGACTGGGAGTTTGGTGGTAAACCCACATCCGTCTAGGGAAGAGGAGCAGTGTATTTCCTGCTAGGCTATGGGCAAGCTAAAAGCTTCATTACTACACTTTCTGGTGATTTGAGTGACTGGATGTCCCTAGGGTGCATCCCAGTTTTTAGAGCCCATAGAGGGGATTCTGCAGTGACCCAACATGCTCACAGCATTTGTTCCAAATTGTGGTTGAAATTCAAAAGTCTATAATGAACATATTTCAAGAAATTAAAATTTCAGTGACAAATGTAACGTTTTGCCAGTGTCCTTGGCAAATTCTGTGACATATTTCCATGTTTTAATATATTGTAATCCTTAAAAGTATGTTTACATATTTTTCATTGTATATCACATAAAAATCCAGTCAGGAAAATCTTTTCTCCTGGAATAGTGCCTCTAATCCAACATTAGAGCATCTCCATGCATGTATTTAAAATAAGTAAGTAAGGAAAGAATTCACTTTTGCTTTCACAGACAAGAAACTGAGGCACAAAAAATAACATGCTCATACTCATGTAAATCTTACTGAAAATTAATTCTAACTAAGGATGAATCTTAATTTTCTATTGCTAAACTAGAAATCTGAGCTGTAAGACATCCTCATTTTGTAATGCTGCAGAAAATTCTAGGATTAAATTCAAGGGTGCTCAGAGCATTAAGAAACTCTGGGTTAGATTATCAAATAGCTTTTGGATTTTTGGCATGGTTTCCCAGTTCTGAACAAAAAAGAGAAATGTCTTTCTTCTTAAGGACATTTAAGTCACTGAAGGACATCATATGGTATTCTATAAAGTTTACAATCTCTCAATACCAGAAGGAAAGGTTGACATCTAAGACTGCATAATGAAATGGGCCTTTGGAAAGAAATAGTTGAACCACGACAGTGACTTGACATTGTGGACGCTCTTCCTGGTTTCCGGAATAACAGACCTGGAAAAGAAAGGGTGAAGATGGAGGCTGAGTAATTTAGGCTCTCCTGGGGAAATGCTGTGCTTGCAGTGTTTGCTAAAGAAACACAATGTGCTGTGCTGTAGGAACCTGCCATACTGTTTTCCCTTCACTGTAGCAGTGAGCGTTGACACCAGTTTGAGCTGTTATAATACCAGGATGTTAAAGACTTATCTGGGCCTGGATTTCAGTATGCGAGCATAGAAGCGCCTTCTTTTGTTATTCCTTTTCTCTTCGTAGCTCATTTGTAAGTATTATAGATCATCCCCAAACAAGATGCCAAACTCTTAGCTCATTGTCTGCGTTCATTGTTCCATAATTATACACGAAAGCTAAATTCATGGTTAGAGACCGCAATACTCTCTTATCAGTGCAACAAAACACAGGAGGGAGATTTATAGCATGCATGGTGTTACAAATTACCTGCATATGAAAGGAAGTAGAAATAGCTTATAGGAGGACTAACTATTAGCGTACAGATATTCTTTCATAGCTAGTTTCTTGTACAGGGCTATCCACCACAGTCCAAAGCCACCATCCACCTGGGCATTACTTTCACAATTGTCGTATGTTCATGGTCTTTTCTCTCTCCTGAGAAATATATGAGCAGTGCATGTTTTGTTTCTGTATTTTAACTGCCTTAGGAAAAGAATCTGCCAAAGATACCAAAACATTTGAATTCATCTTTCTCCAACTGTTCTTGGAAAAGAAACTATCATGTTTACACAATACAGGACAGACTTGGCAACCGTTACATGGATGGTGCCTTCCCACAGATCATACAGTGCCTCAATCTATTAATGACCTAAACTCCATGCAGCAGTGCCCTTGGAAAACTTCTGTTACTAGCAAATGTCGAATCAGAAACACTCCCAAAACAAATCTGGTCTAGATTAATTTATTTATCTAAAGCTTCTAGGAGCTTGGGGATTTGCAACGAAGTGTTTACAAAAGCAGAAAAACATGAACTAAGCTAAAAAATGAAAACACCTTCCAATCTGAGCAATGACCACGGTTTGGTCATTCAAGTCTCATGTCTGTATAGCTAGCAAGGACAGTAATACAATAGATATGGCAGGCTGAGATAGAATTATAGATTTTTTACCATAGTCAATGAAAAGTCATGTGGTCAAACCATGGCTCCCCAAAGTCAAGGAGTGTTTTCATATTTAATTTAATGGTCATGAGCATTCACTTCCAGTCTCTGCATCATTGCTCATAGCCTTCTGTTCAATGCCTTAGCCATTTCTATCGGCTTTGGCAAATTTTCCATTTTCTTAATAAACTAAAATACGTACCAATACCAAATAACTCCCATGCTACATGGTTATATTGTCTAAGTATACACATGTGCTCTAGCTGATTGCCTCTCTCCATACAACTGGTGAAGCTTAGAGACTCAACACACTAAAACAAGTTAGAGCTCCATTTTACACACAATGTGAACAGACAGTGGGACGTCTTCAAAGCTAAAATCGGTGCTGTGAGTGGGGATCATAACTGGCACCGAAAATTTAAATAAGGAATTGTTATTTCTCTTACTTTCAGTGTAATGAGAAGCAGTATAATGACAAACAGAAGAGAAGAATCATTCATATATCCACCTGAGATGTGCAACCAAAAGAAAGCCCTCTCAGTTAATGAAGTACCCATCAGTTGATGTGATAAAAGCAAGTTGCTTTTTTTCCCCTTGTGAAAGCACTACAATTGCCACACTTTCAGATGTGTAATCTGTGCTTCAATACCTATCTTTTCTCAAATGTATTAGTCCCTGAAAATAAGTGAAAAGGTATCCTGCAAGTTCAGGTTGTCATGCTCTCATAACCCCAATCAAATTCTGGGTCAACAGTTCCAAATAAAAGCAGAGGTATCATGGTTTAGAGCCAGCCGGGAGCTGAGCACCACGTGGGCGCTCACTTGTACACACAACCTTCCCCAGTGGGACGAGAAGAAGAATAGGGAGACAAAGGCAAAACCTGGTGGGATGAAACAGAGAGAATTTAATAGAACAAGGTAAGAAGAGAAGAAACAACAGTAATAACAATGACAGGATTGAAATAATATATAAAGCAAGTTATAAAAATTGCACCGGCTGACCAGCTCTGCACCAATGGTGCAATGACAGAGACTCCTGCGCCCGGCCCGCCTCCTGCACTTATATTGTGGGCATGACATCAGAATGACATCGAATATCTCATTGGCTGGTTCAGTTGTCTATCCCGTCTGTGGCCACCTTCTAGCTTCTGGTGAAAATTAACCTTATCCTAGTCAAATCCAGGATAAGTGGGAAAAAGAAAGCTAAATTCATGGGATCAAAGGCAAGGAAATTGTTGAGGAGTGCTATTTGAAATAAACTTTCCACTATAATGCTTCCCTCCATAACCTGCACTGAAGTAAAATCATGGGGCAGAGAGGCAGGGTAAACTGTTGGAAAATAACAATAACCGGTGGTTTGGGGAATATTGTGTTGGACTGTTTGGGAGATTTCTGTATTGTGGAGGGGACTAATGGGATGGTTATCTTTCCATCTGAATAATATTCCATGGAAGAAAAAGAGGGGATTTTAATATGTGCTTTTTCTGAATTGGTCTGTATCCTGCACTTTAATTCTTGCTGTATTTCTCTAACGGTCATGCTCTATCTTTGTGAATGACAAAGGCCATTAGTCGAACAACTATAACAATTCATTACCATAATTAAGGAGACCATTTAATATGTCAAAGTCTACATTTTCTAATAAAGCTAATTAACATAATATTTTGCATTCCTTGAAAATTCCACCAGCATGAGTTAGCTGACCTGACCAAAAAATAGAGGATTTCCTGATGTTAATTTTAAAATATTACCAAAAGTAACCTTAATAACTCATTCCATCCCTCACTGCCTATCTATTAGTACTGCTTTATCTCCTCTGTCTTATGACACCTTCTTTTGGAACAATGAGGAAGGAAGAAATCAGTACTCTGTCCTAAAAAGTACTTCTTATCCACTAGGATCTGTACACTTCATGGGTGTCTATCACACTCTTCATTCTTCCAAACAATAAGTGGCACACACAGTCCAAATCTGAATTTTTTATATGTAAAATAATGTGCTCAAGTGCAAGGTCCTGCATCTGATTTGGGCAGCCCCTGGTATCCATAAAGGCAGGGCACTGAAGATATAGATAGCGGCCCTGTGGAAAAAGACTTAGGGCTACTGCTGAGTGAAACGCTGGACATGATCCAAAAATGTGCACTTGCAGCCCAGCAAGCTAACTGCATCCTGGGCTGCATCAAAAGAAGCATGACTGGCAGGTTGAGGGATGCGATTCTATACCCCTACTCCAGTATTGTGAGACCCCACCTGGAGCACTGTGTCCAACTTTGGAGCCTCCAGTGTAAGATAGACATGAACCTGCTGGAGCAGACCCAGAGGAGGGTCATAAAAATGATCAGAGAGCTGGAACATCTCTCCTATGAAGAAAGGCTGAGAGAGTTGGGGTTCAGTCTGCAGAAGAGAAGGCTGCACAGAGACCTTATTGTGGCCTTTCAGTTAAGTACTGTGGCCTCTAAGATAGATAGGGACAATCTTTTTATCAGGGCCTGTTGTGATAGGTCAAGGGGTAACAGTTTTAAACTAATCGAGGGTAGATTTAGACTACATATAAGGAAGATTTTTTTTTACAACGAAGGTGGCAGAACACTGGAGCAGGTTGCCCAGAGATGTTAGGCCCAATCCCTGGATATATTCAAGGTAAGGCTGGATGGGGCTCTGAGCAACCGGATCTAGTTAAAGATGCCCCTGCTCACTGCGGGGGAGTTGGACTAGATGACCTTTAAAGGTCTCTTCCAACTCAAAGTATTTTATAAGTCCATAAAAATAAGATATCAGTATATCATATTCCTCTGACCTACACACCCAGCTGGTGCTAATAGAAAGATCCTCCATAAACATCCTGCTCTTATAGGCAGGATTCAACTTCTGTCTTGATACTTGCGAATATTTATACAAATATATGTGTGTATGTTTGTGTGTTTGCACAGTTTATGGCACAGCTGAGGTTAAAGGAAGCTTAAAAACACACACCAGAAAAAATCTTTAGGTCTGAAATACCCAAAATTAAAATAGGTCTATTTATTTTAAACAAACATGCTGTTTTAAGCAAGCACCTGATTTTGACATTGAAGTATTTTAAGTGAAGTATATTGAACTCTCTGAATATGCCTGCACTGGTCTCCTCTTGAAGTGGGACCAGTACATTTATGAAATAATTTATACTACCAAAGAATCTGGACAGTATCTACCTCACTGTTTTGTCCAAACACCTGACTATGCCCTTTATTTCACAACCCTCTAAGTTGATGCTCATTCACAAATTGAAGGTGTTTATAACAAAGAATACTTTGCATTTCTATAGTGCTGCCCATCTGGTGATCTCAAAATGCAGCAAAACATTAATTAAGTCTCAGAAGTTGTTGGAGGATAATAAAGCTAAATATATTTCCTTAGTAATGGATGTTTGCTTTATTTCACACTCAGATGTGGATGAGTCTACTTAAGCTAATATTTTAGACCATTTTTTCCATCATGCCATTCTTACATAAATTCTTTTTCGTCTATGTAAGTGCACCAGTTAGTAAGGAACTGCATAAAAGAAACATTAACAGCAGAGGGAAAGTCTGTTTTCTTTCTTACAGAAAGGGGTCTTCCCAACCACCTTCTTCACAACCCCAGTTTTATTGGCTCCATCTAAGTCCTTTTACCTCTCCTATGTGGCTTAGAAAAATGCCTGCCCCTTCATCTTTGGTATCTATTGAAATAAAAGTTTTTATTCAAGGCACTGAAGAAGAAAATGAGAAAGTACTAATCCTTACATGAGCTAGGTCAGACCACATTTCACCCAGAAAGTTTATGCCAGAAGCTGCCCATCGAAAGAAAAGTCTTATGCACATATAAGTCAGAAATCTGTTAAAAGTCAAATTCTTTTTTCTTTGAAAAATGCTATTGTATCTGTTTGGAAATTTTACTTAAAAGACTTAAAAATGCTTATAAAATGATTCACTGACTGTAAAATGATGATTAAGTAAGGGCTGATATGGAGCTGGCAGCAAAATACATGGTTCAAATATTCAATCCAAAGGGGTAAAAACAAGATCAAAATGCCTGGAATTGTTCAACTCCCCAACAAATGCAGGCTCTGTCCAGAAAATCAGGATCTTCTCAAGTGCAGGGTTCGAAATATTTGCACCCAGATGGTAGGTATCGACTACTTCCAAATTTCATGCCTAGTTTTGGGGAAGTTTTGCTTTTCTTCTGTAAACCTAAGTCAAGTTTTCTCAATTTGAGCCAAAAACTTGCCTAAAAGTCTGCACTGACAGTCTCACAAAAGAGTCTTGAAAGGACACCAGCAAAATGTTTAGCAATATCAAAGAAGCTTCAGGTCACCTCTACTATGTCAATTTATGCCAATTCACCAAGAAGCACTGCACACAACAGCGTGTGTTTGCTCTGCTCAGTCAGTGAGGAGATAAGACATTGGCTGGGATACTGAAGGTGATCCTCAGCCTGATTGATAGAGATCACACAGGATTAGTTCAGGGACTCCAGCCAGCTTTAAGTGACAGAAATGCTCTCAACATTATCCACTCAACACAATCCTTTAAAGGACTGTAACTGCTTTTCTCTATAGACAATAAGAGAACTTACATCTAGAGCTGTGTGGGTCTTCCTGCTGGCTGTGATGAATACCTTGGTATTTTGAACATAAGCAACAAAAATTAATTCAGTTTTAAAAAAGGTAAGTCCAAGATGCTGGATGTCAATGGAATCAGATCATAACAGAAGAACTAAAGCAGCCAACCTTGGATCTCAGTTGTTCTGTTTAAATAAGGATCACTGGTAGGATGGTGTATAAAATGTAACACAAAGAGAAAGAAAAGCAGGAGTATTTTGCTGGCATATGTGAACAGAACAGATTAAAACTGTTGTTTATACCTTTTATTTTTAGAAGAGAGTTTTCAGTCTGATGGATTGGAGAAGGAGTAAAGACAGAAAGTTGCTTTGGGGAGAAGTTACACATTACTAGTACCAGGAAGAAAAAAGGAGGCTGTGGTACCTTTGACAGTATTCGAGTTTAAAAGCAACCATTTTGCAAGCCTCACTGCTTTTGTGTGGATAAAATGAATGATGAATTGTCCCTTCCACTTATTAGTTTGTCTTCCTTCCAAATTTTTTTTTTTGTTACTGTGATGCACATAATGGCATAATTTGCCTACAAGAAAGGCAAACAGAAGGCTGGCACATATTTTTGAAGCAGACAGTAAACATGATCTGAGAAAAGATGGATTTGCAAGTATCAGTGACACATCAGTAGAAATCTCGGTGTGTAAATAGAGGGAGCTGCTTCAAACCCAGGATTTCTCATCAATGAGTGAATGTAATGATACTGTGTGTGTCTGTGACGCGCTTCATAGATTTGTTAGGCCCTTAGATGTGCAATGACAGTTCACCCTTGAGATCTTGGCTTGGCTGAGTCATTCAGCTCTTTCTCTTCATTTGCATGTACAGAACAAGGCACGTTCTTTCTTCGTGTCCACCGCCCTCTGGATTTGTTCTGCAAATGTGCATCACGCACAGTGACAATCTTATGTCTTTATCTAAGGCCTATGCTCAGCATGTCAGAGCTCACTGCAGGGAAGAGAAAAGACCTTATATTTGAGTATCTCCACTGACTCACAAATTTTCTTCTTCCTATGACTCCTTATCATTTTTCTTCTCATTCACACAGACCTGCTGTCTGGTCTCCTTTCCAGTAAGCCATCTTCATCCACAAGTCATCACAGCTTTTCCAAATATGTCCTAACCTACTGGAGCAGAGGTTTGCTAGAGGTCTGTTACTCCCTCATGTTTCTGAAAGTAAGAAAGTCAGATGTGCTGAGGTGTCTGAACTGGACCTGGATCATCCTCTGAGATGCTTCTTCAAGCAGGAAACTGAACCAGTTGTGTCTCCTGTTGGCCTGCAGGCCAGCAGAGGGAAGAACTTCCCCTAAAATTTGGTGCACCAGCTGTGTGAGAAAAGCAGAGATAAATCTCAGTGAGGAGCAAATTTTCACCAGCAATGTTCAGAGGTGTGAGATGTATCAGTATTTACCCAGAATAACAGCAAAGACTCACAGATTTTGAGATAATTTTCAGGGTGTTTGTTTTTAAGGAATGACTGATAGGAAAGAGGGATAAGACAGATTACAAATGTGTTACTCCATTACACTCTAATTTAAAGCACAGTGTTGAGTATTGCAAAGAAGCCTGATGGAGGAAAGGGAGAAAAAAAAAAGTCCTTTCTTTGAACTGTTGATAGTTCAACAGCAGATTGAATTTTCAAGGAAACTTCTGTGAAGAATGGCTTGAAACTGCCTGTTCCTTGTGATGGGAGCTGATTTCTCTAGGAACTAGAGTGGACTATTCACTCTGCTAAATCCTCTGGAGGTCATCACTGTTCCTTCCCAGTCCCACAGTAAAGATCAGGAATAACTGGAGGTCACAGGGAATGTACAGGGCTCTGTAAGTTCTAAATAAAAAAATCTGGCAGGTTATATTATTTTCTTTTAATTTCTCTATATAAAGGTAAATGCTGAGATACAATATTGCCATTCCACGAGTCAGAACAGACAAAAAAAAAGCTTAACAAGGAAAATGATACAACCTGTTCAAAGATGTCTGCCCTTGCTGCTGAATCCCTCCTGACAAGCAAAAAAAAAATCATAATCAGAAGACTGATAACTATCACCTACTGATAGCAAAGTTACTTTAGCCAACTAAAAGAGATTTACTAGAAGATTCAACCGAGATAAATATATGCTCATTTGTGTGAAAGGCTTCCTTTTGATGTACAACCCTCCTATGCATTTCTCTGCAGTCCTGTAGTAATGGATGAAGGAAGGAAGGACATTTCAAGGTCATCTCTCTTGTTCCCTGGTTTTCCCGTTCCTGCATGTGAAATGTGTCTGTAATTCCTTCATGTGAATGATCTATACCTCAGAAGGCCAAATATGAGATTTCTAGAAAACATTCCAAGCTTTCATGATGAACATCTCTTTACATTATTCTGTTTACTTCTGCTAAATAGAAAACCATCAGAGCAAACGATTATTCCCATATGAACATGTGGTAACACGTGGTAACTGAAGCTTTCTTGATTAAACTGTGAGTTTTCATATACATGGAGTTCAAATTTGTTATGTAACTGCTTTGATGTCCACAAAATATACAATGATTCTATTCATTTTACGTTAGTTTGAACATCTGTTGAAGGAATCTACTAACAGAATCAAATGCAAATTCCAGGATTTTTTCCACTTAAATAAAAATGGATAAAAATTTCAGTTTCCAGTACAAATTAGGTCAGCAAACACTTGCCTTGATTTTATTAGTTATATTGCTAGATGTCAATGCTAACCAAGCAGGAATAAGATTTAAAGAGCCTCTGTTTTTCTGATGAAAGTTCACCACTTGATTATTGCTGAAATATCTTAGAATTTGCAATTATTATCCTTTTCATTTCTACCTCAGAGGGAACTTCACACACTCTTTAAATGGTTCCCTTTTGTTCTAGGATCATTTCAGAAGTGCACATGAGTTGGCATCATCGTATTGTCTAATTGCTGAAACTAATTTTTCCAGTCTGCTTGCGCCTTCCCGTCAAAAAGACAAGCTGTTTTATTTCTTTCCTCTTTGAGGATATCGTAACATGAGGAGAAAAACACCAGGCATAATGAGACAGAATTATGTTATAAATCCTCGGAGAGAAATAGATTTTCTGAAAATTCCTGGCACAGAACTCTGGAGAATGACCTAGTTGGTAAGTGGCAAGAGACAAAAAGTTAAGTAGTATCGTATAAACAAAATCCTACCCTAAGGAACAGTAAACTGAGAAAAAAAAACCTTGCACTGATCACTTAGGCATTATCCCCTTCATATTTCTCATGCCTTTTATGCAAATATCTTTAAATTATGGAATGCCTGATTTCATTTTCCAGCATCCAGTATATATATAATACACACGCTGTCCTCTCTTTTTGGCCTGTTTCATGTTTGTATATTGTCCAATACAGGAGAACCCTGATCTAGAATAAGCCTGCCCAAAACATATTTAAAAAACAGCACAGTCATAACAACACGTCTCATAAAGTATAAAAAAAATGTAATTTTCAGTAAGTAATTTAAATACCTCCTGTCATATAGCTGTATTCCAAATAATGACGGTCTTTTCTTTTTACCCATTGCCAAATATTTATTGCAATTTGACTTCTGCAATGAGACTGTGCATAAAATGATCTCCCACAAATATTCTACAGGTTACCCGAAATGCTTTTTTAAGATGTTTTTTATAATAAATGTTTATTTGGGTTAATTAATCTGTAGGCAATGAAACAGTGGGGGAAATGCAGACTTTCCTTATAGCTCTCTTTTAAATACCTTCTTAAACCAAAAACCACCAGGGCTTTCCTCTCCAATGTCTGTAAAAGTCACTTAGAAAAAGAGAATCAAATGTAGGTGGATGACAGAGTAAATAAAATAAAGTCTACTTACTTATGTGAAACACTCAGAAAAAGCTCAGACACATAGCTTGTCTAATATTCCTTCAGGAGGGACCCATTCTGCTCCTAATAAACGCAGTGGCAAAACTAGTCGTTTGAAGAACACCAGGGCATAACCAAAACTTTTCTTTAAAATACCTTTGTAGATGAGATGGACAACAAGAAAAACAGATTTCCAAAGATCCAAAAGACGTCGAGGCACACATCTCATAATGACTTTCAGTGAGAATTTTGTACATAGCTACCCTTGGAAACTGGAAATCTGCGCTGTAGAAAGGATTTGATGACTGCAGACAGTATTTACTGTCCTTGATGTCTGTTTTACTTACACTTTTAATCATGCCAGCAGGCACAAGCTGAATGTACGAGACAAGTCTTCTGAACATAACTGCTCTGTCTTGTCTGAACCTGGGAGCTATTCATCACTCAGTGATCACCAAGCGTTGCTTTCAACCACCGTACTGATGATCCAGTAGTCTTTGCAGTGCTAGTGGTTCTTGGGCATAACACTAAACACACTCATTCAACATCTCAGATTTACACTGGAGAAGCATCTGTCTCAGTTTCTATTTTAACTGGCACCTTTATGTCTAATGGTCAAGAGCATATTTCAGTCCATCTATACATTTAAGCTTTTCTTTTTCATGTACATGTTTGTGTATATGTGTTAAGGGTAGTTACTATCAGTTATTTCCCAGTCCTTTCCTGCACACCTGGGCTATGTCTAACCTAGAAAACAGGCCCTGGGAACTGCCGTGTTAATGTTTTTTTTGACTTTTAGCCCAGTCTCAATTCTATTCTGGCTGTTACACTCCACAAACCAGTGTCCATGCAAAGTTCAGGGATTAGTGCATTCCACCACAGTCATATTCTAGTCCTGTAAAATGTCCCTTTAACATGTCACTAGTAAAACTAGTAAAACAGCTGTTTGTAATGGTTAAAGCAAGTTTTAGCATTTTATATTTTTAAAAGGTTACAAAAACAATACTTAACTATTTATATCGAAGAGATGGTCACATTCTTTCCCACAGTTTTGCTGTTCATCTTCTTACATGAGATGGATCCTACCTTTAGATAGTGCAGGGATAATGTCCCCTTCTGCTCAGTATCTATCTAGCACAACAGATGCTAATAAGGTCCTCTGGATGTTACTGCATATATTAATTAGCTAACAGAACAAAGGACTTACTTAATACATATATGCTCAAACTTTATATCCACTTTGATCTGAGGGGTAGAATGACTACATATAATAGAGACGCCACTGAATGGATTTCTATCAAAGTGCAGGTCAAAAATCAGTTCTCTCACAGAAGGTTGGTTTTGAGGTCTACAAAATCACATAGAGAAATAAGAGGCAAGGGAAATCCTACTTTTCTTCTGAAAGGAATACAAATTCTTTAATTTAATCAAGGAAGAGGCATAAGAAAGCAAAAACCCAGAAGATACTCTAGAAGACATTTGACCAAAGATGAGTTCACAAAGGAATACGGCGAAGGTCATTATAACTATAAAAGTGTATTTTAATGACTTTTAGCATAATTTCCTTTTTCACACATTTATTTTCAGAAGCAGGAAGGCAAGCAGAAGTTCCCCTTTATTTACTTATAGTTTTATTCTTAATTTTAATGTTATTTAAAATGACAAGATAAAAGCAATTACTTCAGCAGAGACAAAGTCTGTCTCTGGACAGAAACCTCCTGATATAAACCTATGGCAGGGAAGCAGAGAAAAGCAGAAAGCCTCCTCCAGAACCTATGAGTCTACAGCTTCCCAGAAGACTAGGGAACAAACACATAGACGGCACTCAGAGGTGTTAGGAAAAAAAATATCTCAGGCATCAGAAGGCACAATGAAAAATTGGCTGCAACACAGAAGCCACTGTTTTGAGTGAAACTAAACCTAGCAGAAGGAAATTCCCCTGGACATGGTGGGCAGAGGAAGATTGCTTTATAACATTTTTTTTTTTAAATTTTTGTTCTATTCCATTTTCTGACAGTTTTAAATATTCTATTTTATGGCCTAATAAATCCATCTTTTTAAGTGACAGTAGGCTGTCCTTATTTTCTCTGCTGAAGTCAGTGTAAAGAAAAGACTGAGGCAAATCTTTGCCACCTTTCCCATCTATCCCATAATTGTATATGAGTTTCTGGAAGACACAGTATGTTAGTACTTTTTTACCTAGAGTAAGCTTTAAAAACTTTTCTTGATTTGAGAATGGTTCAGTTGAGAACAGTTACTACCTCCTGTCAGTGTTAATCTTCAGCACGCATCTCTTGCAGAATGAAAACTTTCCTAATGGCAAGGAGAGAGAGGCACCACAAGAGATAACTGAAGGCATTTGTAGAACCTCTGCCATACCAGTTTTTAAAAATATGCTAGACAAGTGCCTGTTAAGAATATTTTTGGTAAAAATGACCCTGCTTTGGGCAAAGAATGGAAGAGAAGATATCCCAGGGTGCTGTTCCTTTCCATTTCTTCTTGCCAGTTATTCTGAAAGATCGACACACACTGGTATATAAATCCTCCTTCAGAATCTTTTCTCAGTGTGATTTAAGTAGGAAAAACCAGTCTGAAACAGCTGAAATAAGAAAGTTGTACATAAGCTGTTTATCATTCAGCTTACTCAAACCTCCAAGATACAAACAGGATAAAAGACCCACAGATAATTAACCTTCAGGAAAGCATAAAAGAGGCCAAGGACAGTATCACTGAAAATGCACAGGATTCTTAATTCCTCCAGGTCAATATGCATCATTCAACAGCTCTCCCAAGCTTCATTAAGAGGATGAAACACATGATGCAATATTTACAGGAGTCTTGATTCTGTGGAATATCCTATTGTCTCTCTAGCTTAGTTTTATCATCTCATACTCAACTATTAAAAATTAAAAATCCTGTGGGTGAACTCCTCCCTCCCATATGCATATTGTTTTCACAAAGCTTTTTCATAATCTCTGAACTCTTTTGGTATTAGCCCCATGACAGATAACCAGCTTCCGCAGAGATTTCTTCTTAGCTAAGATCGTAGAGCTTAAGTTTGTCATATCCTACATAACTAAGCCTTCCAGCTAAAGTATATTTATAAAGCTTGAGGCAGACTAGATCCTTTCTTGCATTGTCAACAGACTCATTAAACATGATCTTCTGTTTCTTTTGCAGGGGAAGGCTGCGAAGCCACATGTGATGTACTTTGTCCTGAAATATAATCATGCTATCTTTTTAGCATTAGCGGCGTATGAAGGAGATTTTTAAATTTTTTTTATATGGATTTAAAGAAGGACTTCAGAAAAACTCCTTGATAAATAGCAAGAATTAAAGGAAGAATGTCCATAAGGAGGCTACAAAACAAAGGGCAAAGTGAAAGGACAGCTTCAGGAAGAACAGAAACCAGGGAATTTTTGTAAAGTTGCTGGCTTGGAGGCAAGAGATTTTAGTTCTATTTCTGTCTCTATTGCTGACCAGCTATGTGTGTTAGAAACCTCAGCTGGCTCTTTCCTCTCCTCAGCATAGATCTCAGCATCACGTCGCCCACCTCCTGGGTGAAAAATGGTCACTCTCTGCTAAGTAGAATATAAAATTCCCTGCTATCAAGGCACTAGCATTTGCCAGGGCACAACCCAGTAGCAAAATCCAAGGTTGGCTTGTCCTACACCATTTCCCTATTAATATTTCTGCATCTCTTTGAGCTTCTGGCAATTCTCAGTTCATACTGCACTACACAGGCTGCAAAAGGAATTTGGAAATTCGTCATCTGGGCTTTTTTTATTTCTGCGGCTTCGGAAAGCTGCAGCTATGAACCTCTATATACAGATGTTTACAGCCAGAGATTTGTATGTGGGCTAGGTATGTGTTTTCACATTACAGTCACCATAGATCAGTCACCACAGTCTGAAGAACAGCTCAGTTCATTGTAAAGTTGGCATCTAAGCTTGGTTAGTCATAACATCTGAACACAGATCCACAGACCAGAGGAAAAAAATACCCATCACCTCTGCAGTCCTGAATGAGTGTATCATCTGATCTGCCTTCTGATCTTCGAGGTGTTTTTCCCATAGTTGGTCAGGTCATATATCTCCAGAGCATTCTCCGTTATATCTACAATAAACCCCGCATGCTACACACGGCACTTTTTTTCTGCTCAACCTCCCCAACCAGTTTAAGCATAATAATCCATTTACAATATATGGTTGGCATTTACTTATTGTCTGTTCAGAATAATTTCTTGCCTTTATCAGGTTTAGGAATAGACAGAAAATCCAACCAGCCTTCATGTGTCTTGCACTGTACAACAGCAGGAATATGGCATTTTTCTTATCTCCAATGTTGTTTTCACTGAAGCACTGACTAAACCTATTTACATATGCCCACAAATGTCCATCAATCTCTTTACAATAAAACCCCGTTAAACCTTGCAATTTTCTCCTTTGTCTGTAAGCATTTTTGTCCTCTTTCAAATGTAATTTCAATATATCAAACACCATCTTGTTATAGCCTTTTTAAATAGCAAACCCAGGATTGTCTTGCTCTTTTCACATGGGGAACATAACTAATGGATTGGCTTTAGCAAATCTGTGCTGTTGGCTTTTTTTTTTAAAGCAACTTTGGACAAATAATATTATATAAATTATTCTCCTTGATTCCCCCTGCAGAACCTTAATAATTGCTTCCTCTTTTAACACCTTCCACAATCTGACAAATAGACCTTCTAAAAATGGCATATTTCCCCCAGGCAAAAATGTGCTTTTCCTTCCTCTGAGATCATAAACAAGAACGTGAAAAAGACCAATTTAAAATTATTTTTCTTCCTCACAAAAGTGAAGCTCATCTTGTTCAAATGTTTAAACAGATTGAAGCTCAGAACAGATAAAATAAAAGGGGACTATTTCATCATTTGAAAAAAACTATCTTATGGCCACAGCCTTTACACAAATTAGGGTAATCTGACCCACTGTCAGGTAGTAACACAGGTCAAATAATTTCAGTGAACACCCCGTGTATCAAGCTGATTAATCTCACTTAAGATCGAATATAACTTTTAAGAAGATGTACACTGCTGCAAGTAACCGCAAGCTCTTTAGGCCAGAGACCTCCCATTGCTCAGACAGCACTTGGTTGAAGCAAGTCTTGGCCGATGCCTAACTTTCCTAGACATTAAGATCAATTCTAATGCCTATCTTTCCTACTAGGAACTAGACTACTACTGGTTTTTAACTAGATAAAAATAAGCTTGTGCCAGGTTTTTTCAACTCTGGCTTCTTATTTGGAATTTACTGGTGATGTATATCCAGAACAGATCAGCTTCCAGTCTGAGAACCCAAAACGACTTTGCTTTGCTGAACATTTGGGTAATCTGCCGGGTCAGTAGGGAGGGAAAATGGTACATCACGTATTATGCAGCCATACTGTTTTTCAGATACTTTCAAAAAGCCACCGTACCTTAATAAAACTGGGCAATGCCATGGCACATTTCTGCCCTCTCCTTGTGAAGAATATGATCAGCTGGGATTTCCCCGGAGTCTAGGATATTACTGTTGGATAACTTTTATAATTACTTCAATATTCACCTAAGATCACTTTCATTTTCCATAATTTCAACCTGATTTGGGAAGAAACTGTGGCTGCTTCTGGATAACATATGTTCATAGATCCCTCAGGATAGCTGCCTAAACCAGACAAGCACCATTGCTTGGCGCACTGCTACCAAATAGCAACACGGACTCTCTCTGAATGCGAGAGAGTCCTGTACGTGTCCTGTGAACACCATGAATTTTCACATGCACTTGGTAGAGAAGATGTATTTTTAAGTCCAAAGATCTGTATCTGTAGGTTAGCTTTGGATAATTATGCTCTGTGATGTTTGGAATTTTCATACCGAGCAAATCCCTGTTTATATCTGATGGTAACATTAAAGCACAGGTTGGAATGTTCTTATACTGAAATAATATAGTCTTCACAAATTAAGACTTAATATCATATAATTAAAAGTAAAGCATAATAATCTAAATTTCTCTCCTATTCAATGAGTCTTTAAAGTGATTACAGGTTTCTTAGTCAATACACTGACCATGCCCACTGCGTGACACTAACATATTAGCTAAAGAACATTTATTACAGCTTTTTATAAACCTGTGCAACTTTGATTTAAACTCATGCATTCTAATATGTTTTGACAAGTAAATTGCTTGCCTTTTTTCCTTGATAGCCAACCATATAAATAATGCATGCATAGTAATAGCTAGAGTAATAATGTAAAAGTCAAGTAAGGAGACACATACAGCATGTTAATGATAAAGGTGCACTACCCATTTCAAACAGAGAGAAAAATTAAACAACTGTAAAACATAAGAAAGAGAAGATCCCAATCCTTAGAAAATAGTTTTTAAATAACCATGGAAATTTCCAATGTATAGTGGAAGGATATTTATTAATGCCCATCATAAGCAAAGATATTGTTGCCATCCTGAAACTTTCTCCTCTCAAGTGAGGATTGACTCAGCATGCAGAAGCTGAAGGACAAGGCATAGAAGATTTCAGATCTGGAATGATCCTCTCTGATCATTTAGTCAGACCCTTTGGACTACAAAATTAGCACTTCACCAAGTATCTTTCCCACAGGAAGCTCCATGTCTTGACTGGGCATAGAGTCCAACAGAAAGGCCTCTAGTCATCATCATAAGACCTCAAGAGAATAAGACATCAAAAATTTGCCAAAACAGGGGCTCATCGGATCAAATTAGTTGGGTAACCAAATCACTGATAATGCTGACAACTAGATGAAAAATAAAGTGTGACATCTACAGTCTTTTAAATACCTCCATGCACGGTCACTCCACTGCTTCCCTGGGTAGCCTGTTCCAGGGCTTTACAACATTTTCTGTAAAGAAATTTTTCCTAATATTCAACCTAAACTTTCCCTGTACAACTTGAGGCCATTTCCTCTTGTCCTATTGCTTGCTACATGGAAGAACAGACTGACCTTACCTCGCTGCAACCTCCTTTTCAGGTCGTTGCAGAGAGCGGTAAGGTCTTCCCTCAAGCCTCCTATTCTCCAGGCTAAACAACTCCAGTTGCCTCAGCCACTCCTCCTAACACTTCTGCTCTAGATCTTTCACTAGCTTTGTTTCCCTTCTGTGAACACGCTCTAGTACCTTCATGTTCTTCTTGTAGTGAGGGGCCCCAAACTGAACACAATATTCGAAGTGCAGTCTCACCGGTGCTGAGTACAGGAGAGTGATTACTTCCTTAATCCTGCTGGTCACACTGTTTCTGACAGAGGGCAGTATGCTGTTGGCTTTCTTTGCCACTTGTACACACTGCTGACTCATATTCATCTGGCTGTCGATCAGAACCCCAGGTTTTTTTCCACCAGGCAGCTTTCCAGCCACTCTTCCCCAAGCCTGGAACATTGTATGGGGTTGCTGTGACCCAAGTGCAGGACCCGACACGCGGCCTTGTTGAATCTCATACCACTGGCTTTGATCCATTGATCCAGCCTGCCCAGATCCCTCTGTAAAGCCTCCCGACCCTGAAGCAGATTAATACACCCGTATAACTTGGTGTCACCTGCAAACTTATCGAGGGTGCCCTTGATCCCCTCATCCAAATTGTCAATAAAGATATATTAAATGGAACAGACCCCAGTACTGAGCCCTGAGGAACATCACTCTATCCATCACCACTCTCTGGGCCAGGCCATCCAGCCAATTTTTTTTTTCAGCAAAGTGTATGCCCACCCAAGACATGAGCAGACAGTTTCTTCAGGAAAACGCTATGGGAAAGGGTGTCAAAAGCTCAGGTAACCAACATCCGTAGCCTGTCCCTCATCCACGAAGTGGGTCACCTTGTCATAGAAGGAGATCACGCTAGTTAAGCATGAGGCAAAGAAGGCATTAAGTACCTTCGCCTTTTCCTCATCCTTGCTCACTGCATTTCTTGCCTTTTCCTTGCTCGCTCCCTCTCCCCCACCCCCATGTTGAATAAAGGATGGATCAGTCTCTTTAGTCCTCCTTTTGTTGTTAACATGTTAACAGAAACTTTCTTCATTGTCTGGCAGTAGCCAGATTAAGTTCTAGCTGGGCTTTGGCCTTTCTAATTTTCTCCCTGAACAACCTCACAGAATCTTGGTAGCATTCCTGAGTGGCATGTCCCTTCTCCCATAGGCCATAGACTTTCCTTTTCTTTCCAAGTTGCAGCGAAAGCTCTCTGTTCAGCCAGGCTCCTCTCTTTCCCCAGTGGTTCACATTATGACACACCAGGAAAGCCCGCTCCTATGCCTTAAAAATTTCCTTCTTGAGGAATGTTCAGCCTTCTCGGACTCCTTTGCCCTTCAAGAGTGTCTCCCAAAGCTGACCTGCCCTGATTCTTTTGTAGCTGTTACTCACAAGATATTCACCAAGTAGAACAGTCAAATTCAGAAGTAGTTCCTTTTAATTACTGATCTTTGTGGTAAGAAATAGCATTGCAGTGTTACTTCCTGAGAGCTACAGCACTTAACTGACAAAGGGCAGAACATAATTGTATACTGTCATAGCCATTTAGAAGAGGTTTTTTTCCCTGTTAAGCCTTTCATTTTTTTGTAACATACCGAAACATAATTTAGTAAACATTTGCCTGCTTTTTCACAGAAAATTGGTATGTTTCAGTCAGGTCATTCCTGAGAAGCAGCCAAAACAGAAGATATCCTATTTTAAGATACCATACAGGTACTCAAGCGGATTGTTGTACCTCAGCTTTCTCTTCTTTCTGATAGACCTAGATCCCATTTTGGACAATATTTCTCAGAAAAAAATGCAAACAACTCCAACTGGAATTCCTTCTCCTGGAAAAAAACTGTGCTATACTAGATTAAAACCATCAGGGAGATAAAGATGACACATTTCTCAGCTGTCAGAAACACAAGCAGTGAAGCAACTCTGTCAATGGTTCCTTGTTTCAGTTTGTTTTGTCTTGTTTGACCCAGTTAGTGTAATTCAGTTTCTAGCTGATTGTATTCTAACCATGGTATTTCAATTCACTTTGAAAAGGTACATTTTCTGCACATTTTTAAAAAACAAAAGATATTTTTTCAGTATGTTTTCGATATTTTTTCTTGATTTTTTCTTACTCTTAGGAAACACTTGGACTAAACCATGCAAATAAAAATAACATTCTATCATTCACACTGTAAGGTGTGCTTTTTATGATACAAGTTTTGATGTCAATTCTTTCCACAGTTGGTTCTCTTTAATAAAGGAATATAAAGGAAAGTGGTTTAAAATGCAATTATTATTAAATAATACCACAGATGCAGAGACATCATCTTTTGTTTTGTAATTTTAGTAGCTGCCAGCATCCGTTTCTGATCAGTTTATTAGCATGTAATTTAAATGCTCATATCTTCCCAGATAAACTGTATGATTAGCCACTTAAATAGCCTCATTTTGTTCTTTTAAACAATTGTTATAAAGAACAACTCTTTGCTATATCAGCAAATGAGTTGAACATGAATTATGCAATATATGTGCTGCAGTTATAAATAATCATAAAGAACTGGTAGGAACATTTAAAATATATAATTTTATTGAAATCGTGTTGAAATACACATACAGCACATTAGTCCTAATAATACTATTTTAGCAGAAAGAATGTTTGTGCATTGCAAGCACAAAACTCATCCTTCCATCTGTCCATTCCTCCCTCCAATGGACAAGGAGCAGGATGGAAGGTGGTTCAAAAAGGCTCTTACCTGAAACAACCACACATGAACCTAACCTACGGTATCAAAGTGAAAAAAAGCACAACTCTCCAATTCTTCTCAGAGGAATTCAATATCCGAGTTTCATAAATATCACAAATATGTTTTCCAATATGATTTGCTACCTTCTGTCAACCTTTGACCCTACGAGGGTTTGCGTGCGGGTGTTTTCACGATTTCCTTCTCTGGATTCTCCTGAAAAGTTCATTCTAACATCATCAAATCTGCAGGCACTTTCAATTACTGTTTACACTATTAAAGTATTTGTAGGCTACGTCTACAGCGGCACTTTTACCACCTTAAATTTTTGACTGTTGTTAACTTTAGGATTAATGGGATTAATCAGAGAGTGGATTTCATTGTTGTCATCACATTGTGGCCACATCAGGGGGCCATTTGTACTTTAATCGCTACATTGCCTAAAATGTAGAAAATTTTTTTTATTGGTACATTCAACAATAGATCTTATCATGCAGCTATCTCAGCTTAACGAGATTTCTATTCTGGATAATAGTGAAAGCAAGTGAGCTCTTAACATACTGACTTTTAATTATTAAGATTTTCTCTTCATCATTAAGATTTCCCATATATATTTGTGAATGGGAGTTTATTTTTACAATGCAGGCAAAATTTGCACATTGTCTATTTGCCAGAAGTATACCTGAACAAAGTGGGAAATTTCAAAAGGAAGTTTATTGGTCACTAGTCAAACACATGTAGCTTGACAAGCTGAAAATGTTTTTTCTTGCAGGGGCCTCTTGAGCAGTGACAGCAGAAATGAATGCTGCTGGAAACTTTTTCTTCACTAATTAAGTTAAAATTACAATGACAAAAGGAAGCTCAAAGTTTTTTTTTACATAGTGAAGACATATAAAATATTCTGATATGTCCCTTGAGCTCCCAAAAGCAAAATACTTCTTGATAATATTCCTAAAAACAGAAGACCTGGCAGTGAGATGAGAAGTAGGAGCTGAATTATTTTAGGACTGAGGACCACAGCTGGATCAAAGGCTACTGAGAATCACCCAGACATTAGAAGGATTAAGCTCTGAAGCAATAAAGAAGTTTGGATTTTAGAGGAATCAAAAAAACCCTTTGGCCAATCCTGCCTTCTGCTGATGTCAAATAAACAGAACAAAAATGCTTATATTCTTGCACTAATGATAGTACGGCTGAGATCAACTGAACTGTCTTTAAATTATGCTTCTGATAACAATTACTTACCATTCTAAAGGTCTGAGAACATATGTGAAACCAATTGGCCAGAAAATGAAAATTGCAGCATGGCCAAAAGGTTTTATTACGATTACAAACCAGTGAATGCAAAATGCTCTTTGTAAAACAGCAAAGCCCTTAGGAGGTGTTTAAGAAACTTCCCCTTACTTGAAAATTTTTTTTTTTGGTGGGGGCGGGGGGTGGGGTGGAGAACAAAAGAAGGAAAACAAACTGAAGAGGCGTAAGAGGAACAAAAATTTCCATATCAATCTGCTGAAGCAATGGAGGGGATGGAAAACCTCAGGAGATCAAACTGAGCTTACTGTACCAAGGAAGAGAAAAACAGAATACATTGTGGGTAACATCTGGGGGGGAAGAAAAAAGAATGTAGAAAGCACCTTTTCTTACAGAATGCAGGGAGTCCACTCAACCACAGACATTGTTACGTCCGTGGCGTTTGTGCTTTGGCAATGTATGGAATTAGGAATTACTTCATGCTCAAATAACTTTCTCATTGCGTTATTATTATATCACTTTTTTTTTCAGAATTTCTGTTTACATACCACAAAAAACTGTTAACTTTATTACATTTGATACATTACGGTTTTCACTTCATGAAGTCTTTCAGCATAAAGGGATTGAAGGGCGGTTTAGGATTGTGGCTGAGACACACCTCTGAAAAAAACAGCCTTATAAAACTCACAGTTAATGATTCGAGGTTGCAAAGCAAGCATCAATGAAAGTAACACAAATGATATATTTCAGAGAGGAAACAGAATCTGTGCAGACCATTTGGCCTTTCTTGGAAGCAAGGTATTCAGTGAATTTGCAGTGTCCAGTTAGAGCAGGCAGCACTAACAAGGCTTCATTTAACATTACCTGTTTTGAGGAAATTAAGGGAGTGAGTCAAACCTATGAGGAGCTAAGTATCTTCTGCTGAGAAATCTAGCTGTTTCTGTGGGAGAACTCAGGCACCGGTTACTCATCTTGACCGAACTCTGGAGCTCAACTGGCTGGCAAAAGTCACCCTGTCATGCAATAAAAGTCAGCGAAGAAAGTTGTTTGCTGAATGAGGAGAGCTGTTAGAGCGCATTCTTTAAAATTCATACCAAATCCTATGAAATCTTTAACCAAGCTTTCACCTTATTAGCTGGTACAATATTAAAACTCACCCATCTACCTAACCTCCTTATATTAATCCATGTTACATATACTAAAATGTTCATTTTAAGTATCACTATAGGTCTGCTATTACGAAAGCCACCGCTGTCTTATTTTCAAGGATTCAAATAGGAACTGTATCACCAGAATTCCTAGGTTTACTAGTAAAATCTAGTAGCAGGTGAATTCTTACGATATTTTGCTAATCTTTAAGCTAGACCATAGCTGAAACTACCACATTCTTTTGCAGATGGCAGCATATAATGCTATGCTATTGATGTTTCAGTCTAATAGTACTTAGAGAGTGTGGTCCATTGAACAGTTTTTAAAAAATATCTCTTGCACTGAAAGGACAAGAAAACAACATAGTCAAAACACAACATATTATTATGATTATTCTTATTACTAATGCTACTTAAGAGATCAATTTTAATCTGTAGCATGTAAAAAAGGCTGCCAAAACAACAACAAAAAGCCCCCCCCAAAACTAAAACCAGCAAAAAAACTCCCCAGAAAACACAGCTGGCAACCCCACAAAACTCAAAAGGGATGCTTTTGAAACAAAAAAAAAAAAAAACAAGCCAGGTGGCACTTTATGCAATTGTACACTTTGATTGAAGATCACAGTATTTGTGTTTAATTTCTTATTATTTGTCTTTCAGAGGTAATGTCATCGGTGCTGGCATCTGTTTCATTTGACAACTTAATGTAGTCTCCACAGACTTACTTCAACAATGCTTTGTTGTGATTTGACAGTGTGGGTGTCATCCCCAATGACATACACAGCCACTGCTGAGTCTGCATTTTGACATTCAAGTGGGCTCTGCTGTGAATAGATACCTAAGATGTTTATTTGCTTTCACATCCTATTTTGACATCGTTTCATTTTATTTAGGTCCAAATTCTTCCCTAAGTAGGTTATTCCCAACCAGGGAGAAAATGTTCTTTGCGTTTGATGTAAAATTTCATATGTATTGGAGAAAATATAACTAACTTAGTGTTTCAAAAATACCAGGCTTTAGTAGGAAAAGAGAATTATTTTATAAGAACAAGTTTCCTTTCAACATGAAGAATGTGTAATACCTCAAAACGGACAGCTGCGGTTTGCTTATGCTTTAGCATTTATGTATACCAGGAAAAATCAGCAGAAGTCAGTGACATTATTAGAACTAAAAATAGATTATTATATTAGAATTGGGATCCATAATGCCAAACGAAACATTCATTGTTATACAGGCAATTAGGATACCCTGTTATTTATCCATATGTATCTTTAGATGTAATCGTCATACGTATGTTTAAAAGTATATGTGCGTATCTGTTTGGGTGTACTATAGTACATCAGGGATTCACAAAGGACTTAAGAATGATTGCGAATTCTGGATTCTTTGTATTACTGTGAAATGAAATGAATCATAAATTCTCCACTTAGGAATAGTCCTGCTACAAATATACAAGTGCACAGATTAATAGTGACATTGCATCTTCCAACAGCTTCAGAGTCTAGACTTCAGAATGCACCTATGTGTGCTAATTTCCACCAGACAGTTCCCTTTTCTTGTCTTCAGATGTAAAATCCAAGTTTGTTTGTTTGATGTACAGAAAAAATATCATGAAAATGTAGTTTGTTGATGTAAGAGAGGCTAGATACTTTGATTCAATCTTCTGTGGAAAAGTAAAACAATTTTTAACATAATAGATGTCACGTAGAATATATTTTTATCTATGACACAAGTACATTCTTATGTGGCACATATTTAGAAATAAAAGTTAGATTTTATGTATGCCTTTATATGTTCCTTATGCTTGTATAAAAATCTGAAGTTTATATTATTTACTCCTCGCTGCTTTCCCAAATACTGAAACATTTGGGGCAGGAAGAGGAGAAAGAGAGAAAGATAATGTAAAAATGACAGAGTAATTATCTCAAGAAGAAAATCTACCACAGTCCATTATTATCATCAATTTATTTTGGATTTACTCAGCAAAATCTGACAGTTCAAATCACTGAAAGAAGTGGTAAGAACTAAGGTACTAATTCTTCAACATTACACATATTGGCATCAGTTTCTCACGCCAGCAATTACTTTTCAGCGCAGGAAAAGAATCACACTGTAATTATGTGATGTATGATTTAGTGAAAGCTATTTGACCTCCCTTCAAATTCTATCAGCTCAAAGTCCATGCAGACCAGAAAGTAATCTTTCCTGAATGTGCTCTATGTAAATCAAAACCTATTAGATCCGTGTCTGGTATCAGCTTTACAACAACAACATCTACTGTAAGTACCTGGAGAATATAATAAAGTATCTGTTACTTCTGGAGACTGTGAGACCAGGGGAACTTAATCTTTTCTCTTGACTTAAAGTGAAAAGATGCTAGTAAAGGAATTTTACTACATGCAGAAATTATATTCATGATAGTGTCAAGAAGAAGGAGAGATCTACTTTTCACCACCTAATGTGCTTTCTGCCCCTGACACCCGTTGTCTAGAATTGCAGCTAGCAGTCTTCCATGGTTTGGGGACTGAACCAATGTCTAATCAACAGTAAACACTGAGTAAGTTGGTTCTGAATACTTCACCCAGTTGTGGTGCCTAGCTATATAGGGGGGTTGAGGGGGAACCAAGAAGAACAAAAAAAACCCCAAGCCTAAACTCTCCATATGGTTCTCAAATGTAACTTCTGGATGTTGAAGTTCCTTAAAGTGAAATGCCAATGACATCATGTCACAAAGAGAAAAAAAGTCGCTCTATTTATAATGTCTGTTGATGTACTGACACTGGTACATGATAAGTTTTATTACTTTCAAGAAACAGTTGCTAGAAAACTCATGAATTCACATTTTGGGAAGCAGAGGAAGAATCATTAATTTTTGTTGCCGCTTGAATAGGCTCTGGAAGGACAAGTACAGGCTTCTGACAGGGAGAGGTAGCAGGTCGTTCTAGGAAATGCCTATCTGGCTACAGCTGCACCACCAGCTGTTCTGTAAATCATTCTCTTTATAAAAGTCTACCTTAGTTTTACAGACATGGACCCTCTTCCAGCAATGCCTGGAACATCTTAAGAAGCATCAGTGAGCTCCAAAACAGACTGTGCTGTTACCAAAGGCAAAGTCCTGGAGTAGAGCAAGAGGTTTCTTGTCCTTCCCATGGACTAGCAACTAAAAGGCAAAGTTTCTTACCCTCGGTGCCTTGCATTATTTCTGCAGAGTATGCTAAAGGAAATTTAAAAGGCCAGACAGAAGTGGTGGAAGTTAAAAAATAGCAGCCTACCTGAAACACTAACTTACCTTTATTAAGATCTTTTAACACAGAGAAAACCTAGAAGAAGCGGCATCCAAATCTGTGTTTATTGGGGTTTTTAAAACAGTCTAATATCTGGAGACAAAACCAGGAAGGTATTTTCCAAAGTTTTAATAACCTTGCAAACACTGGCCTCTGCAATTCTAACAGTCTATTTGATGAACTGCGACAGAAAGGTGAAATTCTACCTGGAATACATGGGCCTAAGAAATGCAATATTAAACATAATGAAAATGAAATCCCAAGCCACAAAAAGACAGCGAAAGTCATGTCATTAGGTCCAGGATTTCACAGTTGTTCTCACCGACCACTTTATCTGCCACCTTTGCAGATATATGCAACCAAATGTATTGCATGACTACTGCTTACAGACATTTTAAGCCATTGGCTGGATGTTAAAAGGCAACTAGTTACTTACAGCAGGATTTAGTCTAGTTTGACTGTTTTGGTTTGTGTATAGGAAGATAAAATTACAGCATCTCGTAAATTGTGGAAAAACACGTTCTACCAATACCATAAATATCTTCAAAACTAGTAAATACATAGCAAGTTTTCCCCTAGATGTCTCATTCAGCGTGTCTCTTTCATGTGTAAAAATAGTCAACAAACATTTTAGAAATTGTCATATTTTAAAATACTAGGATATATGTAATTTTCAAGAGAATTTCCATTACAATTCAGCTGTCATTTTAGAGCAAACAAGTAAAGAGGAAAAACAAAGACTTACTACCGCTTTTTCCAGATTTGTTTCTCAAAGGAATCTAAGAAAATAAAAATTAAAAAAAAAAAAAATCAGTGAAATAAAAGACTACTCTTAGTAATATACTTGTTCATGAAAAATGTTTTAATTAGTCCTAGACTGGTGAAAAAACACACAGAATCTAGACTCATGGAGAATACAGCCCCAATGGCTCAAGTACCTTCAGAACTGCTATTACAGTTTCAAGGAATAATTTTTCTATTTTCAGAGACTTCCTGAATATGAATGCTAAATCAACTGGTGTGTATGTGAAACATTTTCAACATGAATCATTGATATTGATTGAAAAAAAAAAAAAAAAAGAGTAATACTAAGGACCCTGCACCAATAGGTCTTATTCTAGATCAAAACAATAATTTTGTCCATTTGTTAGAATTTGTGTATGTGTGAGATTTCCCTCTATTTTGCATTTTACAATATATCATTGCTTAATATTGCTTAATTTGGATTAACACCACCCTGAAAATGGACTGGACATTTCAAAGGACATCATACAGACTGTGGAAAACATATTTAAGTAATACGAATGGTAACTATTTTGCAAACTCTGTCATTGTGGAGGCTTATTTAATTTTCTAGAATTAAGTTAAATGACGTCAATTAATCAAAACCAATCTAACATCTCATGATTACTCTGTATCCCAGTAACATCTCATGCTTTTAAATGCATTCTCCTTTTAAAAGAAATGCTCCAAGAATCCATACCTCTAAATAACCCGAACCATGTAATCTGCACCTTCAGTTAACTTGAACAAAATCAGAGGCTGAAAGGGTCTCCAAGGAGTTTCATGCAAATAAGGTAATTTGGGAAGAAGAAGATATTCCTATTATGTCATACATGCACGTGTATTTTCTTCTTAAACTGAACAATATGAGGCTTTTTCCTACCTGTGGTTTATATCTATAAACTCTGACACTAGCTAGTTCTGCTTTGTTCCCCTCACCATGTGTCTTTGCTCATTATTTTCGGTAGCAGCAAGTAGTTTCTGCCACTGGTTCACATGGAATAGGATGTCCAATCCATTGTCCCAGAGAGTATTTACTCCACTCCCCACCCTGGCCCTTCTGATCACAGAAGCAGGCCCACCCTTGATGGCAGTCAGAATACTGTTTTGGTTTGTTGTCTTGCTCCACCCTGGTAGTGGATCACAGGACTGCCCCACAAGCATCCCTCAACAAAACCACTCACCTGATGAGCATCCCTTATGATCTGTTTGCCATTTCTTGGGCTCTTCTTTTGGTACAGTGGTATGGCATCTTCCCATAGATGAGCTCGACCTGCTGATTGACCAGTTCATCTGGTGGTTCACTGATTCCTTCCTGTTTCGTAAATGATTTCTGTACCCTGAGCACTTCATCGGGAAAACAGGGGCAACATAGATCTGCTTCGCAAAGTTGTCTGATGATGATTAAAAATTGTATTGAAAGTGAAAATGGTTTTCAGATAATTAAGCTAGGGAAAAAAAAGCTTTTCTTCCTTAATTCTACTTTTATCAATAGTCAGAATTGGTTTCTCCTGTTTTCAATCTTAAAGTATTATGGTTGAAGATGTCATCCAGCTGCATACCAATATACTTCATTGTTTTGAATTACATTTTTCCCAAAATGTGTTTGCCTTTTTTGTCCTATGATTCAGCCAAATCAGGCCGAGCACACAGGGAGTGCTGAGCGGTTTGGCGCCTCAGGCCGGAGCAGTCGGAGGCCTCGGCCCTTCAGCTGCACCTCCCGGTGCTTAACTGGCGCCTCAGGGCCCGGAGCCCTCAGCAAACAGGCTCGGGGGCTGGGCCTGGCCGGGCTCTGCCGCGTTTTGTCCGGCTCGTCCCTCAGCCGGGGAGAATGACCACAGGGCGCCCTCGACTCTGGTATAAATGGGGTCCTGCCTGAGAGCCAGAGGAGGTGGTTGTTCTCAGAGCAGCGGGCCTGGCAGCCGGACCCTCCCCTTGGACCCGCCGTCCGGATACTTGCACGGATGGAGGGAGTCTCGGTGGATGGAGTGAGCCTCGCCCCCCCGTCTATTTGGGTGAGTGATCTCTCGGGCACTCTGGTGTGGGAGGTATCCTCTTTTATGAGGAAGGGTTTGTCCATTTGGGTTTGTCATTCCTTAAAGTTAGGAATTCGTTGTGTAGTAGTTAAGTCCCGACAGACATCCGAACCTGTGTTTAGTCAGGAGCGCTGGGCAACCTTGGTTGCAATAAACCCCATTTTGGATAGTGGCTGCTGTTTGTTTTGTGGGTGCCTCCGTGACACAGTGTTACTGATCAGAAAGCAATCCATGCTAAATGTAACTTGATGTACTTTTGCTTTGTGTTGCCTGATGTGATTGCCTGAAGGTAAGAAGAAATACTTACTGCAATACCCTGAATCCTATATCTTATTTTCCTAAGTTCATAAATCGCTTGGAATTTGGAGTGGAAATATTAAGATTGTTTTACATGTATTTTAAGTAACAACACCTTATTCCCTCAATGCACTTAGTGATAGTTCCTTTCATCAGATCTTGAAACTCTTGGTAACTCACAGTTGTTTCTCCAAGAAACTGCTGAAGGTGTGAAACATAAGAAAAAGAGAAGTTCTGACCTACCAAGCATCTCCCAGAGATGAGAGAGGACATTCTTCCTCTAATTAAATGTATACTCAGCCCATATGATGTAAACTAATTAATTTTTTTTTTTCTCACTGACCAAGTCCACCCTTTTTGCATGTTAAGGAGTCTTTGACATCCCAAACTAATTAATTTTTCTGGTTTTCCCCCAAAGCTCATTTTTTTTGACTTGCTATTGACCTCCACTTCTTATCATCATGACCCTAGTGTCTTTATTCAAAATTAGTACTGAATAAAAAGAGAACATAGCAGGAAAAAGGGCTCATCAAGAAGACTAATTATTTAATATAACTGCACAATATCCAAACTTATTATACATGTGTAATGCATTAATTAAATTCTTCAGGAAATGAAGAACCTCTCTGTGTTAGGTCCAGCACTTCAGTTACAGGATCTAAAGGTGCAAAATACAGCCAATGTACTTTAAAGACTCATTCCATTTGAGTATAAGTCTACATAGCATTTCTAGAGATCTTGGTTTAGAAATGACATCTAATCTAATACTACTCAGATTAACTTAACGTCAGTAAAACTGCATCCATCTGCACCATGTCTGAATACATACCCATTTTTCACAAAACTGGTTTCTTACATTAAAAACATAAATTACTTGATTTGTTGCATATTCAGTCACAAGGTAGGTAGTTGGTGGCTACATTCCCATTTCTGTATACACAGAGGTAATGCATGCCCATTTCTTCACTGGCACTTAGAAGCACATAGTAAAAGAAAAAGTTATCCTGGCTACGTGGCTATCTGCAACTTATCGGCATCTTCATCTGTGCTTTCCCTTTTTTGTGTGATTTTCTTTCTGTTGCATGGTCTCCTGCTGGTGGGTCACGCTATCTTGCCTGTTGGTTTACTTGGTGCATGTGGCTGGAGTTGGCAGCAGGGCTTCAGTAGCTGGAGATACTCGGCACCAGAAGAGCCTTCTCTGAACAACAGCATTGTTTATTTAAGCACTGAGAACAAAGTCTAAGCTGGAACAAAGGCATTTCAAAACAACCAACAGTGTAAACATGTCTGTTTTACATAAACTGCTTGAGAAGACATTACAGCCTGCTCAGCAGGCCTGTTTTGTTTGGACACCCTCAGGAGATCTTTGAACGTCAGTCTGGTTTCCTGTTACTGAACAACCATTACTGAACTCTTGGGACTGTGCTCTTTTTAAAACTGCTACAGCCTTGTAAATTTCTAAGTTTCCAGCTCTAGTTTGAGCAAACATTTACTCTCAGCAACCCTCAAGCATTTGGAAAAAAGTGACTTAGACTGAGTTTTGAGCCTCTCTGTTTTGATTTTTATTTCCCTTCCTTGTCCTTGCTACCCCCTTAGGAAATAATTAAGACACATCATGGGCATACTAGTGACTTAGTCAAGGTTAGTCCTAAACATAGTTCAAACTCTAAACTAGTCTTTCTCCTATATATTTGCTTTTAGAAAAAACTATGGAAAATATGTTTGCTGCAAAAGAAAAACAAAAAAGTCCAGTAATTCTTTACTGAGAGTTAGATCTACAAAGTAACTTACCTCTTTCCGTCGTACTCCACAGCCTGAGACCAGCATCCAGGGACAGCTGAGATTCCACAAGGGACATGTAGTCATCAAACATTTGACTGATTCAGTGTTTATGCTCCCATTATAGTAATGGAAACCAAGCCAACATTTTCTGCAGGGTTTAGAGGATATTTTTACCTGCTTGGCGCATATATGGATTGACATTTCACCCTTCAGATACTATAAGGCTGCTATAAGGTCTCCCTGGAGCCTTCTCTTCTCCAGGCTGAATAGACCCAACTCCCTCAGCCTGTCTTCATAGGACAGGTGCTCCAGCCCTCTAATCATATTTGTGGCCTTCTCTGGACCCTCTCCAATAGATCCATGTCCTTCTTGTGTTGGAAGTTCCAGAGCTGGACGCAGTACTTAAGATGGTGTGTCACTAGAGCAGAGGGGCAGAATCACTTCTCTTGACCTGCTGGCCACCCATTTTTTTGATGCAGGCCAGGATACGATTGGCTTTCTGGCACATTGCCAGATCATGTTAAGCACTTCAACAACCAGCAGCCCCAAGTGCTTCTCTGCAGGACTGCTCTCCATCTACTCTTCACCCAGCCTATATTTGTGCTTGGGATTGCTCCACCCCAGGTGCAGAACCTTGTACTTGGCCTTCTTGAACTTCATGAGGTTGGCATGGGCCCACCTCTCTAGCCTGTCAAGATCCCTTTGGATGGTATCTCTTTCCCTCCAGCATATCAATAGCACCACATAGCTTGGTGTCTTCAGCAAACTTGCTGAGGGTGCACTCGATCCCACTGTCCATGTCACCAATGAAGATGTTAAACAGCACTGGTCCCACTACTGACCCCTGAAGGACTCCACTCATCACAGGTTTCCATTTGGACATTGAGCCATTGATTGCAACTCTTTGAGAGTGGCCATCTAGCCAATTCCTTATCCACTGAGTGGTCCATCCATTAAATGTTACCATCTTATTAGATTTAATTTGATAATGAATTATCTATTCTGTTCTTCTCTGGTACAATCTCTGCTGCACTCTGTATCTGAGCACAAACACACACGCATGCCTACCACAAAATTTTCTATTGAGATCCCCATGAGCTAAAAAGTTATCATACTCCACATCAGGCAGATGTATCAGACACCTTAGGGTACTTTAAGCAGCACAAAGTGCCTCTGTTAAGAAAAATGATTCTCATCTCTATTGTCAACCTGAAGAAGTATTTCCTCATAGGTCCTTCTTGCACTAAAATCCTCTAGTCTCCCTCGTTGAGCGAGCATCTCTAAAACCACTTGCATTCCTCATTACATGTGTTACTTCTGGAAATATTTTTCACTCACAATTTCTATCACCTGTTATTTATTTCTTCGCTACTGAAGTTAAAGATACTCATTAGATCTCAGGATAGCTGTTTTAAAAACGAAAATACTTTTCGCCGTGATGTAATTGCATGAGAAGTCTATCAGATAGCCGTGCCGTTATACATTAATATTTATTGCATTTCATAATTTTTTGTCGGCTATTGTATAGAACTAACATAGATGTACCAGCTTATCAGGTAGAACTTAATTAGAAGTCTTACAGCTTTATCAACTAGGTTTTTGAGTGTGACCTTCTCCACAAAACTATGTTGAATTATAGTAATTAAATCAACGTTCCACAATTGCTTACTGAATCTTCTGTAAATTTTCCCCCTTTTTTTTGATATAACATTTAGGTCAAATAAACCAGCCCCTAATCACTCAGCTCAACCCCTTTAACCTTTTTTTATATTAACACAGCGTTCTTGCATTTTTTTCTGAATTTTTATGGTACTTCAAGAATTATTAGCAATTATAATAGAAGACTAAAGTTCCCCCCAGTTAACTCTTTTAATGTTTGTTTTTTTTTAATGCAAATCACTATACTGGTTGAAAAAATATTTATGTCCTTAGCAGATGTTGATTTATGCATCCTTTGGTTACTAATAGAGTAGAAAGTAGTTCATCATCTTCTTGTAATGTGTTCTGTTTCCATGCAAACAGAAAAAACATCGCAAGCTTCTGGGATTTTTTTATGTTGTTAATGATCTTATATTTCCATATGGAAATGGACATTCACTATTTCTATCACATCTTTAACTCCTGAAAGATCCTTCTTGTTGGCCCAATATACACCTAAAGATGAATATTTTTCTTTTGGCTGTGGTTCTGGGCTTTTTATTAATGGAATTCAACTTTCTTTGCTTTCCCCTGCTAAAAGAATGGCTAGAGCATTAATTCCTGAAGGCCACTCGGTAAACATAATTCCATTTCCATTTCATTCAGTCTTTACTATTGACCTGTGAGGTGTTGTTATGCCTTCTAGTGACTATGGTCCATCATGGCCTGTCTCTCAGGCTCTGGGGCAGCCGCACCACAGCTCTCATGACTCATTCCGGTTGTTCAGTATCACGGATGCAATTAATTGGTCCAGCAAGTGAATAAACTCCACCATAACATATGTAGCATTGGCAAGAATGGCCATACGTGAAAACGACACCTGATTTGTAACCTTTGTGAGTCACCATAGCTCTCCATGCAACCTAAAGTTAAAGTCAAACAGGTACCAGACTGCAAAGATTTACATTCATGTAATGGATATTTGTATTTATATGTCCAACCTGCTATAAATTATTTATTTCAAACACAATACGAAGAGAAATGTAGACTTTTGTGAAATAAATTTTTCTTCTAAGTCAAAAATAACCTAAAGCAGACGATTCAGGACCTAAAACTTCATCTTGTCCAGATAATTTCATTTTCCCCTAACAATCTGTAACTGTATACTGCAAGTAATAGCAGGGTATTGTACATTGCTGTCTCAGGTAAGGTGATGCATTGGTTAATTAAGACTTTGCAGTCAGGCAACAACAACAGTTGAGCTCATGAAATTCCTATATAAATGCAATTTATATGAGTTCTGTGACTCTTTGCAGAATAATTTTCAAGCCTACCTATGAATCCTATCAGCTGCTGTTCTCAGAATGTATCAATATTTAAATGCAAGATCACTGAGAGTGAGACTTGGTAGCCCAGCTTTTATGAACATCTTATTTAGCTCCTTATGACTGTTGTGAGTTCCAACATAATCTGAGCGAATTGTTTTTCAGTGACCTTTGTCAGGTTGTTCTGGCTGAAGCTGTGCCTCCCGGGAGCGATCAACCATGTCACCGAATGCCCCCCAGTCAGTCTGATAAAAAGCTATTTGATAAGTGCTGAAACCACTTTCCTTCCATGCCTCTAAGGCCAAGAATGGAGGAGGGAAAATAAAGACCCTAATGCAAAATTAGCAGCAATGTATAATTCCCATCAAGATGGGGAAAGGCAGACATTGATTGAGACACGTCTCGGATTCATTAGCATTGTTTGTCTTTGAGAAAGTTCTTGTTGGTCTGACAGATGAAGAGATGTTGCTGAATGAAGAGAAAATGAAGATAACTGTGGTAAAAATAGAAAAAATAATGAAGGGCATGCTGTTAAAACTAATTACATTAAGATTGATATCACTTAGCAGAAGAATGTTACCTCATCTCCCAAAAACTCATGATTGCTCATACACCGTGAGCTTCCTGCATTTTACAGGCATTAATAAATGTTGCACAAATGTTGTATTTCATCATTCCATATTTTGATAATCAAAACAGGTTAGCAATTTCTGGATTGGAGAACTGGACCTTTGCATGAGTGATACGATGAAACCTCTAAAACAAGCTCTCCATAAAATCCGTTTTCCATTAATCTGCACTTAAGCTTTTGGACTTTTACAGAACCAAGCTTAGGTAAACAAAGAGAAATGAATATTCGAGATTTAAATTTGTTGATCTCTAGGGACTGTGGCAACACAACCAATACCTCATGAATAAACAAAACTGATAGCAGTGCCCATTATAAATGTGTCCATAGTTATAGCCTGTTTTCTTTGGCTTATTGCTTATCCAAATTTCAGTTTGCTAGGCTATAATTCCACATGTGAAATTAAATAAGGTTATCTTTGTTAGGATATTTTTTATTTTCTTGAAAGCACTCGTTACGCTGCAATTATTGCCAAGATCAAAGCAGAGGAAGGGTACTGTTTTGTCCTTGATAAACAATTTTGTGACTTCTAAAATAAGTTCACTGAGTAGTCCAGTTGTCTGAAAAAAAATCTTGATTTCTGCAGTTATTTATCAGGGATATATATATATATATATATATATCGTTTTGCCATTCTCAGATAAGTACACCCAAATTAGGCCTACACACAAATGTTTAAAAAGCACTGCTTTTAAGAGTAAGTTCTGCTCCTGACTCTGCTGTCCCATTTACACCAAACTCATCAGTTTTTATCATGAAGGGAGTCATACACTTTACTCAAGGCCATAGTTGCATACTACACCACACAAATGTTAGCAGTGACCTTAAGAGGTCTTACTGCCCTACTAGATCCATGAACGGCCACTTTTTTTCCATACGTGTCTTCTTGTGGCCACACCATCAGTTATATAAATTGAATGTCTGAAATTGTGAAAATAAAAAGTGAAAAGAAAGAAGAAAAACTATAGTAGAGTAAATAAGGCATAAGATCCCTATTGGAAATTGAAAATAAAAATAATGGACAGTCTATTCTGTGCATCAGAAAACAACAGTTTATGAGCCTATAAGTAACTATTACAACATACTGCACACGTGCAAGATGAAAGAAGAGTAGCAGTTAAAGTAACCCAGACTAATTTCCTTCTTACATGATTTTTTTTAATCACTGCTGGATCATCATTGTGAGTACAGATCAACACTCCCGCTCAATTTGATGTTGTTCCATCCCTCGTTCTATCTATGCATTCTATAATCTATCCTTCTCTTCAAGACCAGTTTGGATGGGACTTTGAGCCACCTGATCTAACGGAAGGTGTTCCTGCCTGTATCAGGGAGTTTGGAAATAGGTGATCTTTAAGGTCCCTTCCAACTCAAATCATTCCATGATACTATGATTGTGTCAGCCCCAACCATGTATCATGTCACTCCTCTTCATAACATTAGAGAACCTGATCACAGTTCCAGAGTATTAAACTCATCATGCATATTTTATGAAAACATTAACCTTTAGTGTTAATCCAACAGCATTAAACCAAACCTATAATGAACCATAAAGGTGGTTTATAACATACTGTGGTTGCTTTTTATGAGCATTTTCATATTTCTCACCACAGTGTTTTAAACCTTAGAAAGAAATAGTTCCCAGATTTTTATAGGGCAACTTTATGTAAATAATACTTCACCCCTTTTCTGAAACAACTGAGTTATTATTTTACCTGTAAGCAAAGGAGATGAACTTTCAGCATAATTGATTCCAAAAATTTTAGTGCCTCATAAAAATGAACATTGTTAAGCTCCTTCCTGTGAGTTTTCACATGGACAAATTTCTTGTTTAATTGGATGTTTAATCTGTCTTGTTGCAGTTCAGTCTAATCAGAAAAGCTGTTGTTCCTCTACAGAACCTTTCATGTTGCATATCCTACAGCACTTCACAAGATACGCACATCTCGTATCAATTATGAAAGAGATAAATTAGATGCATAAACTAGAAATAAACTAAAAGCGCTATGAAATGTTGCAGTAATAAAATGAGATTGATCAAACCATGAGAACTGTGGTTATCTAAGCAGGGAAATAGTACTGAAATTTTTATCAACGTTCAGCATCTAAACATATACATCATTTAACCTAGACTTGTATTGGAAAACAGCCAAGAGGTAAACAATATTCCTATGATGATTACATTAAAACCTGCACAATAAGTGTAGACAGTGACATAAGTGGAAAAAAGTACAATAATACAGGTATTTGACTCCTTCTGCTTGGGCAGTAACATGGCATTCAGTGCTGCAGTGTTGTGAAGAGCTCACAATCGTTTGTAAACATTTCTATACCCCTGAGAAGAGCTGCTGTTAACTTACAAATAGGAAAAGGAGAAAGACATGCAATCCTAATTTTTTCAGGGTCAGACAGAAAGTCTGCAATGAACTGGCTTTCCTCTAAAGAACAGGAGACGTGATGTTCCTTGATATTCTATACAATGTCTCTTTTACTGCCAAGTGATGCATTAACAAGCATCTTCAAATGTTTTCTTTTGTTATCTCACTCATAATCATCAGCTTCCCTGGTAATTGATAGCCACATGTAATTTTGAGGTTTAGAGATCCAATACTTTATTTTAAAACATTGAAAAGTTCCTAGGTAAAAACAATTAATGTTGCATTGAAATGAAGCAGCATATCAAACAGTTTAAGTATTTCTTAACATCCTACCTCCATAACAGGCCAACGTATAAATAAATATTCTGTGTCTAGGATAAGAACTCCTCCAGATGTTGTAAGGACAAATGACATTTCCAAAAAGAGTTAAAAAACAAAATAGGGCAGCAACTGGATCAAGGATCTTCGTGTAAGAATATAGCAAAGACCACAGGAGGCAAGTTTATTTCTGACAGGGACTTCTTTCATTACATAATGTCTTACCCCATGAGGAGACTGTAAGTTGTTCCAATGCTTGGCACATTGGTAAATGAAAATGTAAAGGTATCCTATGGTTGCACCTGGGCAATTCTCATTACTGCTGCAGGAGCAGAGGAAAAAAACTGTGACCAGGTGAGTTGGACTGGCTGTTCGTTGCGTATAGTTTATCCACTCATATATAGAAGAACCATTCTAGCATAGTCATCCCTTATCACCTCTCATTTCTAAGAAATCAGAAATAGTAAAGCAGTCAAGTATCTATAAGATAACTGCAGAAAAAAGCAGTAATGGAATGTATGGTAAATTATTGCTAAGAGGTATCAAATGGTAAATGATACCTAATTCTCAGATAAAAGAGCCTCAAGAGAAAGGCATGGCTGATGTCCAGCAGCATGTATAGATCGCATGAACTGCTGCCTACCTGAAGAATCTCAGACTGGCTGTTAGCCAAACCCCTATATAACTGTACTTTATATCTTCAAAGTATTAATGCATAAGCAGCTTCTAGGACTCCTCAGCAGTGAAGGCCAAGAATCAGCTACAGGAAAAACCTTTTTACTCTGCTGACTGTGGCTTGTGCTTTGGACTTCTAAGTGCTTTACTTCAGCTGTGTTTGCTCATCAACTTCTAGCTGCAGCCCTGCCCTAGTTCCTTTGTCATTCCTTCAGTCCATTTCAGCCCTTTACCTAAATCCTTCTCTGCTCTTTGCTCTAGTCATGCGTGTGAGCTGCTGTGCTGTTTTGGTTTCCTCACTGCCTCAGAGATGTCCTTACTCTGTTGTAAGCAGCTATTCTGGACTCAATTCTAAACTTATAGAAAGTTGAGTTTAGAGGGCAATTGTTGGTTTGAAATAAACCTAGGTTCAATATTGTATTGTCAAAGTAGATGACATCTTTGAGTAACACAAGATTTTTAATAATATTAGATATTAGATATATTGCTGACACCTTAAATTACCAGTTTCAAATAACTATCATGTAAATCAGGTAAAGCACTTTGATTTATGACCAGATTTGCTTGAGAACCTAATTTTGTGATCTTGAAGGTTAGACGCAGTCAGGCAATATGGAATGAGACCGTATAAAGACTGAAACTGAAGTGTCTGAAGCTTTCTGTCTGAACCACAGACACTGAATTTCTCATATCTCAAAATAGAGCCCAAAAGATAAGATCTCAAGGTGAAGTAAGTTTATGATGCAAATGTCATGATGAAATTATTCTAAAATCATTATTAGATATTAGATTATTTGCTGTGAAATACACTAACCAATTCTAAACAACATTTAAATTTATCATCATGAATGTTTCCTATTCATTAATTTATAAAGACAGTAACAGTTAATCTGATGGTGTAGAAAGCTAGAAGCAACAATCAAGAATCAGGCGAATTCATTTGACTTACTGATGATCCTGCAGATAAACACATATGTGTGACTGCATACATTACTAACAGACTCTATAACTTGGCACGTTCTGTCTTTGGACTGCTGTGCATATGACGTTTGGGTCACTGAAGGCAAAACAAATAATCATAGCAATAACATCCTCTCCACAGGAGGTGATGAAGGTCTCAGTCAGGGCTTTCCACAGAAGCAAAAAGCCACAAAGTCAAGATCCAACCAGAGATTCAGGAGAACAAAAGCACTGTATAGGCTAAAAGATGGTCACTTTGTGTTCCTTCAGGAGAAAACAAGAATCTTGTTCATTCTGTGCAATTAACACTTCTGTAGGGGGTATTTGGTATCGGTATGCTTAAGGCACTGTAAAAAATAGAGAACACTTAAAACCATGAATGCTTGTAGAAGGAAAGAGATTTAACTTTTAAAACTTGGTAAATTGTAATCAGAGGCAGGATAGAGGGCAGATTTGGTTTAGATGTAAATGTCTGGATTCCCTCTGCGTTCAGTTAAGATTAAATATGAGTCACTTTATCCAAAAGTTTAAAATCAATATTTTAAAATTAATTGTATCCCAGGAAATTCTTATTTCTCTCACTTGTCTATGGATGTTTTCACTCTAAATATCTAAAGGCTGGTGAAATGAGGACCAATTCTACCTTTCTTATATAGATAGATATATATATCTGAAAACTAAAGAATCCAAAATATAATTAATGCTTTAAGGCCATGAGGTCAAGGCAAATGTAGTCTCATTAACATTAATATATACATTGTTCTGTAACACTTAATAACCTATGTCTTGCTCTCATTATGAATTTTGTATGTGGGTGAAATGGCAATAAATCAAGTTAAAACTTGAGAATTTGTATATTCATTGCAAACACTGATCTTTATGAGCACAGCATGTTACTTTTCAACCTTCAGCATTTGAACATTTGAAAGGCAATTATACACAGGAAACTGGGGATTTCAGACCAGATCAGACTACTAATCAGCTCTTACTTTGAGACTTGAATTCTTTTCCTAACTGGCTTTATTTCATTCAAAAATCAACTGTGAGGAGTCCAGACAGGTGTATCATCACTTTTTAAATGATTCCTTGATATTGTCAGCTGCTGACTGAATCACTCAGTTTTCCACTTTACTTTTCAGGGGTCTAGAATCCTCTTAAACTTACTTAACTGACAATATCGTGTCAATTAAAATGTCACAATTTCCTCTTGAAAATCATTGATAATTAATTAAATATCAGCTTGCCTCCTGTGTGAGTAAAGTTCACTTGTTTCCCACCTGTACAACTCCAAGAATTCAGTCCTGAGCTTGGGGTCTGTGAATAGGGTAAAAGTTAAGAGCAAATAGATGACTGGCTCCCAGAATTTTCAATCTTAATATAAGACAAAGCAGGTGAGTATTGGTAAGAGAGGAATAGGGATAGAAAAGTAATCAAGTGATTGGCAGCAATCATAACATATGTGTTAAGAATGGTTTTGCAGTCTGATGAAGACTCAGTTTTGTAGGTGGTAAAGGGGAATTCCTCCCTCGGTCTAGGAGACAGCAGCACTGAACAACACAAGGAGATGGAGAAGATTGTTTCAAAAATCTGTCACAGTTGTTGAAGGAGGCTGGTACCATAGTCCATCCAAATAACTGAGAAATTATAAATGTAGTAGAAACAGGCCATGAAGGACCAATACTTGTGCTTAATAAGATAGAAAGTTGAGCCAGTAGAAGGAGGAAAGGGAACAGGCTACAGGAACAACGCTCATAGCAAAACTGTGAATTGATATTACTGGGCAAGTCCAAATTTAATCCCAAAAGAAATAAATTTTACAGCAAGATGGGAGAAGATAAAAGCTTGATGGGATTCTTTTACCATGAATCTTTCCTCAGAAGGAATTGACAAGTTTGAGATAAAATATGAGAAATTAAACAAGCCAGAAGGTGCTGCAAGTGATGTAAATTTAGCAACCACCGGGATGGCGATGCTGTCTGCGGAGACTGACAAAGTAGGCAAGAGAGAGGAGCCTGAAGGGAAAAGGGACAGTAAGGCCCCTCTTAACTATACTGAATGGGAGCCAAGAACAAGGTATTCCCAGGATTGGTCAGAGACAAAGAACAGTTTAAATACAAGAAAATAGGACTGAAAGAGAGATGTAGGTCTACGGATCTTGTCTTAAAGTTGACATTTGAAGGCTAATACCTTATGTATTGCTCAGTCAGCCTGTAACTGGCAAGAAAATTTTACCTTTCATCTCTTCACTACTTTAAAGCTTTCAGGCTGGATTTTATTTCAATATCTAAATAAACTAATCTTCTTCATGTGCGAGCAGGTCCTTGTTATACAGGAGGAACAGTCTTCAACTTTGTTGAGAAACACTTGTTCAGCTTGGCTTATGGTACAGTGTGGCTTGCATATCCCACAATAATTAGCTGAATGTTAACAGGAATTGCTATCCAACTGCTCATGAATGATATGCAAATCAGGAATTAAGTTCAGAAATTATTCAGCAAATAATTTAGAATAATACTAAACAGAAAAAAAAAATTGCAAAAAGAAAGGCAAGCAAAATTCAAATTCAAATAATAAGTTATCCAGTTCTGTCAGACTGGGTCTACATTAACCCCCTTCCCCTCTTTCTGGTTTTCATTATACAGAGTGATTTTCTAGGGTTTTAAAGATGGAAAGGGCCAATTATGTTTGTGGGATTCATATATATAGGGGAAACTTGAACCAATGAGCTGTTCATGGTTCTTCCTTGTAGCATAAGGGACCCTGCTTCCTTGCAGAGAAGTCACTTTCCCAGCTGATACAAAAATGGTTTGAGCTGTGGGGTCCTTGCTGCAGTTGCTTTGCCCTCCTCACCCCACAGCTTAGTGGCTGGCTCTGCAGATGGGGACAGAACTCGTCTCCTGGAAGCAGAATGTTTTTTAAAGAAAACACAAAAAGAAAGTCTCAATTTCTACTATTCCAGGCTCATCTCAGACAGGTAATTAGGTTTCAAAATATTATTTTTTCCAAAAAGTAAAGTGCTTGAATCACTTATCTAATAACTGAAACTGCTGCTACATCATAAGGGTCTTGGTATTTACTGTCACAAAATGTGCCTTGACACTGCTTTATTTTATTGAGCATGGGAAAGAATGATGACACAGGGCATAACCCTGAACTTTGGAGGTACTATAAAACAATTGTCAACTGGTCATAGAATCATCAGGGTTGGAAGGGACCTTGAAGATCATCTAGTTCCAACCCCCCTGCCATGGGCAGGGACACCTCCCACTAAACCAGGTTGCTCAGAACCCCATCCAACCTGGCCTTAAACTTCCAGGGGTGGGGCTTCCACCACCTCTCTGGGTAACCTGTTCCACTGTCTCACCACCCTCCTGGGGAAGAACTTCTTCCTAACGTCCAATCTAAATCTGCCGTCCTCTAGTTTGAATCCATTCCCGCTTGTCCTAGCACTACCCAACATCCTAAAAAGTCCCTCACCTCTCTTGTAGGCCCCCTTCAGATACTGGAAGGCCACAATAAGGTCTCCTCGGAGTCTTCTCTTCTCCAAACTGAAAAACCTCAACTCACTCAGCCTGTCTTCATAGGAGAGGTGCTCCAGCCCTCCGATCATCCTCGTGGCCCTTCTCTGGACACGTTCCAGAACATCCATATCTTTCTTGTAACAGGGGCTCCAGAACTGGATGCAGTGCTCCAGGTGGGGTCTCACAAGAGTGGAGTAGAGGGGGAGAATCACCTTCCTTGACCTGCTGGCCACGCTTCTCTGGATGCAGCTCAGGATACATTTGGCTTTCTCAGCTGCAAGCGTGCACTGACAGCTCATGTTGTCCTTTTTTTTCCAAAAACTATTTTGTGTCTTTGCTTTAGTGATGGAGATTTTTTTTTTTTTTTGATCAACCTAATAATTAATTAAATTCTACTGCTGGTGCAACTTTGCACAGCTCAGGACATCTGCCACTGGTTCCACTGCTTCACCACATGCTTGCTGTAGAATAGCTGCTCGAGTTGAAATAAAAGCCATCCCCTCTCACAGTTGCTTATTCCCATCACCACCACAACCTCTGCCATGACTTAGCAGAACTGAATTAGTAATATTGCTAAGCAAACAAAAAAAAAAGGAGGAATTTTAATCTGTCATATTCTTACTATAGGTCTAGCCATGTTGCCACGCGAGGACTTCTGCTACCCCAATAGATGACGCAGTTTAAACAACTGTCGGAGATAACCAGGGGAAAATACTGGGCTTTCTTAAGCTTGCACTAGCACAGTAAAATGTTACATAGCCTTGGAGGGAAGTGTTCGTTACCAGATAACAAGTCTCCATGAGATCTGTGCTTGGATTGGTGGTCTTTTCCTGGCAAGTAAATCCTGACAGCACTCAAAGATTCCTCTCTGTTAGTAGAAAGCTAATCTGAGTATTTACACTTTTAGTGATAATGCACAACAGGCACTGTAAGATCAGAATCAGACCCTTCTCATCTCTGTGGTGATGGGGCAGACAGGTTCTGAGGATACAATTAACAACATGCTTTTACCATTTGAGAACCAAAAAGTTGAAGTGTAAGTTTTATAGAATGCATCTCTAAAGAGGAAATATTGCTGTTAAGGTCAGAATTTTCTTCACCTCAGGCTTTTCATAGGAAAAAACAAACAAGCCAAATAATAGAGAAACAATTCGTTGCTCATGACTGTAAACTCGATTTCCATCAGCATCTAAATCAATATATCTCTTTCTCTCAACTGCCTTTTCTTCTTCATGTTCCTACCAAAAATCATTCCCTGGATGTGGTTGAAGCCTCTTTGTTTTTCATGCATGTTTCTTCCCTTTCACCACACTCACCCACCGCTGCAATCAAAACCCAGCAGTTTGCCAGGCTGTTTGCAGTCAGACCACAGCAATGCTGACAGAGTACTGGGGGCTCCTGAGCAGGTTGGGGGTTTAAGACACTGCTGTATCGTTTCAGCTACCACAAAAGAGGGGCTCAGTCAATTGCTCTTTCCTTTAGCCTGAATGGACTAAAATGTTATGCCCACCACTTTTAAGGAGCTCTGCTGCAGCTCCCAGCATAACAATATTAACTGTTTACGTACAACTCTTTTGTAAATGAATAAATCACATGCTGGAAAGGCCATAATATGGAAGGATAACATCCTGGTTTGCTAGTTCATTTTAGAGCTGCCCAAATCACGCACGCATATTTTATAGTTCTGGTAAACTGTATCTACAGATCCAATTATTTAAATGACTGTGTATCTAACTGTGAGCATAAATCACATGCTTTAGGATCTCTAGCTACCAGTGAACCCCAGAAAAAGAGAAGTGTACGATTTCAAAAGCTTTTGGTTTCATTTGTTCCTAAAGAAAGCTGGGTAAAGCTGTTTCAATAGATTTTTAGTAATTCGTATTCTATATAATATACTATAAAACTCTATAGATCGGATCCAAACTGTGCTAATGTCACTGGCAAAACTCACGTTGATTCAAAAGACTCTGACAAAGTCATTCTGAGAGCAAAAGTAATAAGTGAAGAGCAGGAACATTAACATAATTTGCTTTGTAAGAAATTCTCATCCCTTTTATTTACATGAAAAGCTAACATTTCCATTCCCATAAATAATTTAGATACCAGCACAACAGCCATGGATTGTACAGTAGCCTCCAGCCATCTCTCTCTATGTGAACGTGCTCCTTTATGGGGAGAATATTAACCTCATTTTCTAAGGAAACATCTCCCCTGACACTCTTTACTGAAATGAATTGGTCTTGCTGTTGTAGCAGTGGCCAAAAATGATAGCATCTGTCAGTCTTCATGAAAATCCCAGTGTTTTGGAGCCCACTAACAGTAAACAATTTTCTGAGAAAAGTCACTGCAGGATTCCCAGCAGGGTTTGACAGTCACTTGTCTTTCAAGAGATTGCTCACTATTGAAGTTAACAGTGTCAGTGTCCACAGAATATAAACATCTATCTCCCATTACAGAAGCCTCAAATATCTGGGTTTCTTTCATCAGAATGGCCTCCAGATTGAACTTCTCTGTTTATTTATAAGAGCCTGACTGCCCTTAATATATTGGATCTGCTGATTATTCCCTTCATGTACCATTTTCTTCTAAACTATGTGATAATCCAAAGGGATAAAAATACATACTTGCTTTTTACTGATTTCATCTTCAAATTATTTTAAAGTGTGAATTGTAACATTATTATCTTCTAAATAACAAAGAACTAACAAGCCATTAATTACCTACTGCAGCTCCATGCATCATTAAAGTGATCCATTTTAATGACATGGTACAGTGCAATTATTGTTATTTTGTTGTTATTATTATTATCAAATAAACTTCAAATCACTCCATTCATTTTAAAGCGTTCACTTAGTTTTAAATTTATCTATCTTTGCCCATTAACACACCAAATGTTTATTTGGTTACAATTTTTGCAGAACAAGGTTACATGCAGGCTTTCGACAGAGCAGTATGCCAAGTCCTGTGTTTGATATATTTCCAAGGTATTTACAAGATGATAAGCACCTCTTGTCAAATGTACCTGAGAATTTAGAGCTTTATTTTGCAACACAAATTCAAGAATTTGAAATGACACTTGATTACCTAGTTTTCATTCTCACAAAAAGCTTCTAAACTTTAAAAGAATCTCAGGAATTTTATAGTTTGCTTTCATTACATTGGATAATACCTAACCCTCTTATTTAGACCATCATAGCATCAATGAAACCCGATTAAGACCTTTCTCAGAAACAGCTAGAGAAGATCAGAGCTGAATGATGTCAAACACCAGGCTGAGAAGTACAAGAAAAATGTTGGGAGCACAGAAAATAACCAAATTATAAAGCACAGCAAAAGATGATCCTCGTTTGTCATTTCTATTGAAAAAAAAAGTGACACGTTAGTGTTGTATGTCCAGAGTGGGGTTTAAAGAGAGAAAGAGAGATGCAATCTGAAGCAGATTGGTGGGCAACACTCTATAGACAGCAGGCTTGAGTTTGAGCTGCCCACGTCTACATCAGAGTAACTCCCATACTCGATACACCGTCTGTCTGACTGCAACGCTCGGGCACCACGGCGGAAATGGGACACATTTGTGTCTTTTGGGATTGGTCCTTTCATTCATTCTTCCACGGATTTTGAGGGAGCGCGGTGGGGAAGCCTCACCTCTGGTTTTCTTCTTTTTATTCAGCCAGCCATAGTAAGTGATACTGAGAGAAGCCTGAAACAGGAGATGAACATTCAGCAGAGAGAAGTGTCTATCACGTTTTTAAAAATCTTTTTATAAACCTTTTCTGGGTCAGGTGAATTATCCCTTAGCAGAACCTTCAATTTAATGAGGTAATGCTTCACTAATATTGTAAAAATATAAATAAAATATAACTGAAACACTTAATCATTGACAAAGAGAATGAAATAATGCACTTATAAAGGGTTCATTCGGTAATTTTTCATCGAATATCTGGACTATCTCCTTCCAATTGAATATACTACCATACTGGCAAAACAGTGGGCAGGAGTCATTACATCTTAAGTAAGTTTTCCAATGGGAAACATTTATTTCACTCAAAGCATTTGTTACTACATTTACCGTAAGAGGTTTCTGTCTAGTCTGCATTTTGAACTAAGCAGCTTTGCAACATCTCATCAATTCAAACCACATTTTATCTGAGAAACCACTGAATTAGAGAACATGGAGTTTTAGCCAGTATAAGGGAAATAAAAGATCCGGCCAAGGGACTTTATAGTGATTTAGAGTTATTAGAGGGACAACTTATATTCAAATATATGGAGAAACCAGCTCTGTGGCCTGTAGATTAATTTTAAGGAAGAAGACTCTTCATGTTTTATATTTTGCTAAATGTAGTCCTGCTGCACTAGAGAAAATAGAATTTCTTTATAAAGTATCATATAGGTTGATATCCCAAATAAGTTCTGCATGTATAATAAAAACTATCATTTCATTATTTACATCCCCCAAGAAAAAAAAACAACAAACCAACCATGATAGTTCATTTGGATCACAATTTTAGCCACAAACCTTTGCAGAACAATTTAAAAGAAAAGATCTTAGATTCTACCTTAAAATCATCAGACGTGCACATAGTGGGTTGACGCTGATAGAAAATTTAGGAGTAGGGGGAACAAAACAGAGAGAAACAACTCTGCAGACACCAAGGTCATTGAAGAAAGAGGGAGAAGAGGTGCTCGAGGCACCAGAGCAGAGATTCCTCTGCAGCCTGTGGTGAAGACCCTGGTGAGGCAGGCTGCACTGCTGCAGCACATGGAGGTTAGTGGTGGAGCAGATATCCACCTGCAACCCATAGGTGATTCCACATTGGAGCAGAGGAATGCCCAAAGCAGGCTGTGACCTTGTGGGAAGCCTGTGCTGGAGCAGACTCCTGGTGGGACCTGTGAGGAGAGGAGCCCACGCTGGAGCAGGTTTGCTGGTAGTACTTGTGACCCCATGAGAGACCCTGGTCCCAGCTCCCTGCTAGAAATCACCTCCCATGCAAGAATAGGGATGGTGTAAAGCAAACAGATTCTGGTTTAGTCCCAGGACAAAATGCAAACTAAATACACTGAAATTACCTCCTATGCTTTCACTGGATCCAGCCTATAGATTGCGAAACCTTTTCCTTATCTACCAGAGAGAATACCACTTTTCTGCTTGATGGAGCTTCAGGCATTAATGCACAATGATCATCAGTCATCACCATCAATCAATCATTTAAATGGTATACAAGACTTTGGCTAATACTTTTGTACTTGAGTGATTTTACTCATACACAAGTGCCCTTGTAATCAAATCTGAGGCATTTTTTGTGACAGTAAGTATGATACTTCTTTTCTGACAGATGTTCCGTATTTTGAACAGAAAAAGTGGATTTCTCAGTCAGAGGGGAAAGAAAAGCCATCTAATTGATGCTGGAAAATCAAATATCAAATCACCAAGCGATGTCTCATCTTCATGAGGCGCAGAGCAACAGACAGAACCCAAAGGAAGGTCAGCCTGCCTTCATCAAGATCTTCAGTGAGAAAGTGAAGAGTAGATTGAGACTTCTACTCCCTCTTTCTTTACCTCTCAGAATGCTCCTGGGCTTTGTATTGCTTTGCTTCTAGCGTGCAGGAGATGATAGACCGTAGAACAATTTATACCAGTTGGAAGGTTTTCTCTTCCCTCTTGACAAGAGCCAGGACAGCATGAAGAGCAGGAGCAAGACAATTTTTCTGGTTTTTGTACTTGTTACTATTTACCTGGGGAAAGGCACAATTGTAAAAAAAGTGCCTTTCCACTCTGTAACCTTTACCTTAAAGGTGTTTGGTGCAGAGTTGGCAGCTTGATTGCCAGAATAAAAAATATCTTCAGTGAGCATATAGGAACAGTTTGTAACAGCCAAACATCAGCATCCCAACAAGAACTTGTGCAGGAAGGTGTGGGAGAGATTCTAACTTTTAAAAGAGCCATAAAGCTGTAATTGAAATGCATAAAACCACATTTATTGAACATAAAGATTTATTTACAAAACCTGTTATTCTGCTGTTACACAGTAGCATATTCTATATACATAGCATCTACACTTATTCATTTATCTTTCTCACATATCATATTAGATTATTTAATTTTATAGAACTGTCATAAACCACCAAGTAATTCATATCCGGCATTTTACATTTTCTGGCCAAGGAGAAACAGGTACTGGAACAACAGGCATCTTTTTAATGATTTTAATGATTTTACATTACCTATCTGTCTATCTATTTGCTATTTCTGCAAATATAGTTGAACAGTAAGTTTTGCCCACAGCCGTGATTGAATTTTGTCATATAATTAACAGATTTGATATAACTTTGAGACTAAAACTAAGCTTGCTCATCGTTATTTATTACTATTATTCATACCTTAGTTGTATTCCTCTTCTAAGTTTACCAAGTTAAAGGGCATCCTCATTTGAGAACAATAAGTGAAGATCTGAATATCAGATGACACAAATTGACTTTTGTTTATCTCTAAAAATGACAGTAAAATCTACTATAATAAATGGCATAGGTAGACTCGAAATTTTAAACTTCAGATGGTTGTGTGATTTTAATTAACAGCAAGATAACTTCAGAGTATTTTACAGTAATTAAAATTAGTGTTACAAGGGAAAAGAAGCTGAAAACTAGATATGTTTCAAAATAACTCTCCAGCAACAGGAGGAGGGTACAGCAGGTTCCAAAGATTTCTACAGAAAAGAATTTATGCCAAAAAATATAAATTATACTTTCTCAAATAATAAGTGAGTATATTTAAGGATTCTTCTTTACACCTGGAAAAAAGTAAGCAAAAGACATCTGGAAATGCACAGAACATGATTTAGGAATAAAATAACTCTGCAGAGCTATTCACATCCCACTCCTCCTGTAGCATCAAAGGAAGCATGCCCACTCCTTTTATTTACCTTTATTTTTTTTTTAGACAGAAGCAGCAGCCCCCAAAGAAGCTGTGAAAAAGAGGAGGAGAGATTTTAGGACCAAAATGTTGTCTGGTTCTATGGGCAGAGTTCTAGTGTGTTGAGAAAGAAAAAGAGCAGTTGTACTACATTTATGATAAGGTTGCTTAATTTTAATCTCATGCACTGAGAATAAAACACAAGTGAGCTAAAATACTTGGTGCAAATTATTTTCACTTTGTCAGGCCAGATTCTGCTAGTGTGGAGATATTGAAAGTAACTGAGCCGAAAATCCACAGCTTCTCTGTGCAAGTAAAGCACAGTGAGCGGGAAGCCATTCTGGGGAAAGAGAACATGATTCCTCATGAAAGACATGTTGAGATCAATTCACAGCTTTCACAATAAAGCTGTCTCATATGAATTGACAGGAGGCACAAGATGTGCAGCGTGGAACAACTTCTTTGGTCCAAACAGGACATCACCTTCTTAGCTCTTTTATTGGTCTGAATTCTTGAGGAAACTAGGCTTATNTTCCTCCGGGGACATTTTCTTTCCCGAACCTGATGGGGAGAGGGGCCTGCTTTCCATCAGGGGATATTTTCTCCTCTGAATTCGTCTCAAACCGTTACAATTGTACATACATCTATCTAGGCAACCTCCGTACCTTTGAAGCTATTAGCTAATTTCATTTAAATTTCCTAAAAGCAGTTTTCTTAATCATAATAAATTATTTTGAGCTTTATGAATATAGCTAGTGTCTTACGCTAAACAAAACTGGATTAATGTTTCTACTACAGAATGTTTCAAAAAAAACCCCCACCAAACTGAAAGGTCAAGCTCAGAACTAGCCACGAGACAATCCAGCTGTGAGAGCCCCAGGAATTCAAGCTTCTTCAGTTTTGCTGCTCATAGTTGGCTTACTTATCTTTTTTTCATCTAGGTTTATGTTGCAGTTACTGCTTTGAGTACTGGCCTTTTGTTGTGTATGTCTCAGACTTAATTCATAGATAACTTATTTTCTAAAATATTTTTCCAACAGGAACACAATTGCGAATTCCCTGTATCTGTCCTCAAAGATCTTATACCCTCATACACAGACACATGCATCTTTTTCTATTATCTAACGTAAAATATCCTCCCACTATCAAAACCTACCTTTCATGCACACATAAAACAGCTTTCATCGATTCCACAGCTTTGCATTTACTTCGAAATCTACCTTATGTTTTGATTGAACCAGGTAAAAACCATGTAGTGTATACGAATGCTAAAAACTCAGTATCTTAAAAACAAATTGGAAGATCATCGTTGGTACATAGTTAAAAATTAAGCTAAGGAATATCCTATGCCATTAAGATGTCAGCTGGACAGAGACTCTACTTATGTACTTTGATTTAAATTTGGCTGTAAGTCAAAGTCCATGGGACCTGAGCTCTGCTTTCATACTTCAGTTGTTTTTGACTTAAATAAGCACATGCTTAAAGTTTGAACATGTACCTTGTTATAATTTTGAGTCAATGACTAAGTATCTGGGGAAAAGGGATTTGCTTAAGCATCCGAGTTTTTAATAGTATCATCCTGAAGATAGATCAAATTGATAATCCAACCTTTTTTAGCTTATTTCTATTTTTTTTTGTGAGGCAGGTAAGATCTTTAAAACTAGAGGTGGAAATCTTACGACCAGAGGTCGGTTCTGTTGCCAGAACGTCATTCTCCTGACATCTTCACATTGCATGAAACTTTGCTTTTTCTACTTGGGTAGAACCAGCACACAAAGAACTATAGCACATGTACCTGATGAGGAACATACATTTCTGATGTATTAACACAGTATCCACTGCACTAGACTAAGGCATGGAACAGGGCTGTTACAATGCACTGCACTGTAGATAAATAAAATAGGGTATTTCCTGCCCCAGAACAACCACCATCCCAGCAGAAGACCAGACACAGTAGGCCAGGACTGGCCAGCCTTCTTTGCTGTACCAGCAGCGTGCCATACATTTGATCCTGCAAATAGCCATGAGGTACAAACTGGGAGCAGAAGGAGCGAGGAGTGGTGCAAAGAGAACAACTCTTACAGGGGTCTGTCACTCCATTGCAGGAAGCTCTGGGAAGGTGCACCTCTAAGTACCAGTGTCAGCCTCAGAAAGAGTACCTAGAATACGTGTCCTGCAGCCGGTTACATGGTCTGACAGTTATATTTGGGCAGCTTAAGAGCCAAAAGTTGACAATCCTTGCTATGCAGAATGTAAGGGACAGTGCAATCTCTGTTTCTATTCACAGGAGGGTCAATGTGTTCCAGTATCCTGCATCCAACGGTGTCCAAAAACGAATGCTGAGAAAAAAATATAAAAATGAGATAGGGAGATGGTGACATTCCATCAGTATCTTCATCAACTTTCCATTGACCTGTGCTTCAGGGACTTCCTGAGTGAATACTTCGTAGGGTAAGTTTAAGCTCATCGCTCTGCAGAGGTCTACACCTCAGGCATCCACCCTACGTTGTCTTTGCACTCTGCAGTTCTGACCTACTCAGACATTTACTTTAGGATGAGATGAATTGAGCCCTAACTGGCCTATTTCTCTGCATCAGTTGTGAAGGGTATTCAGCTGATTGGCTCAGATGTCATTTGATAAGATGCCACAATCCGTTGCTTTTAACAGCCCTACAGTTACAAGATTATGTCTCTCTCAATACAGGCAAAACTATAGTTTCCGCAATTTCCATAGAAAAGAATTTCACACTTTAGTGAAGGACTGTTTAATAAGGTACTTCCTTTTACTTGTTTTTCAGTTTGCCTCAGGTAGAGGAGCACAGGAGGAAAATGAGATAATATTAAATTATAATTATTTCAGCATACCAATAATCAGCTCAAGGTTGTAGTCATCCTAGAAAAAAAAAGGTTTGAATTTCTTGGAGCAAGACACTGACATAAAAACTGGAGATCCATGGGAGAGATGAAACAGAAAGATAAATGTTAATTAAATGCTAATTATCAATGTTAATTTTATTCTATACATTACTAATTATAATGCAATAACATTTTTTATCCATTACCACCTAAGCAGAAAAGCTGCTTCAAGGTGTTCATACTTAAATACAAAATAATTTTTTTTTTTTAAATAAATTGTAATCAGTGGAATTCTTGTTACTTATTTATGGAAGGAAAAACATATTTCTAATACCTTTAGAAACTCATAAACAAGTCCCTAAAATAAATAGTGGGTATAAGGATAAGAAAGTGGGAGGGAAATAGAAAAAATATTTCCAGTATACTCATAGGTTATTAGGTGATACGCTTATTAGGTGATCAGAACATATATTTAAAAGGCTGTATAAAAAAGAATAGAGTATGGGAGGAGTTTAAGTATTGCAAATGATAATGAGCAGCGTGTACCATGGTGAGGGAGTCATTTAAAAGCCAGCATGTGAGGAGCTGAAATTGAGATTTAGAAGAATTAAGCCCCTCGTGTTGGGTTGTTTTCTTTTTTTCACTCTGGATGGAAGAGGGAGATTTTATTGCATTGTTTCATTTCTTTTCACATATCTTATTCCATCTGATTTATTTAGCTAGAATGCAGCAGTTGGCATATCGACCTACACGGTTTCACAGTTGTTTGAGACATGGGCTGTTGCTGTCTGCATTTGTATCGATACAGATTCGGGCCTGTGGCACAGCTGATTTTACCCATAAAAATTCCGTTTAAAATTCAACAGAGATCTGTTTTGTCCTGTTTTACACTGAACATCTGCATCAGTTTTTATTATAGCTGCATAATTGTTACCCATTTGGGTCATAGTAGACTCATTTGCTTACTAGGTAAACAAAATGAAGAGTGATAATAATATTCTTGGTTTGTGACACGTTGCCTAACCTGTCACCTACGTTAAAACATTAACTGCAAAAAAAAGCTGTCGTCTTCTGTTGTTTGGAGTAGCTTTGACATCTCGTGCTTTAACATGTGTCTTCTTCAACCAGCCTTCCAGCTTTCTGATCTATCACAAGTGACCACCCACTTCACCACAGTGCTAAAATCAGCTGGGATCAATAACAATTGTCTGGGGCAATGGGAATTTCCTGTATGGTTTGTCCTTTGGTTTGTTCCTTAATGTCTTCAGATCTGAGAGTAAGCCCCTGGGCCTGTTGCTGGTATACCTGGAAGGAAGTGCCTGCAAAAGTTGGTGGTGTAGACTCTTTGTATATAAAATTACTGAGCCCGGAGTATGTCTTCCCAAATATATCAAGCCTCACCATAAATCTTAGCTGCGTTCCCAGCATTTCAGTTAGGTTTTTTCCAGCTCTCTTCACTTTGCACCAACAAAGCTGCTCATTTTCAGGCTAATATTAAAACCAGCTAGTTAGCACCCGTATGTTCTTCTGTTACATTCTCTGTTACTTTAATCCTCGCATATCTTCCTGAGATGTTTTTGCTTTTTGTTCTATTTTGCTGTGAAATTAATACCTTCTGATCGAGGAGAAGACTGTCCCTGATAAATACACTGAATTCATTTCTGTGAGCACAAAATAGATGTGAAAACAATTGAATGTACTGGACAGAAGCTTCTGCTGATAACCTGATAAACAGTGATGGGTGCCATTGCTGACTAGAAGTGCAGACTCAGGTTGCAGTTAAGACACGGATTTAACTGTGCAGCATCTCAATTCCTTGATTCGGTTGGTGACTAGACTAGATGTTTGGTGGCATCTGGGATGCTCTGGGAAGATGGGGATGGGAGGTACTGCTGCAGATTTCACATATGGTGAAATACATGAGGGCATCTCACATGGCACCAGGCAGCACCAAGGTCCTAGTCAGCACAAACAGTCTAGAGAGTTATTCAGTAAGCAGATAAAAGTGTATATTTTAGGATAAGCTAATTGCTTTCTAAGCTGTATGGCTTGATCTGCATATACAAGCTTACAGACAGATGCCTAATCTTAAGCTGAAAGCTTCTTCTAATACTTCTAATTCAATGTGACTTTATGTGATTTGGACCAGCCTCTATGTGCTACCAAAAGTCAAAAAGGTGAGAAATTTATAAGCTTTGTCCTATTTTATTAATAATATATCTACACTGAATCTTACTAATTGCAAAGCAGTTTTGTGATTATAAGCTTAATTACACTGCCTTCTCAAGACAGTGTACTTTCTCCATTTGAAAGCCACCACGGTACAGGAAAGCATCCTAGGGGATGAAAGCATAGTAGGAAGCTTCACCCTTTCTACAGTACATTACCTCTAAAACAAAATGTCATGTATCTGTTTTTCTCTGCAGACTCTAATTTGTGAGAAGCTGGTAGGGCATACGTATACATGGAATGGGAAAAGATCCAGTAGTTCTGGGACCAAAAAGGTTTAAATTGTGCCTGGAGACATGTGCAAAGCAGAGTAAGAGTTCAGCAGGCAGGAGGAACACATCTGGGAAGTACAGGGTGGGTGAAGAAAGGGATTTGATAATGAGCTGGGATGAGAAGAGTATCAGCATACTATTGATAGTTTGGGTATGTCATTTCAAAGATACAATTTTTTCAGTCTCTTCTATAATCCATTTTCCTTAGTACTTTTAAGACAAAATTAACCACCGTCATCTGAGTTACATAACTCAAGGTAAAATCCTAGCTAAGAAATCGCGCTTTTAATTTCTCACGTGACTTCAAGGGCGTGGTTAAGTTTATAGAAGTTTTGGTTAAATAACATTAAAAATAGACATTTATTTTGTTTGCTTCTTTAATGAATTAAGGACTAAAACATTAGTGTTAAGTCTCTAGTTGACCACAACCAACGATCCCTCTCCTCCTTGAGGAGGCGTACTCTCCTTACATACTCCATGTACTTTTCTACTCCCTCCTGCTCTGTGAAATGCTATCCAGCCAGCAGGAGCATCGCTGTTCGTAGATGACCTGCTTAAATTCATAAACACCTTGTTCAGAACTCATTAAGTTTTTGTTTAGTGCTTTGTAGTGGTGCTTAGACATTTATCACACATCCAAATGAGAAGACTTTTCCATATCTGAATACAAGCCTCTATATTCTTCTCTCAACAGCTTTTCATACTACTTTTTCTAATGCGTATAGTCATGTAAATCCATAATAAAGCCTTAGATGCTGCATATTTATTCCTATTTTGCATGGTTTATTATCCTGACATTTCAAATTGCTCTGCTTAAACTTTTATAAGTGTTATATGATAAAGAAATCAAATTTTTACATAAGAAATTGCTTCAATTAAATGTCAAAATAGACATAAAAACTAATTTTAAAGCCATCTGTGCTTCTTTCTAAATACCCTGTGCAGGGACTGACTCAGGAAGGAAAGTCCTACTCAGCATCTCCTCCTTACATTCGAATGCTGATCTTCACTGCAGTGTTTCAGCATTTACTATATGTTGAATTTGGTTTGTAAGACCTACAAATTACTTTTGCCTTTTTTTTTTTTACAATGTCAAAGGCTATTTAAATACATTACAGAGCGTGTAAAATCAAGTCTTGTGAGGTGCCTTCCATAAACATTCATTCTTTACCTGTTCCTTTTTTCTTTCCTCTTTTATAACACCATTCTTTTTCCCTTACATTCCCTGGATTCTGTCTACATAAAAACTGTCTGTCCCCCAATATTTTCATCCTAAATATTTATTACCTGTGTAATATTTTTCACTTCTATGTCTTTGTTTTATCGCGCATATTTGAACTACTTCTATAATTATTACTGCTATTACTATAGGTCTCCTTTTACCATATTTCTCTTCCCTATCCAACTCCTTTGATCTTCTTTCTTTTCATATATCTTATTCCTGAGCTTGTGTCCTCTGGCTAGTGGCACTTCCCCTCACAATAGTACTCCTTTGGCTGATTTCTTTTCCCTGAAGCTCATTCCCAGGATTTTTTCTCCTTTTCAATCTCCCTTGTTCCTATTCTCTGTTAATCCTGTGTTCCCCTGCTTGCACTCACCACCATATATTCTTCAGTCCTTTGCTGTTTTACTACATCCCCTTGAGCAGACTGATAATTCAATTTGAAGTGAAACTAAGAAACTTTAGTATTACTCTGATCCTTCTTGGATTTAGGCTTGTGGACAGAGCCAGCAGCAAGATGGGAAGCAGAGGGAAGGTGGAGTGGCACGAGTGTGGAACAGTTGAGGAGAGACAGAAATGCAAACTTGATAGCACTTCACAGCCTGTTTATTTCCCAACGAGTGTCCGCTGAGCCGGGTAGCAGAGCACTGTGAACCACCAGATGTGCAATTGTTACACTAGTGTCTGCAAGAGCTGCTCATGCAGCTTTTGGCCAGCACATGATGTGGGATGTCATTGCGTTTCTCTGCAGCCAGAATATACCTCAGCAACTTAGCAATGCAAGGAACTAGAAAACAGAGCAGCTTAAGTAAACAAAGAGTAGAACCATCGTTTATGAGGACAAGAGTAATGCGGAAAATCCCACCAAAGTCAACATGGTAGCAGAAAGGTGGTTGTCTAGCTTGCTCAAGGGAAGAGAGTGCCCTAAACACTGCATGACCCTACTTCTGCAGGGCCCAAACTCCACTCACAGCACCGAGGACAAAAACCCATGCAGCTCAAGGTCAGTGTCCCAATCTTCTGCCCTTCTAGACTTGATTTTGCCATGGGTGGAGGAGTATCGCCTCAGGCAACTCTTAATCATGTTCTAAAACATGGAGGGCATTGATTTGCAGATTTGCACCTCTGAGTTTCTAGATCCTGTGATACGGACGTTTTCAAGAATCCAGAAGATGAAAAATAAGTTTGTATGTAAAATGCTCTTTAGTACTGATGGGAAAAAAAGAAATAAAATGCATAGGAAGAAAGGTGGACATATCTATTTCATTTATGCCAGTGAGTGTCAGAGATGAGAATGTGGCCCAGAAAGGGGCTTAACCCCTGTGGAAGGACTACTAAGATTAAGTATTACATTTATTTAGCAAAATTCAGACAGGAAGGTTATTCACCTGTTACTCCTTTCAAAAATTTGGCCTGCTGTGTTATATGTGACATAATTAACAAAACATTACAGCATGTTTCAATGAACCCAGCTATGTGTAATTTTCTCCGAAGTGTGATTAAAGAAATGATTGGAGGGCAAATGGAACAGCTTTTACTGAGACAGCTAACAATGAGACACATAGGACTCTTATTATCTGCTATTAGCTTTGGCTTTCAGGTAGGAGAAGAATACATTTTAGAAATTGTTCAGCATCCTGTTTTAATAATTCCTGAAACATGCCAGTTGGTGAGACAGTTGATTATTTTTTTTAATTTTACTTAATATTTTCACAAAAAATATGCAGACTGTGGAAAGCGAATCCAAAAGATTCATTTAAAAGGCCGGCTCGAAAGAAATCTTTTAAATATTCCACAATGGAACAGAGACATTAGCAGTACACAGAGATGGAGTTAGTGCTCTAATTTAGGGCTCGAAATCTGGGTTCTGTTTTTGAGAATAGAATGGGGCACTTGTAAAACCTTTGGCAAGCCTTATATAGCTTTCAAAATCCCTGGCAGCTGGGCACCTACTGACTTATTAGTTCTGGGCCTTTGTCTCTTTAGGTTTCCAGTGTCCATTTTGAACAAAGTGTGAGTTTATCATTGTGCTGAGGGTGCTGATGTTCCAGTTAACTTTGTCCACTGTGGAATAGTTGCCTTGGATCAGGGATCCAGCCCAGGCTCCCCTGTGGCAGTTTGCCTTGTACTTTAAGGCAGCCTGCAGACTATTACAATTTCCAGGTGGCACGCAAGGCTGTCTTTCTCAAATAAGAACCTAAGCCTGTTGGAAAGAGCTCATCAGGAGCAAGGAGATGCTGCCTTTTAAAAAGACAAGTCTCTGTTGAGCAGCCACCCCTAACTTCTGCAAATTTGGACTTTGAGGAGGGAACCTCTGCCTTCCTCATCTTTCACAAAGAGCTTATGTCCCCCAGCTCCCAGCCGTGGGCTGACCCAGCCTCACACTGTTCAAAATGCACCAGCCTGTGGCACCACTCACCAGAGATCACCTCTTTCTTCTCTAGATATGACCATCGTACAAATAATGATAAATGTGCCATGTAAGCTGTGGTGTGATCTCTCCCTGGAGTGCTAAAAGCCTTTTGCTTCCCCCCCTTATTCCTGTAGGTGAGGATGCCCAAAGTACTATTGTAGACAATTGACTCTCAATTGCACTCCTCTTTTGTGAGGACACTTACTTGTTCCTTTCTGCTTTCAAATTTCACCTTTCTATTTTTCCTTCCACTTACTGGCTGTACAGTACTTTCTGCTTAACTGAAAGCTTTTGTAGCTGGGTAAAGCTCTGTATTAGTGATAGGCCTGGAGGGTTAAGATTATTTTCCTCAGGGAAGAACTGAATATTATTTCCTACTGCAAAAGATCTTGAAATTGTCTTTAGGAAATTAACACCATTTAATATGTGGCACTGCAAAATGTGTTGTCTGGGGACAGTCAAGAGCCACAAAAAGAGACCCACTTGCCTCTAAAATCCCAGCTTTTCTGTAAAACAACTTCATCCATCCATTCCCCTGATCTGTTAAGGAACCTGGTCTCATTGAGACCATCATACGCAAGTTTAGGCCCAGGAGTTCTTTTTCAGTCTCTATCAGCTTCTTCTGAGCTTCTGCTTAGAACATTTTTTAGCCACAGTTTGTTTTTCCCCTACAGATTTCAGTATAAGAAAGCGTGTACAGATTCCCCACAGAAATCCAGAGTATTTTAGCAAAGTGCTATAGCAAAAATGAGACCGATAGAGGTGTGTCGACTTCCATGGACTGTCAGCTTTCAGTCGCTATTGATGGTCATTAAGAATTTGCTTAGAAAGAAGAATCTACAGGAAATCATGTGTGACTTCCAGACAGGATTAGGGAAGGAATACTACTGATGCATGAATTTACAAGGAATTTCATAGCAGCTAATTTCACCAATCTGCCCCTATGGGTCAAGTTCACATCCACCTGCATTTGAGATTATAATTTTCTTTGCATTATCCTTGCTGTTTTCCCAGTTGGAGACTCCTAAGAAAAACGTAGAAAAAATGAAGACTGTAAAAAAAAACATTCTAGTAGAGGTCAAACTCATTGCCTAACTCCTGGGTCAGAAATGACATCTTCTACGAAGATGGTTCACTACTACTTATCCTGCCATTTCAATGCCTACTGAACATTTTTAAAGCTGCCTGCTTTTTGTTGAAATAGCCAGCAGTGGTAGAGCCACCGGGCTTTGATTTCCTCGTGCAGGGAAGGCTTAGGTCTCAGTTGCTACCTTTGATGTTTCCTGTACTACTAATGACTACTGTGGAGCTCCTCTCTGTGGGAGCTATGACACAGAGAGCCATTTCGCTACTGCTGTGAGACACATTTAGTTGAGTTCCTTGAGTATATATATCGCAAAAAGGCTCAGATAAAGCAAGGCACATAATTCTATACAGATTTCAGAAAACATTTGGTACTAACCTGCAAGAAAAAAGCATCTGAAAAAATCACTGATTTAAGGAAGAAGAGTAGCAGGAGCCATTTAATGTACTGGTCTACTACCAAGAGAGCCAGTAAGTACTGCAGGACTATTGTCTAAGACTTATGCATAAATTAGAACAAATGAAGACACGTATTACAATATCTGATCCAGATTCATGTTCTCAAGCATCGGTTATAAAAGCTTGTCTGAACTACTCCCTATTTATATAGGTATCAACTTTTTGTAGTCTTCCATTGTTGAAAAAAAAATACAAGAGTACTATGAAAAAGCAGCCAGTGACTCCAAGCAGAAGCATATATATTTTTCAATGCATGACAAGGCCAATTGTTTTACTTCCCGACACAACCTTCACCATCACTGAAATCATTTTTCAATATCAGAATGGCACGAGAGGTGCCGATCAGTCATAGATCAAGAGGAACCAGACATTCCTTTCACAAGCCTTTGGAGCTGGATTTAGGTGCCCAACTGTAGACACGTGACAACTTTAACCAGTACTTCTTCATACTGGCTATTTTAGACCTATGGTCTCTCTTGGATTCTGTAGACCATGTGGTTCTGCTGACACATCGTGAGAATGTTCTTGCACTAGATAGATACACTCTTAAATCATTATTTTCCTTTCATTCCATATGGTCTAGGTGCCCTTGACATAATTTAAAAATACAGTGCAGCAGCACAATTTAAGATAAACCACTACCAATAAGCCAAGCAATTTAAAATCTCATATCCCCTTCACCTTCGAACAAATCCCCCCAACTTACAATTCCTCTCAACCTTCCTGGAGAAAAAAGAAAAAGAAAAAAAAAAAGCACTCAGCAATATGCCTTAAAAATCATTTGAAATTATACTGTCATTCAGTAGTAAAACAGTTGGCTGAGATATTTGATCTATAACATCACTATAACATTGAAAACAAGTTGCAGAGACCACAGTCTTTCAAATGCAGGCAATGAATTAAAGATATGATTTCATATAAATATATGGTGATGCCGTTCTGGAGGGTTGTCTCTTCCTTCTGCCTCACAGTTCCTCTCTTTAATTTCTTTTGCAATGGACCTAAATATAGCACTTAAATCCCAGAATTGTCCCCATATGAAGTTCTCTAGGAGGCTACTTCTTTGTCATTTTTTTAAATCTTTGGGTTTACGTGAAATGTGTCCTTATCAAAAGTCACTGGAGCAGTTAAGAGTCTGTTCACATGATGGGCTCAAGTCAAGCCCTTCATGGAAAATTACACACTGCAGTGCCTGTAACCTTCCAACAATGGCTTTATATCACTGTTTTAAATGATTCAACCATAGCAGTCAATCTGTTAGCATTTTACACTTACTTTTTCTAGGTGCAAACAGTGAAGAATTGGGCCTTCCATCACTTCCAGATTTTATAAGGCTTTAACAAACTGGACAACATCCTGCCCCTTGTTACATCCCTGAAACTACATCCCTGCCACAGGTTCACAGCAGCGTAACTGAGCACAGCATCTGGCAGAAAGCCCAGAATTTGACCCAGCAGGTTTATGGCGTATGGAGATGATATTAATACACATCATGAGCCAAATCTGCACTCTTGCTGCTTAATAAAAACACTACCACCTTCATCGTTACATTTAACCTCTTATATTAACAATAAAACAGGCCAAACTGCTCACTGAGAACAAGTTAGCCCACCAAATTTACTATTTGTCAGACACAAGCAAGTTGCATTTTGTAACTTTTTTTCTCTATTAATAACTTTTTGAATAACAGGAATTGAGCAGTAACAGCTGGATCAGCAACATTTCCCAACATATTTAAAGTATTCATTAAATTTATCATGTGGTTGCAGACACACTTGAAAAATATAATGAGTGAAATTTTCACTTTGAATTAATATAATGGGTTTACTTAAGTATAGACATCATAGTAAACAACTGGTTTTCAGTATCATGACTAACTGATATTTTTTGCTGATAAATCTTTGTGAACTGATCTTTTCCCCTCACCTAAAAGACTAAAATAAAATGAAATTTAAAAATGTCAACCAGAGCATTCTATGTGGATTGAAAGAAAATATTTCATTTTCCTTGGGGCTTCTTAGCTGTTTCTGTCATTAAGTCTAAGCATTTTAATAAGGAATGTCAAGATATTGTGAGACACGGAATGATTTCAGGCAATGTAAAAGATGAAAAATATCATTCATTAGATGAGTGGTCATCATGCAGTGGCAGAATGGTCACAATTCATTTTCTGGCCCGTATTCAGCTAATTCTAATTACCCAGAAGGTATAATAATCTGTGAAGTGAAACAAACAGATACCATACATTGAATTGCTCCCTGGCTTTAGTTATACTCTTCAGCCAGGTTACTGTATTTGACTAACAGTTCAACACAACACTAGTGCTGGGCTGAATTAACATCAATTAGCATTTAAATTGCATGTTTAAATGAGTGCATTAATGGCTGCATGCAATTTATAACTCTCTCCCCTCCACTTCCAGCCTTATCTAGTGCTAGAGATTTGTCAGACAGCTGGTATCAATCTGCCTAATCTCAGACTTAGAATGACTGCTTGCCTGCATACACTTAGCTGGCACCCACTGATTAAAGGAAAATTCTTATAGGTTGGCTTTAAATTTACTGTGCAGTTTGACTTATATTTTATCAACTGCATCTGATTTTACAGCTACCTTCCAGGGGCCAAGTACTACCTGATTTACAACCACTTCCCAGTGCCTTCCGATGTGCTGCACTTCATGCCACGCTGGAGCAAATTTGGCCCTGTATTTCATTGTCTATATGTATGGATTCCATTAAATTACCTCCTGTGTCCTGACATCACTCCCTTCTGCTGAGATGAAGCTCTGAATATCAAACTATGGTTCTTGAAGGGTGGTAAGAGTAAAGTACAAGTGAAAACTGCCTCCCACTAATTGCTAGAACCGTGAACGACTTAATTCTAACCCACAACTTCAATCTAATCTACCGAAAGTTTTAGTGAGGGAGATTCTGGAAGTTTAAATTATACAGAATTTCTGTTCCCTGAAATGAATTTATAATATCACTGTATAATGAGAAATAGCAAGTATCATTCACGGCATCATTATTATTATTATTATATTAGTTTATTATTATTTTATGGAAACAAGGAATCTGTACAACCTCAGGTAATGAAATAAAATAGGTGCTGAGGTAAACCAAAAATCACTTCAAAAGCTTTTCCTGTCTTGTCTGTCAACTCTGGCTCCACAGCCAAAACCACATCAGTATCACCACAAAGCCCGTGAACTTCAGAGCCGAACTGCAGACCCGCCTTCAGTGCATTCATGCCCCCTATACCCACACACTGCTCACATAGCCCACCAAGCCTGCTGTCCGTGTGCTCAGGATGCCCGGGGACAGACTAGAGGGTGTCTGTGTGATTTCTTCAAGGCAACTCTGGGAATCAATGCTGCATAGACATAAATAGGATTATCTCCAAATTATGCTGTCAATAGCAGACGTAAGGGTCAATTACATAAAGATCTGGATCCAGCTCTGGACCATACCAGTATTAGAAAATGTAACAACCTGTACAAAGACCGTATCAGAATAAAATTTCAAAAGGAACTTTACTTATCTACCGTGAAATATAAAGCATCAGAGACAGTAAAAGTCATTTCAGAAAGATTCGATGGAAATCATCTAAACTACAATTAGCTGAGAAACATCTCTTATTACAAGGAAATGGCAGTAAGCAGAGACTTGCAGGTGAAGTGTATCAGCAGTTGCAATTGTGTAATAATCTCATTTTATTCTGATATCCTACCTCAAACAGGTTATGCTATTCTTTAAATATTCCATGTCTATCCTGAGGTTTATTATTTATACAATAGTTGAAAGCTCCTAAGTTTCTTGAATCACCTTCTACTACAGCAAACCGACTCATCAAGGTTAACCATTCTTCTTGCCTACTACCTTCAAAAATTATGTCCTCAAGAGGAATTGCACAACCAAGTTAGATAGTATGGGCAAATTTAATTAACTAAATGTCAGAGTCCACAGTTGTTACAGATGACATAAAGAGAAAAAGAGATAGGACATAACCTTGAGGTACTTGTTACCGCTGCCACATGCTTTAAAGGATTGTTCACCTGGACACGGAGCTTTCAATCTGTGGCACAATTAATATATGTGTGTATCGCAGCATGTCCCTCAAAACAGAATTTCAAAGCGATGTTTCTTACTCTCATTGTAGAAGCCCAGGGTGTAAGGGAATAAAATACAAAGGGCTCTACCAGAGCAGCTCTGATACCCATGCACTCCTCAGACAGGAGGATCTAGACCCAGTGCTGCTCTTTAATTGCAACCATGTCAGGGAAGCCCAAGCTTTGCCCAGCTCAGGCTTACGCTGGCAAATAGCCAGATACATTGAGCTGGCCGCATGTTTGCATCAGATGGTGAATCTGAAGTTATTCTCTGCCTTACCATGTAAGTAGGGCTTCTAGAAGCTAGGCACCAGATTGCTAGGACCTGGCTGCCCCAGCCTAGAGGAGCCGGGTAGCATAACCTCAGGCATTGACTTGAAGCTCTTTTTTTTATATCATAGCATATGCTAACTTTGTTAAAACAGCTGAATGCTTTAAATACTGGACAAATCTATCATTTCCTATTCAATCTATACCCATTTTGGGAGCAAGAATACAGTAATTGTCCAGGTTTTTGTAAATCCCAACAGAGCGATTAAAAATCTGCCATTGATTAAGCTCTAATATCTTTTTCTTCTGGGCCAGTGAAATCTTGAAGTTTGAACACCAAGTTTAGTCACTGGCTTTGAGGGAGAAAAGGGAGATAACTAACTTCAGGCTTTCCTAATTTCAGCAAGAGGGATCCCTCCTGATCCTTCGCAGGATTCCTTGGTGCCCATCCACTGCCATGTCATGGAAGGGGATAGCACAGTCTATCACTTGATTTCCCTCAGAGATGTATACTTTGGAGGTACAAAGTCTATATAGTACTGCCAGAGAAAAGTGTACAGACTACTTTCCTCGGTGACATCATTAAAAGGTGTTTAGCTGGAATGACCTCATGAATTGGCATCGTAAAGAGCAGCTTCTTTTAGGAGAAATTTCTATACAATTCCCAACAAACTCCTTACAGTGTACTGACAGTCATTTAAAACTAGCCTGGAAGTGGTAGAAGGAAGCAGCAGGAGGATTAAAGAGTTAATTAAGTTTCAGAAGCAGAATGGGAAATGAATGAGGAGTCACAGAAAGAAATAAATCTTAAACAGGACTTCTAAAAAGATCTGCAATAAACTAAACTCATGATAAAACCAAGAATAAGGTGGAGGAAGGAAGGGGGAAATGGAATACAGCGGCTTAAAGAAATAATTTTGCCCTAGTAAAATCCTTTTTAATGCTTATATATGACACAAATATATCAATTCTCTAGTTTGAACTCTCATAAATAAATAGGAAAACACCCTTTAGACTATTAGTTTTTGGAACTGTGGCATAAAATGTTTTGGTTGTTTTTTAAAGATAATACTGAATATTTATAGCAGAACATAATGATTGCTGGCAACGAGATAATAATTATGGTTTAGCAGAAAATACTTTATATTTGATATTTCAGTAAAATGCAGTGAGATGGAGGAGTTTTTATTATTATTTGCTGAGAAGTCCATAGAGCCATCTGAAATGATTTATGGGGAATATGGTTGTTATTCCTAGGCAGAAACAATCTTCAGAATTTTCCAGGCAGCCTCATAATGAGACAAATTTTCCTGTAGTGTAAACACTGTTGGGAAATTGACCTTTCTAGACATCCTTTCTTAGCCTCTGTTCTGATAGGAATGAGCTAAAATAAAGCCGTAAGAAGCAAATGTGCACGAAGAGCATTTGTTGTTTGATTCACATTCCCTAAAGAGTGCTAATGCCTTTGGAGATGTCAAATCATCATAAAAGATATGCTGCACAGAAGACACGAACATTATTAGAATTCAGAAATAATGAAATAACATGGTTGAGTGCTACAAACGACACTGATTTACACTAGCTAAGGGTCTCTCTTTGCTGACGCTTTTGATACATATCTTGAAACTCACTGTGCTTATGCAACCTTTTAAAATAATTGCTGTGTATACATATGGTGCTAAAAGCACTGAGTTTTCTTGTGCTTGACCTATGGGTTATCTGAAAAACTTTTGTTCAAGAGCCATGTGGGCTATATATTAATGAAGGGGAATCAGGAAGAGGTTTACTGTAGAGCTTGCTCTCTACTAATAGGCCTCGCCTCTGCTCCTCGGTAATGTTTCTTTTCTCCAGCAACCTCACTGCTTCCCTGATCTCTGCTATTCCCTTCCCCTTCCCAACCCAGAAGGACAGAAATGAGGAAGAGTGAAAATCATTACCCCCTGTCTAACTGACGTGGGTGTAAAGCACTTTTTGACAACAGAGGGAGGGTACCAGGAGCAGCAGGCTTTTCGAGCCTGTGGCTGTATGAGTAGTACTACATAAAAACACAGCACTTGGCTACTGTTACTTTCCTTTTGTCAAACATTCCTAAATCTAATTATGAAGTATTAGAAGACTGTGCCTGTTCCTGCTCAGAAATCTCATTGTTTGCCATCAAGCTGAAGTGCCGTTCATCATAGGCTTGATGAGTTGAAGAGGGGTGGTACTGGAGCTGTGGCGTGCAGGGAAATAACTTTTTGTCAGTGCCCAAAGAGGTTATGAGAGAGGGCACAACTCAGCCCAGCCACACAGCAGAGGGGCTGAGTGTGCAGAAGAGTTGGGAAGGCAGTTTCTCTTGGTAGCTCTAACACTATAAACTCTAATTAGAATTATTTTATGAATTCAAACAGATTTTACTGCCATTAATATTTTTCTATGAATTCAAGTACTTGAAAAAGAATGTTCTATTTCTTTTTCGTGTATCTCTGCTGTTAGAATTAACCCTTCAAGAAGCAAAGAGGCTGATGGAGATTCCTGCATGGACTCAAAGCCAATTCTGCACCTACTCCTTTAGATCAGCTTCAAATCACATTGTAGCAAACAAGCAATTGCTCACTTCTAAGTGCTCATGTGGTTCTCTTCTTGTTTAGATCTAAACTAAAGCCGTCACTTCAGTCTTACTTGTAAAAGCTGTGTCAAATTATTGTGTAACGATTTGAGTTCTTGTATATCTGTTATTTACCACTTCAGCGATTTAAAACACAGCAGAAATTCAGTGGTTTTGCTGCTGAACTGAACTAGATTGGCTGGAGAGGGAGGGAGAGAGAACGATGTGAGCAAATGGTGCTGCTATACTAGTTAATTGAGGCTACTGGTTATTTTTGTGTTTGGACAAGTTTGCCACAACAGGCATTATTCTTGATGTGCTTTGCAGTTTTGGTACCTGTCGCTTCAATTATTTTTTCCTATTAATTCTTCTCATCTAGATTAATCCTTTTCCTATGTATTCCTTCTTTTTTTGTGATTGCCTGTCTTGTAATATCCTTGTTTCAGGAAGGATTCACAACATCTAACTTCAGCTGGCACAGTCAATGGCAGAAGGAGGCCCCCTACTCAAGTGCTTCAGACTGGTCTCTGGAGGACCTTACTTTTTCCCCTTAACTACATAGGGTATCTAGGTGGCTCATTTTGGTGCTTCAATTAGATGCCTAAAGACGTGAATACTCTACTTCGTGACTTTACTACCTTAGATCTCTGCTGCCTGTGCTGTGTATAATACTTGACAAATCTGAGCATACAAGACAGTAATTACCAAGCTCTCTTCCTTTCTTTTCAGACTTGCTCACCTAAACGGTACATTTATAGTGAAGAGCTGGAACTTAGTTCTTATGAACTGAATCCCTATTGCTTCATTTCTCTTCTTCATTCTTGTGCTATATTTCTCAGCCTGTAGTAATTGTTTCTATTTCCACTCAGTCTGATGTTTGTGCAATTTGCATAATAACTTTTCTTCATTCCCAACCTGAAATCAACAGAGTTATGATCTATGAGATTTGAGGAAAGTCAAAAAGACAAATATCTCTTCACTTGCCAGAATATTAGTATTCTGTCTCAAGAAGAACATCATATATCATAAAGCATATATTTTCTCCAGATCATGTAATTGTCATAAGAAGGCAATATTCTATGCTTAAACACATTTATGACCTCTGTTACTTTTCCTTCATTACTAAATATTTTTATTATATTGGCTAACTACAAAACTTATGATTTGTTACAGATCTTGCAGACCTGCTGACAGAGCTAACTGCTAAATTGCCACTGATCTGTGCTCTGGGTAACTTTATTATGTGCCTTGATGTCACCTCCAATACTTTCACACAGAAGCTTTGTAAGGCTTTAACATTCATTGAATTTGACCAAACAAATTGACCGTCCTGTTATATGTGAGAACAAGATTTAGTAATTTGACTGCATCTTTTACCATGGAAATTTCAAGCGAGTGCATCAATTTCCAAAGGTCATTCCCTGGCTCTATTTCATTTCACTTTCCTTCCTCTAATCTGTTTGCTTTCCAATAAATCATTCTTGTTGCTTTTCAGTCTGTTCTGGGGTGACAGAGCTCATTACTTCCCCAGGACTTAGGAGAAGAACACACTGTTTGACTTGTGTTATGTAGCAAGCCAGAATCATGAACGACGTATTTGCACGTGCAATAGGGGATCTTGACAAAAAGCGTTTCTGAAGGCCACCTACGTTCTTCGCTGCTTGTATCATGCAGTCAGAATAACTCTGGTGATGCAGGCATGGGTAGAAACCTGACAGAACAAAAGGTGGGGTCCAAATAACTATTTAGCTCCAGCTGAAAGAATAAATTGAGAATTAATATGGCTGTATGCATAAAACAATATTAATTTTTATAGTATGGGTTACACAGTTTTTCCTTTTCGGTAAAGTTACTTTTGTCTGGCTTCTTCCCCTACCTTCAGCTATTTCGTAAGCTCTTCAACTGATGCTAAGTTTGTTGTGTCAGCATGTTAGTCAATCCTATTGCAGCTTTTATCAAATTGGCAGACTCTAGCTCTGTGGTGGTTTTATGACATGGTTGCTCGGATAAATTAATCCCACATGACACTGGAAAATGCAGTGACTCAGAGGAGCCAGCAGGAGCATGCTCTTCCAACCAGTTGGCTTGATGAATGAAAAAAATCTAACAGAAACCCACCATAGTGACAGGTTATAGTGCTGTCTTCCAAACACATTCACTTTTATCCCACCTGTACTGAGAGACTGTGCTAATTGTTGTCATACTAATTTCAGAGATCATTAGGAAAAGCAGAAACTCCAGGGTTCTCTTTGTTTCGCTCTCATACATGCATACATAGGGAAGTTTCTTGATCAGACCAGTATTTCTTACAGTCCATAACCCTGTCTTCTTCTTCTTCTAACAGCCACTATTAGATATTTCAGAAGACATGCACAAATGGTCACAAAATAATGGGTCTTTAAAGCTACTAAAGTAAGTTTATTGCAGCCCTCACGGTCTAAAGGCAGGTTTATGCCTTGAAGTACATGAAGCTGCAATCAATGTAAAACTCTGTTAACGTTACTGCTCTTGCTGTTGTAGTTCTTGGTCATTTTGTTAGTTATTGGAAAGTCATATTGAAGAGTCCTGCTAAAATCCAAAGCGTCAGCAGTAGCATACAGCAATAAGATCAATAGACTGATGGCTCCTTGTGTAAAAAAAAACATGTTTCCGTCCAGCCACTTAGAATTTGCTAGCTTCTCAGCTCATTGTATGCTTTTCCACCCTTGGATTGCTAGCTTCGGTGACAACAAACTCATGGTTTATGTCCTAGAAATTTCTTGTTATTATTATGTATTTTTATATGAAGTTTCATATTTTCTTCCTCCGAAATGAAACAAAGTTCAGCCTTCTTACTCCCTTTTTTTTGTCACTATGTCTATACCGCTTCTCATCACTTGTGCTGACGTTCCTTGTTTGCTGTCAATTATGTTTGCAGTCTTTGGCCACAAATCACGCTCATACACACATGTCATAAATCTCCATATATACATATGCAATACATATTTAGATAACACCCATACTCACGCAGGAACCATTTGTATTGTTTCTAAGAAGAGGATGTGGCAGGATGTTTCCTCCCACAACTGTTTTTTATGTAGGTGTTTGGTGCCTAAGTTCAACAGGAACATCTGGTTTATGTGAAAAGTATTTCTTTGCATTTCAGGTAGCTATTAGCATCAATAGTGTATTTGTATATGTTGCTGTTTAATCAGCTTTACCATGCAAGAATAGATGATAATTTACATGACCTTCACTTCAAAATCCATACTCATGAACTCAGTCAGAATAATACAAAGCACATTGCATATGTTAGCTGATAAAAGTAATCCGTTGATAAGTTCCCCCACGAATGGTTAAAGATTAGTTAGTCTGTCTTATACCTTACTGTATTTATTTGCTAGAAATTAAACAAGCAGTATGAATAATTTGAAGATTTTATACCCCTTGATGGTCTTATATCTACATATACTATCTATTATCAGAGTTTTCTATCATATTCGGGCAATCGAAAGATTTGGCATGACCCCTGGGCCAAAATTTTCTGTACTAAACTTTCTGAAATAAGTTTAGTTATATTGAATGGACTTTCATCCCTGATACACGAATTTCTGATGTTAAATGCATACCAGAAAATGTCAAACATTTATATCTGAATATTTGTACAGAGCACCGTATTAACCCTTTTAAAGAGAATTATGCAAATATTGGTGACCACTGTAAAATACTTAGACTTCTCTAATTGCAACCTGAAAGTGTGGTTCAGAGGTGCTTTTTTGTTGTTGTTGTTTCCTTCTTCTTCCTCCGTCTTCAATGTCTATCATGGCAAATGCTAGAAACAGATAAAAAAGCAGGTTTCCCGTTACAGGACTTACGGCTTTGGGACTGCAAGGTGCACCAAGAGATAAGAATTCAGAATTAAAAAAGAGCATGATAAGACTCTCTGAGACCATTTCACTCTCTGAAACTACCTGTTCTAGGAGACCTTTTCTGGATGCACGTTTTATTTATCAGAGACCTGTGGTCAGTGAAACAGTAGCAGTTGGCTAGTGCAACTAGACTGGAACCAGTCAGTAATACGTCTGTGAAGAGCTGTTCGCTGTGAGTCAAACTCTGGTAAACTGACTGTTGTAAGTACTCCTGAAATATGTGAACTGTAAAGGGAAGGAGAGAAGCAGATCTTTTTTAAATAGCAGTGCTTTTCAGAACGAGGAATAGGTTGTGAAAGTTCAGCTGTACACAAAATTACGTGCATGCTGTGTAGGCCAGTGGTACTACAATGCACCACTTTGTAAAATGTCTAAATACGGAACGGAATAAGAATGTAAAACCCATGTACAATCTAGTCTGTTTTCTACACATACACCAGAGCAAATAATGATGTGATTTGAGAGGCATAATGACAATATTGTGCCGATAATGCATTTGCCCAAAGGTACACTTGTGCATATGTTTTCTATTCATTTTTGTTCTCTATTGCACATTTCCCCCAACTTAATTATTCCATTGATTGTAATTAAGCTCCCTCTAAGCCTGTAAGTGTGGAGTGCATTTTCAAAATAAATGTGAGCAAGCTAGCTTGCTTCTGAAGCTTTTCTAAAGGCTCACAGTGCTATGAAATCTGTAACGGGCACTTGATCTGAGAACACAAATGCATTTTATTTTAAAGGCTTTCTATGACTTTAGCCATTTTAAAAAGGGAGAAGGAAAACCTACTGATTTTCAAACTATGGAAGTCAAGCCTGTGACAATTTTTTAAAATCCATTATTTTATTATTTGCATTACATTAGCACTTATTACAATGTGGGCACCCCTACAGAGATGAATATTCCTTTATGGTAGTTGCTGAACAAACTTGTCTAGAAACAAGGCTTATACACGGGTATCTTAAATGGACTGAAGAGCAGAAAATATGATAGTAACTAGATAGTAACAGAAATAACTGTGTAATTAGACACATTTTTTGTATAAAACAGTAGTCTCAGTTTGCCACCTGTCTAACCATCTCAACACTGCAACCTGTTTTCATAACTTGAAGAAATTATTTTGGTTCTCAAATGTTCATACAATATTGATTTGCCTCAACTGCACTGTAGCATCTTTCTCTCCCTCTCCCCACCTCCTCAAAGCCACAAGCTGTCCCGTAAGAACAAATGGACTTGCAGTAGCTTTATAATACAAACAGTCAATGATATGTCATGTATACAGGCTTCTGAGGTGAAGGTACTGTGAGAAGTTTGCATGAATTCTATTTTCATCTAGCTGGATGAAGGAACCAAGGAGATTGCTTAATACCTCAGCATTTCTATGACTATCAATAGTGCACTAATATTATGCAACTATAATATGTTCTAGAACAGGGTAATTTGAAATCTTTAGGTATCTAAAGAATTCTGGTAACAGCTGATGCCAGTTTTCAAACAACAAAGTGAAAATATTTAATTAGAATCAGCTAGCAAATTCTCATGTATACAAGAGGGTATAGATTTGGATGCAGTATATAATCAGATGAAACACAGCATACACAATAGCAGATTGTAGCAGGATGAAGTCACTTTCTAACATTAAGTCCTTTTGTATCTTCTTAATACACTCAAAATAGAATGGTTATCCAAAAAACCATATCTTTACAAATAGCTAATATTGAATAAGTCTTAATAGATACTTGTTGAAACTAGTAATCAGTTTTTTCCAACGCTCTTTATAATATTTTGACTGTACCATAGGAGATGGGATTGATCTGACTAGGTCTGACAGTCCCTCTAAGCTCCCAATGTATCAGGAAATAGAGATTTCTTGATGGAAATTCAGTCATCATTTCACTGAAGTTTTGTAACTTTGTAAGGTTTTTCTTAAGTTTAATTAAGTCTTGTAATTCATAAAAACAGATGTCTAAAATACATAAGGTGAACTGCACCTTCAGGGTGCTCATATTTCTTCCAGTTGGACTCAATGATCTCCAGAGGTCCTTTCCAATCCCTACCATTCTATGATTCTCCATTGGCTATAAAGGGAGGGTGGATCCGTTGTCAATACCCACACTGCAGAGAGCTAAAATTAAGTAATCTAGTTCACACGCTTTATGTCATCTGACTAGCTCTTTTCTAGCCAGTCAAGAAGGCAACTATGAGGGCTTAGCCCTGCACTACAACTGATGGAGCAGTGAGTGCAGAAAGAAGGATCAAACCCTGCTACAATCAAGCAACTTTTCTCCACAGATGTCATATTAAAATTGCTGACAAGGTGTTTATTCCTTCTAAGACACTGATGTTTTTTCTCTAAAGCTAATTCTAATCAATGTACACCACTGTGATTTATCAGTCTCAGTACAAATCCATGTGTTTTCTGCTTCCTGTCCTTTTAAACTTTCAGTTACTTTGACATACGGAATATCTTTACTGGAGAATTTCTTCTGCCCACATTTTCATTTTTTTCCAAGGTGTCACCAACAATGTTAACAATCAAGTCATGTGAAACCTTCTTACACATTACAGTAATACCCAACCGATCAGATATTATTTCATAAATTAATACTTCTTATTCCTCTTGTTTATTACCAGGGCTCCTAGCTAGTACTAATATGAAGACCACTGAAAAATACCTTCTTTATCCATATCCTGACACTTAGATTCTTTATATCAACTTACATTATAGACCCATGAGCAAAGAATTCTATATTATTTCACAGGTCTTTGAAAATCACTACAAGCTGTCTTAAAATGAATTTTGATTTGATGAAATACGTATCAGATTAAAACCTTCAATAGTCTCAGATATGTGTTAAAAAAAATAAAAAGTGACCAAATTCATTCTTTTTCTGCAACAAAAAGGCATGATGGTCATAATATCAATAATTTAAATTACTGTTATAGCAATCAAATTGCCAATCTAGAATAGCTATTACATTTTCAACATTCGTGAACAATGATGTAGTTGTTGGTTCCCTAATTATTAACTCCACAGAGAGACTAACCTCTCACAGGAATTTGGCACATTTCTCTCTGTTGCAAGTTAAAGGAGAAAACAATATAGCAACAACAGATTTTACAATACAGAACTTAAGTACTTGAATATTCTAGAAGGAAGAAGTGATCAAATCAAAATTTAAGCGAACCCATTACTGAGACAAGTCAGTATACACCTCTCTTTGAAACACTTAACATCTTTTTTACAATGGTATTGCTACATTAGAAATTTTTGAAAGATTTTAAAGATTTTCGATAGTAGGACTTCATAAGACTGAGAATCTGGACAGGTCCAAGTGCAACTATCTATTTGAATATAGGCCAGTGGATTATTTAAATACACAATTTTATCAGTACATGTTGAAGTTATTTATCTCCTCCTGAACTAAAGAAACAAATTCTGCAGTCTGGCATTGTACTATTTTTGGAAGTATTTATTTTTATCAGTTTCAATCTTGCTGCCTGTCAGTTTTCCCTGTTTGTTTGTTTATAAAGGTGGGGGGCAGGAAAATGCTGACCTACTGAAAAAATGCATACGGAAGCTAAACGAAGACCTGAGAACAAGGTGAATATTAGGATAAGTCTTGCTTTACTTGAACCCTTCCTGTTAAATATCACCATAAAAGATAGCCTAAAGAGTCTGTCAACAAAGTATATTTCACAGCGAAATACAATGAAAGAAAAGGAATTAAGTACGCAGGCCACCTACCTTTATGATTAGCTGAAATATAAAGGAGATTCACCTGGAATACTGAATATGTTTGTAAAACCAATTGTCTCCGTTAGTGTCTAGAAGCCTGTTAGTAAGTACAGGCCCTGTTAGAGAGGCAAGTTGGCAAAAAGATACCTCTGTACCTCTCAGGGGACAGTCACCTCTTACTATCACCTGTTGCCTTTTCATAGTTGCACTGGTTGTTATATGGGGAGCCGATCAGGCTGGCTTACTCAACTCCATCTCTCCTGAGGTGACATCCTTCTTCCTCAGTCTGCAGAGTGGTAAAGTGGTTCTGCAAGGGTACCTCAGGCTTTAGGGGAAGTCTTTACCTCCTACAGCTCCTCGCCATTGCAAGCTTCTATTCTTCTGCATTATTGGCCCCCCTTCCCTTCCATGTGCGCTGGTGTGGGAGTCTCTGACTGTCTGGACATCAGCTGTGGGTCCAATACGGTCTGTGCTTGGAAACAACTCTTGAACTCCTTCTCAGCCTCCCTGATGTTACAGAGCATTCCCATCACCTCCTGCAGCTCAGTCACCTGCGACAGGAGGTCTGCCAGCTGAGCATGCCTTTGTGGGCAGATCTACTGCCTACCCCTGCCCCAGGAGAAAGATCTAGGCACCTCCTGCGTTTCCTTTACGTAGCATCCTAAATAAACGCTTCACTGTGTTAACTTGGAATGAACTCCAATACCTCGGAGTCAGACACTGCTTGGAGAGGGAGAGTTGGGAAAAAAAAAAGTTTAAAAAAAATTTATTGCAGTGCCATGAGGTCAAGATTTAATAACCAAATTTCTTTTAAGTCTTCCATTGACACGTCTCACAGTTCTAATAAAGTAGGATACATTACATCTACAAAATTAAGTGCAGGACATCTCCCACATTTGCAAAATGTCTTTATGATGTGTAGGAGGCAAAATGTTGCTTTGTCTTTTCAGAACTCTCTTCAGTACACTTGTATTCCCATTGGTTTAAGGACTACTGTTGTGTACAGCTCCTCACAGGTGACCCAAGACAGCCAAGAATTGTTCATTTCCAGGAAAACAGCTTCTGTGGAGCTGAACATCCCGCTCAGGGTTGTGAACAAGTACTTCATCAAGAAATCCTTCCACTTCTAGGCAGAAGAGGAGATAGGAACAAAAAGTGAAAGATGATTATATTGTGCTTAATGTCCATGTTTAGAAATTATTGAGAACTGCACTCTTGCGTTCTCTGCCCTGCTGAACTCCTAGCAAACTTCACATTCATACTTACGGAAATACAGGGAGCAATGGTTTTCACAAATTGCATTTCAAGCATAAGGAAGTTAGATCTAGAGGATGGAGATATTTACTCCCTTTCCTTTCCCTCTCCACTCTTCAGCTCATGTCCTTAATGAGGAAGGTAAAAACCATCCATGTCCATTTACAAAGATATGTTTATTTTCATCCTGTTTAAATTTAGACCTCCGACAAATATTCCTACAGCTCTAAAGATGCATCCTCCTATCGTTTAGGGCAAGAGGAAGTGGCATCAAGTTACACCAGGGGAAGTTTAGCTTGGGCATTAGGAAAAAATTCTGTACCAAAAGGATTATCAAAGACTGAAACAGGATGCCTAAGGAGGTGGTCGAATTGCCACCCCAGGATTACTTAAAAGTCATCTAGATATGGTGCTTAAGGGTGTGCTGTACTAGTGGCCCTGGTAGAGTTAGATAACAGTTGGACTTGATGACCTTAAAGGTCTTTTCCAACCATAGAGATTCTGTGATTTAGATGTTTTTATACAAGGGTAACTCAGCTGACTACTAGGAGTTATTACCTACCTATATATGTATAAATGAGATAAAAGTCAGAGCCATATTTTCCTAAAATGGCATACAATGCCCTGTGTTTATGAACAGGAGACTGAAAAAAAAACAGAGCAAATATTTTTCATTTTAAAGTATGCTGAATTATATGCTTCTTAGATGCTAAAGCATATTTACATGAAAAAATGTTCATTCAGGTAACATACTGTACCATTCAGAGAACAGCTTTAAAAAAATACAGTCTTGTATTGAATTCTATCTTGTATATATATGTATATGGAAGTTTTAATCACACTGGAAGAATTCCTGTTTTTTTATAGCTTTGCAAAAGTAGCATCACACTTTTCTTGTACCAGATACGGGTGAAGCTGAACAGGAAACAGACCACTTTAAAGGAAACAAGTATAAATATCTACTAGTTATAAATTCTAATTAATTACTATAATGAGCTGGTTATTATTCAGGTTAAAAAGAAGAGCAGTTTAATAAAGCACAATTCCCAGTGCTTTATTCTCAAAAGCAGATGACAAATAAGATAAAATACCAATTTTCTGGAGCAGTTTTGCGGTTTAACAGATTCGTACTAAAGAAGTGGGGATTTCATTGCTAGCTCAGCTGTTATCCTCCTGATGTTGGACAGTTCAATTTTCTGAATTTTTTTATCCATCTGAAAATATTCACTGTCATCTATTGTTATAAATTTTAAATATTACATAATAGGACATGTCCTTTGTTGGCCTATCATTGACCTCAGCTCAGCTGCTGTAGTAAGACTAGTAACTGCAATAGCAATAGCAGTAGTAGTCGAGTTATTCAAAGAGAATTCCAGTGCTGCAATCTACTTCGGTGCAGTCAACACCATTTGTCCAAACAAATGAATCTTCAGATTTGAAGCATTTCTCATTATTCGTGCACACAGCTGTTAATTTGTTAGGCAGAGGATTCAGACTGAGGAAATAAGATGTGTTACTGGCTTTTATATGATTTAGCTTTTATTACGGCAACAGTGACCGATAGAATTATTCCATTATCTACAAAAACACGAGCAGATTTATGTAATTTTAATATCTACAGCTAAATCTGGGCAGATAGTTCAACAGAGGAGTTCAAACTTTCTCACACAGCTCTAGTTACACAGAGGTTTAGAACATCTCTTCACTGTCAACGGTAACCATTAAGGTAACATACAATCTTTAAATTACATTTACATATTTACAGATGAGAAGAACCACTTTCCCTGACCAATGTACGCCACCTAAGGTAATAAATTACCGGAAATTCAAGCTAATCTCTTGTTCCTGCTCTTGCTGCTTTGTATTATCCTGATGCTGTAAACCAGCCAGACAACCTGCTTACTCACGCCATGCTCTGTCTTGGCCCCTTGCACACCCCTCCGCGGATTGTATCAAGTCTTAAAACTTCTTGACCAGAGGGACTGCCTGCAGTTGTGCTCTCCATAGTATGGTGACATCAATGTACTTTTCCAGTGATGCAAGGAAAACTCCATAAAGTCCTCAATCAGCTTTCTTGAGTTCACCTACTTTTCAGTTCTCATCTTTATTTTTCATTACTTCTTCCTTCTACCATCCCTTTGCTTCTTATTTCATGGCATAAAATCATTTTTTTAACCTCTTACGTGATAGCTGCAATAGCTTCATTTTGCCTTACTCCCAGCTGCAAACACCATGAACATAATAGGATTTATGTAATAGTAACTTAAATATTGCAGAAACACTTTTTTTTTTTAATTGGATCAAAAAAAAAAAAAAGGCCAAAATTCATATTTAAGGTTTGGGAAAAGTAGAAAAGAGTCATTTTTTGTATCAGTTTTGGATGCAATGCCCAAGAATTACAGAAATAATAAAATATATTTATCTACTCCTCAGTCTGGATACTCCCAGTGTTCTCACTTTTCCCATATGTGGTCTTAAGACTTTCACTGGACTTCAGAAGCAATTTTTTAGTATGAAATCTAACTGCAATACAGGACAGGATTAGTGCATGTACTATCTGTACAAGGCAAGTGCCATTTTTTCTCTTTTCCAAATCATAGCTAAATACTTTCATTTTGTTAGTATTATTCTAATAACTTGTCATGGTTTAGGGTCAGGGCAGCCCATTAGACCTATAACAGACGCTCTCTGTTAATCCCCCTCCCTCCTCGAAGGGGAAGAGAAATGGAATAAGGGAGAGAGACCTTGATTAGAAAAGGAAACTAGAATAGCTTTAAATAATAATAATAGTAATCTGGAATATATACAAATATATACAAAATCGGTATCAAACCCAACACACTCCCCCCATGACAATTACATCACCATCACCACTGATGTTGTGGAGCAGGCACTGGGAAAGTCCCAGACTGGACCCAGCAGCAGATGGGAACTGTGTTCAGGAGCTGGATTCCGGTACCTGGATTCAGCAACACGGAGATCAGGATCGAAGGCAGAATGAAAAGGGTCTTCCTTGGATGCCTGTCATTGAAGAAACAAAGAAGAATCTGAGCAAGGGCCCAGGGCAAGAGCCCCCAAACCAAGAGCAACTGAGCAAGGGCCCCCAGCAGTGGAATATATCTTATCTGGAACACCTCGTTGGCCAGATTAAGAGCATCTGTCTGTCCACTCCTCCCTGCAGATGCAGCCTTTTACTTTCTACACCCCGCAGTGTGGCACACAAGATCCAGCAGTTGCCTTGGTCAGCACACCAGTCCCTGCTTAAATGGCTTTATGTCTTGCATGTCCTTCATCATACACAGCTGCCCAACAGTCCAATTTAAGAAAAACCATTGAAAGTATTAATAGAAATCGTAAGAAAAGTAGTCTAGTATTTCACTTCACTACCTTTGTGGTAACAATAGCATCTGTTTTATAGGTTTGGGGTTTTTGAGGTCATCTATACTAACATTAGCCAGCATATTCTTCAAGTATTATTTAGCTTTTTCATCAATGCCTTTTATCTAGTCCTTTGCCAAGGAACAAGAGGTAGACGCTATGTTTAAAACTTGAGAAAAGGAAAGTATCTCTTCAAAGTTATTGTATCTTAGTACCAGAAAGTAGATCTGTTTTCTAAGTGAAGGGAAAGTCATTTTTTGACAGAAAAAGTCACTGTTGTATGACAGAAGTTTGTGTGTGCACCATATAAAGTTATCTGAAGTTGGGAGAAAATACTTTTTTGTTAGTCCTAGTGAAGATTTAACTATTGGTCAGTGTCGATTTTATCACTTAAATATGTTTATTAAAATATATTAAAAAAAAAAAGTGCAAAATATTTCCTTTAAATATGTTGCATAATAGTTTCACCCATACACGTACTTCTCAAATTTGCATAATGCAACTTCTGCTGTCAGGGAGAACATCTAGCCCCTCTGCATTCATAGATTGTCAAAATGCACAGTAAGAGCTTACATTTTCTCCATTTACTGAAGAGTGGACAACGTGTACATTGTTGAGACCTGGAGGTGGTTTATTAAAATAAGTAAATCAATGCTCCCATTTGCTTGGTATTTAGTGACAATTCTAGCTTAAAATAAGAAGAGGAAAGAGATTACACCGTATTTTGAAATAGGGAGGGGGGGAGAAACCCAGCAATAAATAACCATAAAATCAACTTTGATTCTGCCTGTAGCCAAAGAAGGGATCAGAAGTGATCTGAAAAGCAAGGAGATGTTTAAAACTACACTGTCTGACTGATTTTTAAAAATAATTTCTGAAAACTTACGATATTCAGTACTGTTCATATACGTTACTAAATTTTATTATTTAATCTTTCTCATTTAGTGAGGCCAGCAAACTGCGCCTGTGGATGTTTCAGAGCTTTGTGTCTATCGTACTATCTTATGCAGAAAGGATGAAACAGAGACACATCTCTGTTTGCCCTGATGCAGATAGGAAAGCTGTCTTCATAAGTAAAGTATGCCAATATTTGAAATTGTAACAAAATTCTGTCAACTGACAGGAACAGGAATTTTTGAAGTATAACCTGTACATCTGCTAGCGTCGTTTCAAATAAACACTGGCTTTTGTTAGCAAGAGAAAGAAAGTGCTAAAATAAAAGGACAAAGACAGTATGAGGGGAAGGAATTAGTGCAAATTAGCCTCTCAATCTTCTGACTGCAATTGATAATATTTATATTTCTTTTGGTGGTCTAGAACTATATCCTAATATGGACAAGCCACTGTACAAATAGCAAAGTATAGTCCTGAGGTAAATTCAGGGAGGATCAAGAAGGAGAGTTGGATACAAAATTGCCCACTGTGCTATGCAATGAAGACTTCTACTAGACATAACTAATGCTAATTGTATTCTTACTGTGGTTTAATAAAACTTGAATGGAATTTTAGTCATGAAAGATTTCATCATCATATTTTATCGCTACATGTCCACTAAACAATCAGGAAGATGAACTTTGCTACCAAGTGTCCTATAATCTACATGGAAAATATTCAAATTGTTATTTTTAAAAATATTCCTTCGAAGAACATTCAAAGAGACTGGAGATGGTTGTGGAGGACAGATCATCCTTTTGGGTTCAGGGTGACACGGATAAAACCGGGAGGGTTTCTCCAGAACTGCAAAAGATTGCTCAATATTTAAGCAGTTTTGCACATTCTGTCCCCGTACAGAGTCAATGCTAACATATACACAGTTTCTCCACTGCTGGAGAAAGGATACTGACATTTTTTCTGATCTAAAATAGCTGTTCTCGTTTTCTTATGTGGTAGTTATTCTTTAATAGAAAAATGTGAATTATAATATCTTTTCCGAAGAGTCTAGTGTTAAGGGACAGATAAATTCTCTAAAGCTGTATAAATATTCTTCAGTAGGTTCAACAATAAATTTATAGATAATTTCACTTCTAGATATAATGTGCACAGAAGTGATTCACCAGTATATTAACTGACTTTTCATCTGAGAATCCAAATTTTACAACTTTTCCTTAATTAATCCTCACCACTAACCTAAATTTGATTCTTTGTGGTTTCTGTGAAAGCTTTAATAGCCAGAACATTTTGCATGAAGATTTCTTTGTTTCAAAAAGACATTCCTATAAGCATAGATTTAATGTTGGTCTACACACATCATCCACAAACAGCTGTATTAAACCTATTAAGAAGAAACTGCAAGCAAATGGTTTAGTAAGATCTTACCTTCCTCGATTTAGTAACAAAATCCAAGGGGGAAATTGCAATGAAATTCTGGACCTTGAAGATGTGCTTTATCACCATATACAGTCATTAAAAGTTCCAGTTTTGTCCTTTAAAGTCACAGAAAATGTGACTTTGAAGAAGAATAACCTAAGAGATCATGCACAGAAACGTGAATCAGAAGGATCCTCTCAAAGGCATTGTGAATGTCTGATGAGAGAGACTGAACCCAAAACCAGTCACAGGACACAAAGTAGAACATAGTTTTAGACTGAGATCATAAGTGTTTTAATACAGTTCTATTTAAGTGAGGAGCTAAAAAGTAATGCAATAAAAGAAGACACAATAATCAGATATAATGGACTGAGTATTGCTGGTTACTTCAAGGCCAGCTACTCGTGGTCTCTCCTGCTGTGAAAAGTGACATTCAAACACCACTCTTAGCTTTTTCAGGACTAGTCTGTCTACTGACCAGGCAGACCACTCCAGAGCCTGCTGCTCCCATGAACCAAGAATGCCAAATATCTTAGTTCTTTTCAAACATGGGGTTATCTCAAGATTGGTTTTGCAATCTGAAGTTCCTTCATTCAAATCTTCAATAAAGGATCAACCAAAAAAATTCTTCAGGGAACTCTCAGTTTCAAATCTGCTCTGTAGCCCAATTTCAGAGATCCCAAAAGAGATCATCTTTCAACCTTAACTTATTTTTGCCCTTAGTTATTATCTGCCTTTTTTTTTTTTTTTATCACCAGTCTACTGTGCATTTTATTAACCATAGAATGGAATGATTTGGATTGGAAGGGACCTTTAAAGGTCATCTATTCAAGGCCCCTGCAGTGAGCAGAGACATACTCAAATAGATGAAGTTGATCACAGTCCCCTCCAACCTGATCTTGAATGTTTCCACAGATAGGATTTGTACTACCTCTCAGGGAAACATGTTCCCATGTTTCACCATCCTCATTGTAAAGAATTACTTCCTTATATCCAGTCTAAATCTACCCTCCTTTAGTCCTTTCATTTATAGCCATCACCCTTTGTCCTGTTGCAACAGGCCCTGATGAAATTTTTTTCCCTGTCTTCCTTTTAGGCTTTTCTGTTAAGTACCGAAAGGCTGCAATAAGGTCTCTGTGGAGCTTCCTTTTCTCCAGGCTGTGCAATCCCAACTCTCTCAGCCTCTTAAATCATTGCTATATACCAGTTCAGCTATAAGGGATTTCTCAGAATGCATATTTTCATCACAGAGTGACACCGCCCCACTTGCAGAGTTTCATTAGCTTTGTGGTGTCCTGCAGACATGCTGCTTATTAGACTGTTGTCCAGCTGTTTAGCAGTCACACTTCAAGCAATCCAGCACTCCATTTGCACAGCCACAGTAAGGCAGTTTTCTGCTTTTCAGGTACATGTAGTGATGCTTCACCAATTATTTGTAACAAAAATATCTAAGCCCATTACAGCGTACAGTAAAAAAACAAATCAAGTGAACAGTTCTTTCAGTGAATGGTGAAGAAAAATCAATAAATCAAGTCAAAAGAATTCAGAAAAGGAATTTTTAAAAAAGATTTTTAGTCTGTACAGATCATCATCGTTGGTGCTGAAGTCAACACATAGGAAAGGAAACGAAAAATGTGAGCATCAGAATCAGAGAAGGGGTAGATAGAAATAAAATACTGCTGGAAAATTACAACCATAGCAGAATTGAAGAGACATGTCAAAGGCAAATCAATGTACAAATCACGAGAAAGAATAAATAGGAAGAGAAAGAGAGAGTCTGATACAGCCTAAGGAGATTTGATCCTAATATTCAATGTCATTATGTGATTGTGTGTCTAAAAATTATTTTGAAGACCAATGAAAATATGTATTTTTTTCTTTGATTGTTTCCAGGGCATTACATTTGAAAAGGTATTTTATTTACTATAGGTTTGAGGAAGAGCTATATTTGTTCTTTGAGCTTTGTGTCATAATATGAGCACTCAATATACCTTTTCCCTTAAGCATATCTCATATGGAAGAAGTGATTTCAATTATGATACCTGTTCAGTTTGAGTACTTCAGCCAAAATAAGACTTGTTCTAGACAACAGCTGAGCTGAGATTTTTGCAGTATAGACAATTGACAAGGTCTCTGGAATATCTTTATATGGATTAGAAGTAATCAATGTAATCTATTGTGCAGAGTTAAAAAAAACCAACAACTTTTCAGCAAAAGCACAGAAGGATGGTAGTGAGACTAACAATGCCAAGTAAGAAAAATTAGTATGTCGCAAAGCTACCTGCTTTTCTCATTTTAAAAATTCTGTTACAACATTTCTAACTTCAGATGTTATTAATACAAAAGAATGAGAACAACCACTTTAAACAATCTGCTGTGTTTTTATCAGCAATCCTGCAGCTGAAACAGCTTTGGAGGAAACAGCTGGGCCTGTCAGGGCTTATTTTGAACAAGGGACAAAGCAGGAATTGATTGTTTTGGTCTGCTCACCTGGGTCTTTGGAACTGGAAAAGACTGAGGGAAATTTTACACAAAAGAAAAAGAACTAGTATGACTATTGCATCAAAAAAAAAACGAGGAAATTTGCTGACGAGCTGATAAGCTGTTCTCCTCATGACTGTACAGAAAAGAGGAAAGGCAGTAAAATGGGAAGATGGGAGAAAAGTAATATCCTTTTAATGGAAAAATATACTTTTTGGTGAATCATTTGGCATGAAAAATAGATTGTAAATTAGCTGCCCTCATTATGTGTTTATATAAATGTTTTCTTCTTTGAATGTACTAGAATAGTAGGTTCTATCTAGAAAGAACTTTGAGATTGTGGTCAATAACTTTCTGAAGGGGCAATTTTAAATTACTAGTTCAGTGAAATCTAAACAATCTAAAGAAGTGTTATTATTTTAGTGAAAAATCACACAGGAAAATATAGACCATTTAAAATACCAAGAGCTGAGTCACTGAATTTGAAATATTTCATTTAGAACTTCTTTTAATTTTTTCTTTCTTTTCTAAACTGGAAAAAAACCAAAGTACAATAAAAGCCCAAATAAAACCTCTTCTATTTTATTAAAACAATCGTCTTTCATTGACCCAGGCTGAATTATCTGAGAATACTTTGTTCCCTGAGAAACTTCAGATACAGTTGCTTTTTATGATGTAAGAGGAAACAAAAAAAAATCAAAGTGAAGAAATTATCTGTGGAATGGGAACTCAGTTACAATCAGTTCTACTATTTACCTTGTCATACTCGTGATTAGCCCGAAATTAAAAGTTGCATCCTAGTAGATCATCCTTATGATATTACAGTTCTGAATAAATCATTAGTATTTTCTGGAAGTAGGTCTTCAAGATTCTCTTTTATGGTCCATTGTGCCATTTCTTATTCTACCAGAAGAGAAAAGTATTTGGGTCTTACCACAACTCTTGAGAACACAGTAATGGCAAGTATTCTTTTATGAGAAAAATGCTGGTATCTAAATGTTTTAACTAGTCATTTCCTTCTTGGAAATTTGATTCAATTCAGGTTTCAGCGCAGAAGCTCTTCCTCAGAAGTGACTGGTTTAGTTACCACAGTAAGTGGGTGATGTCTCTGACGTTTGAACTGCTGAGTGGCTGTATAGAGACTGAGAAGCGTTGCAGTGAATAGCGTAAGGTGATGCTCCCACTGTCTTGTATGTGTTGGATTTGTTAAGGTCCACGTTCTTAACTGACTGGTTGTGTACTTAGCTGTTGCTTGGTTGATTAACCATGCTTATTATGCAAATGACAAGTAAGATTGAGAGAAGTCTGGAAAATCAGAACACAAAAATGTAGAAAACAGACGAAAACCACAACACAGAAACGAAGTAAGGCTTCGGAATCTGGCAATTGCAAACCAAAAGGCTGACTGCAAATAGAAGTAAAAGTACTAGGACCTGGAGGTGCTGGTGGACACCAAGCTGAACATAAGCCAGCAATGTGTCCTCATCGCAAAGAAGGCTAATGGTATCCTGGACTGCATTAGGTATAGCGTTGCCAGCAGGTTGAGGGAAGGGATCCTGCCCCCTCTACTCAGCACTAGTGAGACAACACCTGGAATGCTGTGTCCAGTGCTGGGAGAGAGGCATGGACATACTGGAGAGACGCCACTAAGATGATGAAAGGATGACAAGAAAGAAAGGAAGGAAGGGGATGACAACACCTTGGCTGCCACCTAAATTTACTGAACTTTTCCTTCTTTGACCACAAATTTCCTTCTTTATCAACCATTTCCCTTCTGAGCATGTCCAGATATGTCCTGGACTATGTGAATTTACACCATGTACATGACCACGGTTCTCAGAAGACAGACACTGCTCTGTTAAATGCCCAGCAGGGATTGGATCCTCTGCACGTGCCTAACAAATCCACATAGGATTGGACTTGTCACAAAATGCAGTTACAGGAGCAGGCGATAGAGCCCAGCTTGACTATCATTTCCCTTGTGCCTTACACTAGAAGTGAGAATCCCTGCTTTCCACTTTATCCTCCATGCAGTTTATTATAAAATACATTGGCCAAACTGAAAAACATTGCTGGGATTTAGGGATCTAAGAGAGTACCCTCAGACAAGGATATTGAATTTACTTCTCGTTTATTATTGCATTCCCTTAGTTATGTACTGCTACAACAGAGGGTTGAAGATCTATGATCTCAGTAAATCACTGAACCTAGGTCTCTGACCTTTGACATGTCTCTAACCATTAGACTGATGTGCAAATTGTGAGCGCTGCCAGAATTTTTCCAAACAACACTTGTGCTCAGTGTTTCCTATTGTCCTCTAATTTGGCTGATATATCTGTCTTAGGAAACAAAATAACCATATATACATCAGAGTGAAATAAAGATAAAGATAAAAATGAAAAGATAAAGATAAAATAACCATATATACATCAGAGTATAAATCAGGAAAATCCGTAGAAGTTACTAAAAAATTTCTTAAAACTACCCTTATTAAATAAATATTTTTGATTCTAAAGCTGCTTTTAATAATATGACCTTCCAATCCTTTTCTAGGATACTGCTTTTTTTTATTTCAGTGTAGGTGCACTGCTAAAATGAGGGATAGAAACATTAAGGTTAGTTTCCTAACATTTTGCTTAAAGGAAAAATTCAATACAATGCCAACACAAAGGTTCAAAGACTCTTAAATTGCAACTACGCTGACTTTCTCCCACCATGAGTCAGTAAATGCACGGAGGCAGTACAGAGCTGCCCTTCATCCAAGGCCCATGTTGTAGTTGTGGAGCCAGATTCCTTCAAGTCTCCAAAACTATTGCACAGGCCAAAACTCCTCAGGTTTTTTATTAGCAGTGTGAAGTGAACACTTTCAAACTCTGTATTCGTGAATACAGAAATTTATATTATAATTTACTGTAGGTTTGATTATATATTACTGAGTGATAGAGAATGAATCATTGCAAGGCTGCTGGATGGAACCTCAAAACTCAATAAAATTAGGAAAAGAATCAGTCGGAAGTAAGGCATTACAAAATCTTCTTAGTGAAAAATACGTTGTATCATGAAATAAAATTTTTCATTGCAAAACATCACAAATTAAAATTGCTTACCTTTAAAGGCAATGTCAGGAAAAATAAGGGGGAAAAATAATGTATTTTTGATTTTGCTGTTTAAAAATTTGAGCATTTATATTTCAAATTTTCAGCTTTTAGTCATAAAATCCATAAAATAAATTCCTTCTTAGCTATTCCCTCTTTTTTTTTTCTTTATACTGTCTTCCACAGCAATTTCTCAATATTCTTCTATTTTTTGCCAAAATCTAAGGTAAAAATAGGCACAAAATAGTTCCACACATCCCTGATTCTATTGGATCTACTTATAATAAGGAAAAAGACATTTTTTGTGAAAGTGATCAAAATCAGGAGTTTTATCATAAACATAAAAATGTATTGGAAAATACTAAAAGGAAAGGAGCATGAAATGAAATTTGGAACCATTTTCAAAAAGTATATCCTTCCTTCCCAGCATTTTCAGAAGCTGTTAATTATTCTTTGCAGCCTGGAAGCCAAATACATTTTAAGTGTTTAAGTGTGAAAGGGTACAGATAAATCAGCAGGTGCCTCTTTGCATTTCTAATAATATAAATAGCTTTAGAAATCCATCTATGTATCCCAGGGACCTTCTCAATTTTTTTTTTTCACATTCAGAACAAATCAGTTTTGACGTATGTTTGAAGAATGGGCAGAGGTTAGGGCTTGTTCCTATTTCATCTGAGTTGGTTTGGCCATGATGATTCGGAAGGAATTAATTCGTTCCCATGGCAATGCAGTGAATTCTGTAAAACTCTACTTTTGTCATTGCAAATGAAGCTTTTTTTTTTTTTGTGGTGAAAATATACCTGTTGAAGGAAAGCATCAGGTAACAGACAAAGCTAAGATAAATAATTAATTTCAAAGGGATTTTCAAGTAATTCATAAATTGAGAATAGGACAATAGAAATGTGAGAGCACTCCAGTATGAGGAAGTGCAGAGGAACTCAAGATAGGAACTCTGAATAAAATAAGAATTTGAGAAGTACTCTTTTGGGACAGATTCTACTATGTTATCTGATGCATATCAACAAAGGTTCTTAAAGCCAACCCTGAATAGCTACTGAAGAAAGAGCAAGTTCTTTACACCTCAAACTCCACAAGTGAGGAAGAACATTCCCCAAAGACCACCTTGACAGGGCTGTAGAAACAGGAGGACACATCCCTGCAAGAAGTGGAATGTATTGACCTATCAGGAAGCATGAATCTTCTCAAATAAAAAAGGGATAGGAGATTTATAGGAGGGTGAGAATGGGCATTTCTGTCCTTGTAGCTCTTCCTGACAGCACCACAGGGCATTACGCAGGATATTACATCAGGAACACCCTAATCCAACCCAAAAAGACTGTTTTCCTAAAAGAACAAGGTATCCCTTACAAAACTGCTTTTTATTTCATCCACAGTTGATGTAAATCTTCAAGCTGTGAAAAAGACAATGAATCTAGTTCTCTGTTGTCTCCTTATTCATCCCCTACAGAAAAAAACATTCTTCTGTCTAAACTGGGGGAGATGGATTTGATGGGTGGACTGTTCAGAGGAATTGGTTGGATAGTGACACCCAGAGGGTAGTTGTCAATGGCTCGATGTCCAGATGGAGGTCACTGACACATGACGTTCCCCAGGGGTCCGTACCGGAATGCTGCTTCAGTATCTTCATCAATGACATAGTGGGATTGAGTGAACCCTCAGCAGTTTTGCAGATGACACCAAGCTGAGTGGTGGAGTTGAAATGCCAGAGGGAAAGGATGACATCCAGAGGTGATTATTTTGACTTTTAACCATGACCTCTGGTGTTGGCCTTCCCTCTAGAGGTAAGACATATAAACCACAAAGTTCATAACACTTGCTCAGACGAAACAAAAAAAATAATATTCAAAATAATAATTTATGAAACATATGTTGATTTATAGGTAATGCCAGAAAGAGTAATCCTATTAATAGCCACTCAGATAGCAGCATTGTTCAGGATCCACAGAACCATAGAGTGATTTGGGTTGCAAAAAAACCCCAACAGTGAGATAAAAAGAAAAAAAAAGGCAGGGAGGGAAGGGTTGGAAAGAGACGGTTTATCTGAACATTCAAATCCACTTGCACTTATCCAGATGGAGCCTCAAAACCTTTGGAGGCCCATTAATTGTTACCCTGGCTGCTTAAGTTTCCCTGTATCATCCAGTAGATTTTTAACCTCAAGAAGTATAGGATAATGAGTGCTTATATGACACAAAGGAACTACAGTCCACACAAAAAATAATGATTCTGTCAGTTACAAAAAAAGTATTTAGTACCATAGAGTGATTTTTCCAGTGTTGTAGTCGACTGCCTTCAATGTCTATTGTCTCCCAGGCTGAGTGAATCACCTTTTAAATATATATAAAATCTCCTGTGAAATCACTTTGTCAGTAGCTCAGCTGCACAAGGTAGAGATAATCTATATCAAAAATTCCTGGCAGGGAGTGTGCTTCCATAGCAGGTCTTTGAAATCTTCCTACTCAGTGACCTCAGGCTTCAATGAGTCACTGTGAAAAAGTCAAGCTGCTGTATGTGGGTAATGAATGCACAGATTCATACTGCCTCTATTGCAGTTATGAAAAAAAAATGAACATTTCTGGGAATGAAAATCTGTGAAGTTCATATTTGGAAAAAGAGATGTAACAAAATCTCACTGATTTCATCATGTGTATCTATACTGTCAGATGGGTTCACTGCCTCCTTCACTCCATGGCACGTATCTCCAAGTTATCTGCACTCCGTAGATGTTGCAAACCGAGTTCTTTCCTTAGTAAAAAGAGGCAGAAGACAGTTTTGCTCAGGAGGTTGCACCACACAAGCCCTATGGATGTGACTTAGCCTACTCCATAAAGCTTTACACTTGAGTCGAACAGACATGAGCTTTCTATGCCTTTGTTGCTCCAGAAAAGCGAGTATACTCATACTGGGATGCAACATTAAGATGAAAGCTGTTATGCTTTTCATTCCTATCACTCTTTATAGCACCATTCTATTAGGACAGATAAATGAAATGGCTCTTTCTACCAAGGCCTAGTGTGTACCTTTGGTAAGACACACTGTGACCAGACAGAGGAAGGGGGAAAATGAGGTAGTCCCCCAGTGCCTTCCTTTTTTTTTTCCTTTTTCCGATGCAGAACCTTTCCAACTTAGACTGTAGACCAAGTGCAGTTTTAGGTGCAAATATCATCTTGCATCCACTGCAATGAATATGACAATATAAAAATTTCAGCCTACTGGAACATCACTATAACCAATACAAAATTGTAGCATAAACTATTTCTTTCACTCCAGTGTTTCTTAGAAGTTTACATAACAACAGAATATGGCAGATGTATTTCTTAAAATTCAGCTAGTGAGCAAACTGAAGGACTGCATAAGTAAGAGAGAGCTGTATGAGTTCTTCACCTTACAAAATTAATTCAAGCCCGCATTCATCTCACGCAGTATTACCTAGCAAAGGGCATTAAGTCAGGAGCATAGTCTCCCTAAATTTTCCATTTAGTCAGAAGCAGAAATACAGCTGCCTAGAGGTGGTTTCTGTAACTCGCAAACATTTTAATTTGCTTCCTCTCCTAGGAGTAGAGTTGAGGAGACATATCGATGTTGCTCCCTCACATTACTTTTGAGCAGATGCCCCCATCCAGATCTAGCAGTGTTGAAAGCCACTACTGTTCACCTCTGCTTATCAGTGGCTCCTACAAATACACATTTCACTGAGAGTTGTGCAAATTCACCCCAGAAGCAGGTGAAAAAAACCCCATGTTCCTTGTGTCATTTCTTTTTTTCTAATTAATACTCCACATGGTTTCTCATGGAGGGAACAAGAACTCAAGAAATAGATGTGGTTTTTTTATAAAAGCTGCATGGGAGTTCAGAAACTGCCCCATCTTTTAATAAAAATCATTATTGTTTGTATACATTTAGATAGGCACATGCACACATACATAAATGTATCAGCAGTCATACCTTGGAAATGCATCAATACAAACATTTCCAATTAATTACAGGTCCATCTGGTCTCTGTGGGTTGTTAGCAGGGTAGTTAGTTTTATAGTTACAAACTCAGGAGCTCAAATTCAAATCCAGCTTGTAAACTGTGGATTTCACTCCAGTCTGCAATTATTAACTGCTTTCAGCCTGAGGGTCATACTCTACCTCCAGGGCTGTTTTTGAAGCACAACTCTCTAGTCTTGGGGTGAAGTTTTCCTATATTTTATTTTTTTCCAGCCAAGTGTATAGGATTTATTATGCTTTCACATCTGTTTAGTACAAAAACTGCATACAACAGACGGGGACATACAGTTTATGTATTGCCATATTTTATAACAGAATTTATATTTAATTAACTGGATTGAAGAGTATGAAAAAGCTTATTCTAAAGTCCTAAATATATATAGGATATATATAGCAGATATTAGTATCAGGAGAACTGGCCAAGTAGGACAAAGATTGCTTTTGCCGTCTTTAACTTTTGACAATCTTGGAATTTTAATTAAAAGGATAATAATTGCACAGTTAAGATTTTTCCTCATAAATTAGACTGTGTGGTCACATGTTTTGCCACATCAGTTACCTTCCAGTTTAAAATAGTTGACAGTCTTTCTGGCAAAATTCAGCAAAAACCATGATAGGTGGCATCAGAAGACAATGAAGCTACTTCATTGCTATGTTCCCCATAGCAGTTGGTCCTCTTTGCTGTCTGGATGACATGGGCCCTAAAACCTCAAAATTGTATCAAAATAATATCTAACAGAGGATTTACTGGTATTCCAATCATTACAAGAAAGAAGGAAACAATCAAATCAATTTGAGGGAAGGCATTCCTTTAAGATTCACTATTTCCTGGGAGTTTTAGGAGCTAGGGATGTGCTTAAAAGGAAAGGGTTCCCTGGAAGAAGAAAAGGGCAGGGCTCCTGGGTAGAAGCAAAAGGGAATGCTCATTCCTTTTTGTCATTTATTCAGTTTCTGATTTTTGCTCTTCTTATTAATACATAGCAAACCCATTTACTCCACCAATTTCTGTCCTGGTTTTCTAACACTGGAGACTTTTGTTGTTTTTCTGATGTACAGAAAACTCAGCAGGGAACAACCCATGCTTCCCTCCTGCTGCTTTGTAAATTGACAGATCAGAGTGTGACCTAACTGCTTTTTAACAAAAAAAAAAGTTATTTCAACACTGCTCTGTCCTCTAGGGCTGTGGACAATGAAGACAAGTGGTGAAATGTCTAAACCCATAATTTGCTTGCAAACTCCTTAGATTCATGTTTGTCATCTCACTGACATTGCTGTACCAGATTATCACGTCTGTTGAAGAATATTTATATGCATGAACACTGCGGTTTAATTTCCAGGAAGACAGTGAGAGTCCTGGGAAAGTGAGAGCAAGAGGCTGGAGCTTATTTGTGCATTTTGTCCTGGGCAATGTAAGCAATTCTGCTTGGTTTATTTTGAGACCATTATGTTTTTCTGTTTTTCTACCCTTATATTTTTAATTTGACCAATGTGTTTGAGCAAACAACAAGGTTTATTAACATTGTCCTCAAATGTTTGCTATTCACTTGAGTTCAGTATAAAGCACTTCTGCACTTTCCTTACATTTTGCAATCCTTACATGATGTGTGTGTTTTTCCTATTAATCCCTTTGGAATTACTTTTTTTGACATTTTTTTTTAAAAGTCCTCCATAATATAGATACGCTTCGGACTGAAAACATGGCCTTGAAACATCCTGTCCCAGCAATACTGTGTTAATAGATCTATTCTCTGTATAAGATGTTGTCCTCAGTAGTCTCAGTTGAATTTTCAGCTGAGAAAGATGAACACTTTCCTCTCTTGACAGAGCAAGTATACTTCTGCTCTAGAATTTCAGCCAAATAATATAGAGCGTGTATTTCAGAAAAAAAAAATAAATCTTTCTGCTTTGTCTTCAATTAAGAAAACATTTATACTAAGTGTAAAAGTGATCCTGTGTGTTTGTGGGAGGCACAGAGATTCACTTTTGGCAGTAAAATTAGTGGTCTGTAAACTGTTTTAGATAGTCTTGAAGTCACAGACATAAATTAACATTTTTCTGATCAGTGTGCAGCCTCATCTAATCTTGGAAGGCAGCAGATATGAGAAACATAAAAACCAATTTGGCATCAACCATGATTCAAAAAGTTTCTGTCTTTGCAGACAGTGAAGAACATTCACATTTTGCATATTTTAACTCTTCAGCTTTGCTTAAGTAACATGTTCCACCCTTTTTTCTGCAATGACCAATGCTTTTCTTTATGGTTGGGCTCAATGATCTTAAAGGTCTTTTCCAACCAAAACAATTCTATGATTCTATCAAGGTTTAGGGTCAGGGCCGTCTGCTTGACCTGTAACAGATGCTCTTTGTTAACCCTCCTTCCTCCCCAAAAGAGAAGAGAAAAATGGAGAGACACATGGATTAGAAAAGGAAGCTAGAATAGCTTTGATGAAAATAATAATAAATAAAATGGAATATATACAAATATATACAAACCAATACGAAACTCAATCCCCTGTTGGCAATTACATTGCTGTCACCACTGATGTTGTGGAGCAGGCACTGGGAAGTCCCAGGCTGGACTCAGTGACAGAAGGGAATCAGATTCAGGAGCTGGGTTCTGGTACAGGACCCAGGAACACACGGATTGGGATCAAAGGCAGAATGGACAGAGCCCTCCTCAGATGCTGGCCACTGAAGAAGACATCAACCCTTGTGATCCCTCAGCTTTATACTGAATATGATGCACATGGGATGGAATACTTCATTGGTCAGTTCAGAGTCATCTATTCTGGCCGCAGTGTCCTTGGTCTGCACACCTGTCCTTAGTAGTAACTCTAAACACTGAGCATTATCACTGCTAGAAGCAGATACTGCCTGCAAAAATACGCTAACTTCAGAAAGTGCAGTTAGAAGAGACTGAGCTGAAAAGTAAAATTTCTGAACAGAATTAGTTCTGTTCTAACTCAAACCAGGACAGGTTCCGAGTCATTCCAGTTCTTCTACCCGTTCTACAATTTTCAGAAAAAGGTGTCCATTGACTTTGACTTAAAGATTCAAATTTGGAAAGATGGATAGCTTCTGAAGTTCTGTTGACAGTTTTCCTACCACCAGAAAGCATCTTCTAGTTGTCTTTAATGATTTTGGATCTGTGCTCTTCCATTCAGTTCACCACCTGTTTGAGCCCTGTCTGTTTCTCACCTGCACTGGATTTTCTATGTAGCAAAGTGAAAAGTAAACGTATCTTTTCCAGTCTATTTGTGTATTTCTCTGGACTCAGATTTATTCCATGTGAGTCCACTTCCAAAACTTGAAAGACAGACCTGTGTCAAGTGCCTAGTCACCTGAGGTTCCCGTCACAGTCAGAGTGAGTGAGATAGAGCCAGAGATCTGGCTCTACTGTACTGACCTTACATGATTCTCTGCAGGTAATTTTCTTTTCCCACCAACTACAGTCTGGGAAAGCTCTCTGACTGTTACCTTGCTTTTCCCACTGCATTGACTTCTACTCCTCTGTCTGAATTTAAATCTACGCATTTTCCATATAATTTCAAATTGATAGTGCATTTATCTCACTTTGTGGCACTGCTGATTTCTCCTAGGAAGAGTTCTTCTGAACTAAAAATGTTTCCATTATCTTCTCTGTCTGAGCTGTGCTTCCCCTGTTGGTACTTACAAACTCACACATATTAACATAATTCATCAAAGTAGCTTTTGCAATTTTCTGTCTCCTGTGAACCACCATTGTGCTCTTAATTGTGAACTGCTCCACATGTCTTCATGCCTCAGGTACCCATCCTTGCAGTACTTGAGATCTTCCATCACCTCTTGACATGTGCAACCACTTACCCTGTTTCAGGGGCTTCAGCAGACAATTTCTTTGGCGTGGAAAAAATTACTTTGTCAATGGCGGGTTCTTGATCTTTCAGTAGCCTCTTTTGGAGTGCTTTGCCATAGACGGACTTGTAATTTAGTCGGATGTTAAGGGGTGAGTTAACTCCAAAACTAAAAGGTAGCTTTGTACAACTTGAAATTGTACAAATTTCTCCAATTCTTACAAACTTTTTTTTCTGAGTCTGTCTAAAAATTGTTCGCTTTCTTCTTTTTTTGTGTGTGAAGAGTGAAGTACTCCTTGAATTTTGTACTGCACTTTCAGAGTTAGCCTCTCTGCTTGAGCTACTGAAAACCATTAAAACATTAAGTAGTTCAAAACCACCTACTGTCAGAAACACGGCTGCCTTCTGTCTTCCTCTGTGCTGCTGCCCATGGCTTGTAGTTCCTTTTATATATCCTCCAGTTGTCCTCCACGTTTCCCAAGGGGTTTAACTCTGCTGGGGTCTTTAACAACTCCTTTCTTTTATTCAGGGTGTAGCTCAGTTGGTTTTATTCCTGTTCCAGTGTTTGGCTCAGAAGCCTCAGAGAACAGGGAGGTGGCAGAGACTGGCTCCACTTCATAAAGGCATTCTTGAAGTGCAGAAAAATTTGTCATTCTTTCATAACAGGTAATTTTTTTCGAACTATCACAAACAAAAACATCTGAAAGAGTGAGTTTCCCCCAAAGTGAGGGGTAGCAAGAGAGACGACAATGAGGAGATGGGATGAGAATGCCTGTGGAGAACCCAGAAGTGGCAGCAGCCGACTGAGAAATGTCAGACTTGGTAGAAAGAGAATCAAAGGTAGCGGTTAATGAGCCTGAATAACAAGCACTGTCACTGTTGTGATCTTGCTCTTTGTTTCTTCCCAGCTGCCTGGGCAATAAATGTCCTTTGGGGTAGAAGAGAGCACTTGCATCTCAAGGGAAATGGCAACCTGAGCTGGAGGTGTTACTCTATGGAGGTTTGTTGTGCCATCCTATAATATCAGCAGCAGAGGAAATGGACGTATCTCAAAAAGAAGAAATGGTATCATTTTTAGCAAAAGCACACAAAAAGTCTGCGATACTGTTCCCAGCTTCACCTTTCCATTCTTCTCAGAGTTCAGCAATCGCTTCATTATCTATAGAAAAACAACTCCACTCAACTGAAAAGTTTTCTATTGTCGACATATGATTTTGTACAATATTTTGTAGGACCAAAATATCTTGAAGTTTTTCAATATGAAAAAAAAAAAAAGGAAGAGGCAAATCGAGATGGAAATACAGCCAACAGTCTAGCTAACTAGGTCACTTAGTAGGGATATGAACTCTTCTTGCATCTGTTTCTCTTTGTATAAATAATTAAATACACTGCATTAGAAAGGTGGAGATTAGCTGTCTAGGAGCTGATGATAAAGGGGCTTGGTTAGGCTGCAAGACACAGAAAAGACCTTTTTCTTAATTATGTAAATCAGAGATTTGATCTATCCATAAGACAACTGAATCTTGTAATTGCAAGCATATGGTTGTCCTATGATGAAATTCACTCTTTTTGTCTCTCTAAGAATCCTTTCCTGATACCAAAAAAATTTATATGCATTACCTAGAAGGTGATATATTTTGAAAACACAATCATATTTCTGAAAGTTTTAATGGCAAGACTCTTTATTGAAAAATTTCTAACCAGTTGTGGAAAAAATATGCATTTTATGTAAAGTTAACTGATGAAAATAGACAAGTGTTTCATGAGAAACTTTCTTCGTAATGTGTATCTTTTCTTCAAATGCAATCACTTCCTCACTTTCAACAAAAAACAGAAAACTAAATAATATTTTAGTAAATCGGATTTATTTTTTTAAAAATCAGGATTTATGAAAAGAAATGTATTTGTAATCTTTCAGTCAGAAATATTTCTTTAATTTTCTTAACAAGCTTTACATCTATTATTCTGTTTACAAAGTATCCAGGGCAATTCTCCATTCAGGACTTGTATCTGAAAGGTTACTAGTTTTTCCTCACTGATGGCAATAGTGTATGGAAATACTGTACTTCACTGATGGAAATACTGTACTTCACCACTACAGTATTTCAGTTGCGCTGTTGTAATAGGGTGGAAGTCACACTACTTGTGCAATGGTAAAAAATGGAGCTATGCAGGAATAATCAACCTCCCATAAACAGAGAAAACTTGTTTGCTAGAAGAGAGTTTTTAAAAGGAGGTTTGACTTGCTTGCAAAGAACTAGTCCATAAGATCACCACAGAGGGTCCGGTGTTTGTTAGAGTGCGGGGCCAAGTTCATATGCAAACAGCTGACCAGCTCACTTTGGATTTCAGGACTCACAGTACCCTGCTGTTCATTTTGATGGGAATGGAGTGATGAAACAAACTGAGCATTTCAGTCTCCGCTCTACCTCAACTTAAAACAGAAGATGCTGTGAGTGTTGTTCTGTTGTACACTAATCAATGTGCTTGTAGCTTTGAAGCTGGCTGTACATCATGTAGCAAAGATATCTTTGATTAATCCCCTCCTGGTTAGTTTAAGTGATAGAAAGCCCCCTGAGGACTTAGACTTGCTCTCCTTCTTTGCAGAGATCAGAGACAAATAGTTTCTTCCTGTGTTATTCTTGTCTTGTGTAAAGAGGATTTGTACAAGGAATTCCCAGGTGTAAACAGTATTGAAAACTTGTTCTAAAGGATTAAAGCTTCTCTAACGATCTGACCCAGGGAGTGTGTCTCCTAGCAGCCTGCACTTATGTACCGAGGTTGGGGCTTCAAGTAATGAGGCGCTGCACTAGACATAATGTTTTGAGAGGATGCGAAAGACAGAAGCCTCACCCATCAGTATATTTATTAGAATAAATATTAGTGACAGTCTTCCCTGCTTAAAGGGAGATAATTTTGCTCAATAAATAATACACACAAGAGCACGCTAGCATAGCACCTACTCTTTTGTCTCTTTATGCTTTGAGAATAAAAGCAGGTGGGTATTAGGAAAGTAGGGTGGGGATGAAATCCTGTAGCTCCATGGAATTCTCAGACTGTTCCTGTACTGTTACTTTAAGGCTGAAAGGGATACAGTTTTTTTCCATTATCAGAATGCTGCTCAATGTCACTTCTAATTGAATAAACAGAGATGTCTGTATAGCCATCAAAAAGATCTCTGCAGCTCACTGACCTTTCAACAACTTTATCCAAAATGAATTTGTCTTCTTTTTAGACACTTCCAAAAAGACCAAGTTTTGCACCTCAAGTAGAACTACAATAAGGAGTTCATGCTTAGAGTATCTTTCAAATTCATTGCCTGTTTCTTATCAAATGTGCATTTATTAGTTCTTCTGTTAGCCAAGAGCCGAAGGAAAAAGTAGAACAATTCAATTTAATGGGCAGAATTTTTGTATAAATCTCTTGCCTGTTATTTATTTTTGGAAATACAGAAGCCAATGGAGCTATTGAACTATAAGGTCACGTTCGCTTTGAGAAAATCTCTGCATCAAAATTTCAGTCTTCCTATAGTTCTTTTCCTGCAGTAGGGAGACTACAGAGGAAAGAGATGTAGACTGAACGCCAAAATAACACCTGAAAGAACAACTTGGGAAGGAGAGATGAACGGAGAAATAAAACAATTGACGCTTTTCTGTATGAATTGTGAATCTGAAAAAAATATATATGCACACTGAGATCAAATTAAGATGGGTTGAACAAACTCAATTCTTTTTTTCAGAGCTTCCTATATCTTGACTGGGTAATTCAGATGTTCTTTATTGGTACTTATTTGTTGATGTGTGAATGGGAAGATTCCTCTTACTTCAAATAAAAAAAATCAATGTGTGAAGTATTAATGATGATATGGATTGACGTGGTGTAGTTTTTAAACTTATCACCCAACATCTGCCATATAAGTCAGTGGAGGAATAGATAACATTAGTTATCTTCTTAGTGGACTATACCTCTTTAGTCTGGATTAGTCTGAGAATTACAGCAAGAAATACAGATACTTGAGTATCCATCTGCCTCAGCTCCTGGGATCGTGGCCTCTGGGTCACAGATCCCCTGTGCATCTCCTGGCATCATTTGTTTCCCATCTCCCTGACACTGCAGCTGTGCTACCCTCATCCTTTCCAATTTCACTTTGCTCTTGCGCTGTCTGACCTTTTCACTGCCCTCCACGTCAGTTCAGTTGTCAGTCAGTCTAGTCATTGCTCAAATGACACCAGCTCTCACGTGGATGTCCTATTTGAACACAATCTACAAACTGACACATTCTGAATGCTGGGATTGAGATAAGTAATTCCATCTTTCTACCCTCCCCAGTTAGCTTATGCCAGTCTAATGCTTTGCCAGCCTGAATCTGCTTCAAAACTGATTACAGTCTGCCCACGGATCATTTGAGAGTCTCCAGCACTGACATTCCTTGCCCAAGTTTTGTACCTTTATCTCATCAGCGTCCTTCCCACGAACCCATCGTTGTTTCCTGACTCTTTTTCCAGTCCATTCACATCTCTTGTTCTCCCTGGTGACCACATTGTCTCTATTTGCTTCCTCTGCCCTGCTTTCCCTGCTGGATGAGTACAAGAGTCTGTTGCTGGCCAGCGGCTGCTGAGATTTTGCAGCAGAGTATCCCAGGTTCCTACCCAGACATGAGCAGCAAGATCAGTCCAGCAAAATGAATCAGAGGTGGCTGCAGGATATTTAAATGGGTAATAATAAAAAAGCCAAGTTCTTTGTCAGATGCAGATGTGAAACCAACCAGATCAGACAGGATCTTCAGTTAATAAAAATCAGCATAGCTCTGTTCTTTTCAGTTTCCAAATTCCCCATCTTTGTGTATGAAATGAGAACATTGCCTCCAGTTCATCAGGGCACTTGAGCATATATTAATCATCTATATTTATTCAACAAAGTATTCAGCAGATGTTTTACTCTAATTCTCACTGAGGTCACCATGTAAGAGCATATTTAAATGCTTACCATAATAGAATTAGAATGAAGCATCTGGGCCTAAGAAGAAAAGCAGCCTGCTGCATAAAAAGTAAAAGAAATCTGAAGAGATAAAAATATTAGATTCATTCTTCTTTTACACAACACCTTGTCATAACAGAATACCAGCACTTCAAACACATCCAGTTTTGGTGTGCTTTTGTAAATTTGATGTCATCTCTAAATACGTTTTGCTGGACACATTTCTTGGTCAGCTCAAATGGTCCATATAAAGATTTGTTACCTTCTCTCATCTGTGTCTTCCTTTATTTTGCCACATTTAATAGATGATCAAGGAAGAGAAAACCAAGAACACAGAAGCACTCAAGAAAGCAATCACAGATTCTCCAGTTACTGTTGAAATAACTCCCTGAAGATGATGTGTTACGCTTCCTTTCCATTTTACATGGCAATCCTCAAAAGCATGTCAGATGGGTGACCTCTTTTGTCCTATCCTTGTCCTCAAACATTAATTAGTTTATGTTTTGTGACTGACTCCTGCTCACTAGTTATCTCTGAAGTTAATCATGTCACTAGGGACATTTGTGTAAGCTTAGATTCTACGTAATAACACTAATTATAAAAGGAGATGTAAGGTTATTTGGCTACAGAAGTGTGTTGTTTCATGAGCTTACAGAAGAACAAGGTAAGTTTTCAGATGTCACCGGTGAGGCTGCTCACCAGTTCGTTAACACCTCCATTTGCTTTTCTTCACTCTCCTTTCCTTCACCCAGAACAATGTTCTATGGCAGTGGTATTAGTACTTGTCAGGGGGCAAGGAGTAAAGCTTTAGTGCAAATTTCTGCAGAAAAACATGGTTCAAGGAAGAAGGAATGCAGGAGGACAGGTTCCTTGAGATGATTTTTATCGGAATAGAGGAATACATCTCCCTTTTTATTGTATTTATCCTTTGGTAGTGCCATCACATCGCTACGGGGGTGCCATCCTACTCCTACAATGTGAGATTATACCCTGAACAGGTCCTGAAGCTGAATTTTTGTACTTGGATTTTACTTTGGAACAGAGAATTTTGACATTTAAAATGTTGATTTCTATTGCCCCGACCCTGAAAGGCAGTGTGAGGTCAACTTGTGGCCAAAAGCTACAGTTCAGGCCAGTGAAACCAATGGTAGTTCTTATAAAGTTAGCATTGGTAGTTTGTTCTGACAGGAAAGCATGATGTTCATCCCTGCTGTATGGCTCTGAAGTGATCTTTGGTTAGGGCAGAGGTACAAAGATAGAAAACTGAGAAGCAGTTTGAAACTTTACCTATGACACTCATTGTGTTCTTTTCACTTTGTATTTACACCAGAAAGCTGAAAAACACCACCACTAGAAAGCAAAAGCGTTAAGCACTGGCTTGAAAACAGGAATAGCTTGAAATTTTACAAAGTGCCCAGTGGACTTTAAATTACACAGGGTGATGTTTCTAGTTAAGTAAAAGGGGGAAAAAATCAACTAATGGAGAAGCTGAAATTGTATCTAAAAGTAGTGGATGATTCCTCATATTTCAGATGACGTACGATAGGACAGGATATCTGCATTTTATAAGTTATATAATAGGCCATTGGAAGCACGAAAGTACCAGAAAATACGCCCTGACTATGAAATTGATTGCCAAGGAGGATAAAGGTACGTGATGAAACCAGGATAATTCTGACCCTCATATCACGGCTCCTGCAGTACGTGTGGATAAGAGAACAGCTGCTTCAATAGCTACCACTCCCCACAAATGACAGCATGAAGACTTATGTCAATGTCAATCATTTCTCCTGATGCTAAAGCGTTCCTCCTGATGCTAGATCTTAAGTGCAAAAGAGTTAACCTTACTTAGAGCTGCCCTATCCAGTACAGGAAACCAAAATGTCTTCATTTGCAAAACGCCGGTGGTGCAATCCAAGCCCGGCAGAGACCCATTCTCAGCACTGCAGCCAGAGACAAGCTGCGAGACTGCAAAGTTCTTCAAAGTTTCAGTCATTCAATGTGTGAAATGACAGCGCTTCATCCATATGTTCTCACTGCACACATTTTAAAGGGACAGTTAAGTAATGTAAATCAGGGACAGTACTGATCACATAATTATACCTAAATATTTTCTGAATATGTGCAATGAAAATGTAACTTCTGTCTAGGAGATTGGTTGGCTTAGCACTTCCTCCAGCAAGCTTGTTTGAATTCAGAGCAGACTGAATTTCTTGGAAACTGTCATGCTTCAATATGCTGTTATTTAATTGAAGTAAAATACATGGAAAAACTTCATTCCGGTGTGGTCCCAAACTACCATCACAACTAGGAGTTTTACATGCACTTTTTGTCAGTGTTAACAAGGAGAGGATTTCTCATCCTTTCTGTGATACAATGGTCATGGAGATTATGTTCCTCAAGGCAGGATTCTTTGAGAAACCCATCACTACTGCTATTCTGCTGCATGAATTTAGTAGATAGAAGATTCATGATAAGATGGGAGCCAATCTGCTACCCACCGTTAAAGTAATTATTTGGTTTTCTATCTATTTTTGAAATAATTTCATTTTCATTAATAATTTTGTCACTATCTTTATAGAATCTAGTGAAATGATGGTTTTGAGTTAACAGTCGGGGTACTACATGAAGTTTTTTTCTTTGAATCAGCTAGAAGTGTTATATACTCTTTTCCAGGATCTATCTAAGCAGTTCTAGCAAAATAAATAATTCATTTTGCATCCACTTGGAAGGACTCGCTAGTATTTTATGCATTTGTTCCTTAATTTGATTTATAAAATTTTCTTTGTAGAAAGGTGTAATTTTCTGGATTTGACTTTCCTGCCAGTGGTGAAAGCCCATCCCTTCCACTTCTCTTTAGAGTGTAAAATCTCTTCATGCAGGCATCTGCAGCAGTCATCTGGTTGGAGGGAAAGGAATGATGGTCAAAGATTAACAGGGCAGTACTCTTCTTACCATAAAGATGCACTTCTTTGACTAACGTTCTAGCTCCTATAATCTGGAACAATCAGGTAGGATCTGGAACAGTCAGGAATGTGCACTAGATTTAGTAAATTAGATCAATTGACCATCTTGTTTAAATACCCTGGAAACAAAAATTTCTAACTCTGTTTTTTTCTTTCCTCCCTTCAGTATGAGTTCTAAATATCTTACTTGTCTGGACAAATAAACAATGCCCTGAAAGAGGTTCGTTCAATAAAGTCCTCTATATATGAAGCAGAAGACCATGAGAATGGCTACAACGGTGAGCTCAAAGGCCCATGTTAGCCTGCACATTGGATTTAGGATCTAATTTGTTTTCATTACAAATATCCAAGAATTCAGTCCCTGGCACTAGGTAGCTAAAAGGGTTAATTAGAAAATTAGACTTAAAATATTCATGCTACTAATAACAACTTATAGCATGAGTTCTGCATTTGCAAGCAAGCCCAATCTACAAACATCATTCACAGTAGTGTAATGATAAAGTAATTCCCACTTCAAGCTAGAAGAGGAACACTCCCTAGCGGCATTGGGGCTGTTTCATCTGCACATTTTCTAGGTTTTGAATTTTAATGAAAACCTATTTCCTCTTCCTCTCACAATAAGAAAGGCAGGAAGGCAGGAAGGGTTTGTGTCTTCTTCAATAAATACTTGCTCCTGATAAAATAAATAAATAAATAAAATAATATCTTCAGGATCAACAAACTTGAAGAATAAGCATGCTGGCTCTTCTGTATATTTGTGTTAGGTACATGAAATCCTCTGGAAGAATTACGGTGTAGAAATCTGTGAGTTTGCCATAGAACAGTTTAGCTACCAGCAGCATCCTTTTTGCAGCTCCTCATGCATTTAATGCTATGTCAAGAAGGCAGAGGTCAGGAAAGACAATATGAAGTGTACTGCTAACAGTTTACTCTCTCAGAAAACAGTAACACGTTGGAGGTCAAATCTTATTTCCTTCACACACATTGGTCCTGAATCAACAATGTACTTCAGCAAATTCCTAGCTTTGAGCGCTTAATATCTGCCCTAGGATATACACATCCCCAGATTGAATTCTGAGATGAATGTCCTGTCCTGACCATATTAACACACACGAGCTTACTCCATCCTCTAGTTTCCTTAGGAGACAGATCTGCTCCACACTCCACAAGGTCTGTAATTTAGATGTTCAGAGGACCTGCACAGTCGAACATACTCTCCATGCCTGTCACACAGGATAGACATGTCCAGTTTGAGCTAGGAGGCTGTCAACGGGGCGACAGTTAAACATAAGCTAAAAGAACTTGCAAAATTGAGGCCTCTTGATCCTGTCCCTCACAAAAAGTATCAACTTCTTCATTCTACTTATGAAAAAGCTGATGAGACTCATTGGTTTTACATATCATATAGTTTAATCTAAATTGAAGAGATTCCAAAGGAACTATCCTATCTACTACAGGCTCCAGTAGACTCGATCTATGTGTTATGACAGCAAAAAAAGTCTTTAAAAAGACAAGCACCTTGAGGCAAAAGCTGCTACTAAGCCTTCATCCTCATTTACAGGATTTATTAAAATAATATAAAAAGGAAATAATAGGAACCATCATTTTAGCTAGGTGACCTTCACAAAGGACATTTCAAAAAAGAAACTGCAATTCTTTTCACATAATGTGTAACGCATACAGTTCACAGATATGCAACTTTGAACGGACTGCACTTAGAGCTTTCAGTGTGTCGGTGAAAAGAGTAGGTATGTTAATTGCATAATTGCAGTTTGATAGAATGGTATTTATGTTAGATGAATTTATAATTTACTATTACAGTATGTTGTAAGGGATTAGTATCCACTTAGTCTATGAACAGCTCTGAAACTCACGTAAAGACAGAATAATCACACTAATAGGACAAATGTACTGTTCATAGGGCAGTCCTTTTACTTAAAAGAATGTATGAGGCATCAGCAAGGACAGAAAGTCCTTGAAAGGGGCATCTGTCCAGTATCAGCCTACAAGGTGTATCTGGAAACCTTCTATGCTTCTGTTGAAAGTCTAATTTAGCATGATCTCATCGATAAGGAAAAAGTAGATAGTGTAACAGCTTGTTCCTTTGCATTGCTTAGTACAAGGGGTAACTTCTTGGAGTTTCATAGTCCATCTGAATAATAGAGTGTGAATGGTCAATTAAGTTGATCAGGATACAGGACATCAGTATATTTACTCCAAGCTGATATATAAACCACTGTCTAATGAATGCCTGATAAGAATACCTGAATGTAATTAACTTCTATCCTGTTCAAAATGGGAGTTTTTAGAACTCTTCAGCTAGATTGTCTTTATTAGTAGCCAACTGTCACAGTTATCAACTCTTACCTCTCCTTCTAGTAAAAATTAAAATGTAAACAATGCAGAAAGCGTACCGAAGTAGAATACCATGATGAAGAATCTTAAATTTTTTATCAAAAAGAATAATATCTTGTGTATAGCTCTACCGGATTAATAATGGTTGTACCTGTGGCAGGAGCAGCCTCCCGCCCAGACAAATCAGGCCGAGCACACAGGGAGTGCTGAGCGGTTTGGCGCCTCAGGCCGGAGCAGTCGGAGGCCTCGGCCCTTCAGCTGCACCTCCCGGTGCTTAACTGGAGCCTCAGGGCCCGGAGCCCTCAGCAAACAGGCTCGGGGGCTGGGCCTGGCCGGGCTCTGCCGCGTTTTGTCCGGCTCGTCCGTCGGCCGGGGAGAATGACCACAGGGCGCCCTCGACTCGGGTATAAGGGGTCCTGCCTGAGACCCAGAGGAGGTGGCTGTTCGCAGAGCAGCGGGCCTGGCAGCCGGACCCTCCCCTTGGACCCGCCGTCCGGATACTTGCACGGATGGAGGGAGTCTCGGTGGATGGAGTGAGCCTCGCCCCCCCGTCTATTTGGGTGAGTGATCTCTCGGGCACTCTGGTGTGGGAGGTTTCCTCTTTTATGAGCAAGGGTTTCCCCATTTGGGTTTGTCATTCCTTAAAGTTAGGAATTCGTTGTGTAGTAGTTAATTCCCGACAGACATCCGAGCTTGTGTTTAGTCAAAAAGAGGCCTGGTTGCAATAAACCTGCATTCTGGATAGCAGCTGCTGTTTTGTGGGGGCCACCGTGGAAGTACCTAAACAGGAAAAGCTCGTCATTTTCAAAAGCAGAATTGCCCACTGCTCATTGGCTAATTTGGAAGAGGTAGGTTCAGCACTGAATATCCCAGCAATAAATCCCACAACTTTTGCATCAGTCTGGCCTCTCCATGTAGACTTCCAGCGTCATTCAAAGACTGCAGGACTAAGAGTTGAGATCTGTATCTGAGGTAGCTGTGTCTTTTGCTATCCTAATGAAAGGGTATAAATAAGCGCTGCAAGGATGCAATTCATTTTATCCTAAAATAAATATCTAAAATAGATCACATGTACAACACCCCAGAAGTGCTTATTTATCTCCAGTGACAAGGAAGATAGCCTAACGTTAGATAGAATACACAGTACGGACTTTTTTTTTTTTAATTATTAAAATCAGTTGGAACTTTGATAAGAGTTAGATTTCCAAACAATGTTGATGTTTGTGTCTCGCTGTCTTTGGCTACACGTACACTTTTTTCAGTCAAGACAGCAAAGAACCAGCAATTCACAGCCCAAGTACTTTGAACCAGCTCAGAGCTATACTTTTGAAGTTTAAGGCCATAAGAAGTACAAGTCACACTTAAAATGCATGAAGATCACAGACACCATCAACAGGATAATAAGACCATTAACAGTGTATTTAGGGTCTGTGTGTGGAATTCACTATTGAGATGACTATTTGGTTTGTATTAGAGCGGAGCCCAGGTAAGAACAAGGGTTACATTTGTCTGTATATTTCTAAATATAAGATATTTCTGTATTTCAGAAAATAGAGCTTTGATCATACCTCAGTGGAATGCTAACAGCGATTGTAGACAATGTAAACAATAACATCGTCACTATGTAAAGGTGCCTTAAGCAAGATAAAGACTTGCCATGTAGCAATGGTGCTTGCCTGCTGATGTGGCTTTTGCTTACCACAAGAGGTAAAATCCTCTGTATCCAGATGTGTAGAAACAGTATATGTGTTTCTGGTATATAAACATGCATTGTGTGTGTGACAATCGCTCTGGTTTTCCTTAAAATCTATATATATTTGAGGCAGGGACCATCTATTGGTTCTGATAACACACGGATGGTTTTATGAATGCTTCTTTTTAGTAACAGTAGTGAAGTAGAGAACACAACTCCTGGAAATGTGTGCATATAAATGGAAACATTTTTAAATTTACTTTAGATTTTGCTTCTGTTCTGATGCGTAGTCTAGGGATGTAGCACGTGAGAAGAACCAACCGTGTTAATGTGAGGCCTCACATTCTGTTATCTATAGGACCATGATTTTCTCCACGGAAAACATACTGTCTTCATGATGCATCAAAATATATCATCTCTGCAGAATGCATAAGTTGCTCAGAGTAACTTGAGTAGACCACAAACTAGACTCAGTCACAGTTATTTTCACATCCGATTTCTATTATTAAATAAAATTGCAGCAACAGTTCAAAGTTCAGATGTAACCAAGGTAGGAAGCTAAGAGGAGAAAAAAAATTCGTGAAAAAGGAAATGTATTTGCAAAGTGCAAAAGACACAAAACATTGAAAAAGAAAATAATGACTGAATGAGAGTTGCAGTAGCTGAAAGCCCTCTCCCAGGAGTACCTAACGGGGACTTATGTAGGCAAATAAAATTCCTGTATGCACACAGAGGTGGCAGATGCAAATGTAAATGTGAAGAAATTATTCCAACGGTGCAATGTGGCCACAAGCAAAAGACTTCTCTATCTGGTCACTGTATTTTAAAAGTAAAATGACATAAATGAGGACTGAGAAGAGGACAACCAGGACAACAGAGATTCAAAAATTTCTTTGGCAGCTCAAAAAGGTTAGAGAAATTGCTAGGTAGGCTTTTGAGAGAGGGAAAACTGCTCTAAGAATAAGAAAAAACAACTCTTCAAGAAATTAGTGTTGGAGTGGATACTGTATTCATACCAGCAATGAAAGCAAAACCTACAGTATTAAACTGATCTGAAGTTTTCTTTTTTGTTTTTTTGGGGGGTTTGTTTGGTTGGATTTTTTAAGTAGGGAGAACTTAATTCCTCCCACAACTTCCTAGAAGGTATTCCTCCAGCTCTTCATTACACAGACCTCTTCCTAGCAAAGGCAAATACCCAGAGTTTCAGAAAACAACCGCCAAAGTCTTTATCATTATAATTTAAAGTTAGGTTAGGCTATTGATGCTAAGCCATTCCTACTTACATGACTGATAGCTCCACAGAGACCAGTAAACCATACTTGACAGCCATGGGGCTGCATTCCCCATAGCACGTGTCCACATCACATGTCCATAGCACACACCCTAAAGAAGCCTGAAATTTGCACCTCAGATTTACAGCGAAATACTTTAAATACTGTACCAACAAATACCCACAGTGGGGCACTGATAACCCACCAAGAGGCTGAACTGCATGAATGCCTGCTGCTGGTGATAGGCAGGCAATGCCTGGACATGGGTCAGGTTCCACAGGAGTCTTAAGTGAAGTGTTAACTCATGAGCTGAGGCAAAATGGCTTTGTACAGCGGTCTTGAATATCTGTTCTGTGCTTAAAAATTCATTATTTTGTGGTCTTTCTCCTGTTTCAGTCCTACATCAGATACCTTTACTGTTTCTAAAACATATATCTGAACTATAGAAAATGGATAAATTTACCTGAACTGAGGTAAATTCAATGTGTAAGTGCTGCCTGAGAGCTATTACCAAGGAAAATTAGGATTTATAATGTAGAAGTTACTTCAGAGGTGATGATATGTTGAGGACAAAGGACAAATTCTAGCTTACTTAACATTCAAGGACTGAAAGATTAGAAATGTATGGGGTAGAGCAATGGGAAAAAAAATAACAGAAGATGCCTGCATCACCACTGTTAACAATTATTTCTTAAAAGTGGAAACATTGCAGTGTTTCCCAAAATTAAGAATTCTTTTTGAAAAAAATGTGTGTCCCTATTCCTTTTTTCAAAGCCAAGTTTCAAAAGCTCATCTCATTGTAACCTCATTATGCTGTATCAAAAAATCCCGTTCATGACTAGGCAAATCTTGAGCCTTTATAACTTTAAGCATCATAATCAAATATTTAAATGCTGTTTAGAAAGCATAAAGAAACCCAACAAAAGTCAGGTTTTCTAGAAAACTCACAAACTGTGTCCCAGCTGAATTTCCTTAAATCAAAGTGAAGGTGGGACATTAACTAGCCCAGAACACGTCCCACCTTCCCTACTAGCTAGGTGCTCTGAATTCATTCAGACAGGCAGGCAAGCAGACATCTCCAAAGGACCATATATCCCACCCGAAGAAAAGCATGTGAGATTTGGGGGATGGATTGTTCTTTTGAATTACTTTCGCGTCTCACAGGGAAAGCTAGTTTGGACTAGCCAATGAACTTTTAAATGACTAATAAGCGAGATATCTATGGAACACACATTCTACCAGTTCAACAACAAACAGAGGCAGTTATTGATTCCCGGGCTAATTAATGATTTGTTAATGAAAGTGTAGGAAAAGATGTAAAGCCTTCGCTTTTCCTGTCACAGACAAGCAATAAAAGATTACATTAAACTTTAGCAGTAAAAGATAATGAAATTATAGCAGACAAGTGAGTACTTGGCTTACTAACAAATACCACGTAAGTGCTAAACAGAGCTCATTTGGGTCCTGGAGGGAAGGTAGAAGAGACAGGATTATGTGTAAACTTTCACATTGTGCTGAAATCCATATTGTGCTCTGATTCTCGCCTTGCAGATCTGAAACTCAAGTAAATGAAGAGCAACTATTTTAATGTATTCTTCAAATTTGGAGTTACAAGATCTCCCAGAATATTTAGGTGAATAAACTTAGAAATAAGGATACATTTTTTATGGGTTTACTTAGCATTTAATTATGTAGATTGAGGGAAAAAAACGGTAAGTGGAAGTAGTGTGAAGAACATATTGTTTCTTTCAGATAAGAAATGTTTTATGAATTCCTATGAAGTGTATGAAAATGCATAATGAAAAATTATGCCATCAATAATGTAAAATGAAAGGAAATAGAACAAGTTAGGCCTGCAGCATTTTATTTATGTAAAAGAATTCTTCTATAACCTTGTCCTGATAAACAAAGAAAAAAAACCTTTAAAGCACTTTTAAAACAAACCTTTATGTTTTCACTCTACTGGTGAAATAAGATAGACAGTAATTAGTAAAAGATACTGAGTGCAGCATCATGTCTTTGAAAGCAGCATATATGAAAGATGTACTTTGACAGTGTTTAAGTCTAGGGTGCAGATAAGAGAAAAGCCCAAAACTTATTACTCGTTGCATTATAATACTACCTATCAGTAAGAAACACAATGGGAGACACTTCCCCTTAATATTTCTGGAGGTACTACTGGTTACACAGGTGACATAGCTTTTTTTTATGCTCAAAGGTGCACCCATCAGTGGCACAAATAATTGTCGTAGTACTGCGTATACTGCCTATAAAAATTGTACTCAGTAGACGTGCAGGAAAAAAAGAAAGGGCTAAAGTGAAAATACGACATAGTCAAATTTTCCAGAGTGAATATATCCTGTTGTACTTATTAGGAAATTCAGTCGTAGCCTTGCCCTGAGACAGGAGGTAGTTTCTGTGTGTCAAAACTGTTGTCTTCAAAGTGGGCTCAGTTGAAAGAAAGGAGATAGTGTGATCCAATGGCACCAGCACAGAAGGGATGAACAGAGCCCTGCCGGCTTGTAATAGCAGAGGATCAGATTGGAGGGAACCCCAGTTATCTGCGGTGGCTTTATTTGTGCAAGCTACAATAAAATTAATATGAACAAATAAATATAGGTAGATGTGTTCAGAGGAGATAAGAGATTTTACAAGGCAAAAAAAAAAAAAAGTGTTGGTCTTTACCAATTTTTAGGAGTGTTTTAAGAGGACTGTATACTAAAGGATACATTGGGGTGATCTATAACATAATAAAACTATGTAGGATCTGGCAGCAAAGACTGGATCTTTCTTGACTTTTCTTGAAGTTAAGAGTCAAGAAAATGTCAATAGTTCATATATCTGTAGTTAGTTATATATTTAACTTTTACTTTGTTTCTGCAGCCCATGCTCTAGATAGGCCTCCAGAGATCAGAGGAAATGGCTAGAAGCTGTAGACGTGTGTAAAATGTGTTTTGTGCATCTTTTTAGCTTCCTGCATAGCATGAAAGTGATCTTTATGAGCTTAGGAAGATGCTTTGTGAACTATGGCATCGCTAGGCTAAGGTCAGGGTTTATGTCTAATGTTGCTAATGAGCTCTCTGCGCTGGAGCCCCTCAGGGGGGACAAAAGACGTTTTGAAGTTCAGTGGAGCACCATTTTCTAAATGCGACCTCTTAGAAATAAATAGACCAGCTTTAAGATATTACCTAAAAAAAGACAGATGAAAGGAAAGGTGCTTTTGTGTTAACTGCACTGCTATGAGTTTAGAAAAAGGAAGAAAACATTATTGCTTGGAACTGCAACAGTGCTGTTAAAAATGTTTGGTCTGGGTGCAATCTCCAGCTAAGTGCCCAAGCACAAAAAAACCCTGCATCAACATTCTGATACTAGTGTTCAGTGTGAAATTGTATCTTTGGCTGGAAAAGAGCTCTTTGTCTGACACAGATGTTTGCTGATGTTTATTCAGGCTTACCAGGAAAGGTGGCTAATGTAGGGTGATAAAAGCATTATTAATTTGCTTTGACAAATGGCTCTCAAATATTTTTCCATTGTGAATTGTACATTAAATTGCAATTTCTTTCATGAATTTCCTTTTCTTACAGCTGTGCGATACTGATTCCACATCTATCACGTGGCAATTCTAATGCTCACACACAACAAAGTAGTATAAAGTGTGCTAAGAAAACAAGATTGTAATAAACATAAGGCTAAATAATTTTATAGTTATGCTTCTTCGAACAAGTCGTAGCAATACAAAGCCTGAAGTAATTCAAAACCATGTACCTAATGCAGATACGTTAGAAGAAATTACTGACTTTCCTTTCCTGTGTAATTTTTGGTTTGCCTTGATTCTAAGATCTATCGGTATTACAGATACTGCTTTCAGCTAAACTAAAGCTGAAGGACCTGCTTTTCTCCGTAAGAGGTGAGACCGGTGTAGACTTCTGTTCCTTTGCTCTTGGCAGCAATTTTCTGAAGTGTTTGAAAGAGGTACAAGTATGTACTGAGACACTTTGTTTAGAGAAATTATTCCCTGTCATTCTCAGCAAGAACATCAGAAAGTGTTTAGTTCAAAATAACTATAATAATATATCAATTTCATGAGCATTTCTAGCTGAGATAATCCTTTTAACAGGAAATTTCTAAAAAGTGAAAAACTCTCATGTTTTCCTCAATTAAAACAAAAACATGTGAGCTGAACACAACCAAATCCTGGAACTCTTATAAGCAAAATAAATTAAAATTAAAGGCCTTGGAAATATGAGGTAACAGTTCTTTTTCAATTTTCACTTACCGGGATAAATTAAAAATCTTGATCCGAGGGGCTCTGGGATCTTTCGCATTGATCACTTTCATCCAGACAGCCACTTGCCAACTTTTAAAACCTCGAGGAGTTCATATAACCAGATGAGAAGTTCTATGTTTGAACCCTGTTCTCCCAGAAGACCAACAACTTTGCCATTTAAGTGCCATTTTTAGCTGCTGTTTACTTCGAACAGAGAGGCTGTGAGGCATTAGCACCGTATATCCTATAGCACCCAGCCCTTATCTCCAGAGCACCACCCTCCATGATTAAGTTTCGTTTAACTGTGTCCAAGTTCTTCGAGTTGAAGGTTTTCATTGTGATGTCCAGTGCTGCAGGATATTTTAAGAAAAGCAAGTCTATTCAACTCCTTATAAGCATAAATTATCGAAGTCACAGAATCACAGAATGTTAGGGATTGGAAGGGACCTCGAAGGATCATCAAGTCCAATCCCCCTGCCAGAGCAGGAACCTAAATGACATCACACAGGAAGGTGTCCAGGCGGGTCTTGAATGTCTCCAGAGAAGGAGACTCCACAACCTCCCTGGGCAGCCTGTTCCAGTGCTCTGTCACCCTTACTGTAAAGAAGTTCCTTCTAAAGTTTAAGCGGAACCTCCTGTGTTCCAGCTTGTACCCATTACCCCTTGTCCTGTCATTGGGCATCACTGAGAAGAGCCTGGCTCCATCCTCGTGACATTCGCCCTTAACATATTTATAAACATTAATGAGGTCTCCCCTCAATCTCCCCTTCTCCAAGCTAAAGAGCCCCAGCTCCCTCAGCCTTTCCTCATAAGGGAGATGCTCCACTCCCTTAATCATCTTGGTGGCTCTGTGCTGAACTCTCTCTAGCAGTTCCCTAAGTCATGCTTCGTAGTGACTGCAGTAACTTTGTCGTGTAGCGGGAAACAGTACATGTGGATGACATTTAGAGGGAAGGATTACTTGTGTGGTAAGACTAGGCAATGAAAATGCCCCACTTTGTTATGTGATGTGAAGGTAAAGGTCTTTGCCACGGCTCAAGAAAGCTGAGGCACTGAAATGGTCTCAGGGCCTGGCAAGGCTCTTTAAAGACGAAGCGACCACTTTTTTCTCTTACCAACCCTGCCACTGTCACCAGGCAAGAGATGCTCAGCAATTTCTGCTGCTGGGAGGGCTGAGAAACTGTTTTGGTCTCGTGCTTCCTGGATATATTGCCAAGCCCAGATCCAAATCCCTTTTGTACCAGCACAGGAAAGGAAGTGAGCTTCCAAGGATTCAGGACAGTGTAAGGGAGTCTTTGTATTACAAAATGTGCTGAGGTAGAGTGATTCTTGGTAATTAAATCCGGGCAAACAACCACCAAAGGAAAGAAACAGGAATCATCTGCCATGGACTCCGTGTTCATTCCTGCCTAAGCATTTGCAATCTGTCACTGTCTGTGAGTCTGTTGGTTTTTTGTTTGTGTTGTTTGGTTTTTTCCTATCAAACGAAGGTGTTTTTGTACAATGTTAGTAGATTTTTCACTTAAGGTTTCAGTACATTTTAGCGGCCAATGCAGTAGCATACGGTGCGGTGTAAGAATGTTTCTGTTTTGTGTCATGGTCGTGATTGTTTGATGCTTCTTAATGATTCCTAACGTTTGCTTTGCTCTTTTGACTACTGTTCAATATGGAGCTGCTATTTTCATAAAACTGTCAGCTATAACTCAACATCTTTTTCCCACATCACAATCTGCAATATAGAGACTGTGTTTATTTATAATGTTGGGGTTTTTCCCAAATGTACTACTTTACATTAATGAACACAAAATTTCGTCTGCTCTTTTGTTACATTTTATGCATTTACTCAGTAACATAAACAAACTAATTCATTTCAACCAATCTGTTCTCATAAAACACACATTTTGATACGTTAAAAAAAAACCCTGTTTATGCCCTTCATTCCCACTATATCCTATGGCAGTGAAATAAGAGCAAGTTGAGAAGAACATAGGAAAAAAAAAATCTTGAGAAATGTGTATGTCTAGGTTTTCTAGGGTTTCTCTTCGTAGAAAGAGTATTTACAAATTCCAAGTCGATGTAATGATAACCTGTCAGTCTCCCCTGTGACTGTGAAGCTGGCAGTACTGAAAAGTACAGGTTCCTTCTATTAGAATCGTCCTATATAATGTTTGAAAGGTGCTTTTTGAGAGAATTTGATGAGAAACTGTGTATGTGATCTTAAGACTTTGGATCACTCCATTTTACGACAGATATCACGTTATTCTCTTGAAGGTCTCAGAAAACCTGGATTTAATAGCCAAGTTGTATACCTGTGCTATTACCCTAATTGCTTATGAGCTTATGCTCATAAGGAAATTAACAGAACAAGTGCTAAATTTAAAATTTTGAGAAAAATTCCTCATTTGTGTTGAAATACATAACTCATGATAAGAATTATGTTTTCTGGATTAAAGCACCATGGAAATGGATTAACGTAACCCATAGAAGGCATTCTTAGAGTGGCCTGAGACAGCAGAATTCCTCTTACCTAAATTTAGATAATTGTATTGAAGACTCTTACAAACTTTACAAATCACCATCTAATGTTACTGTCGTGAGAGCGATGTGCTTTTTGAGGTGTGAATCGTCTGACCTGATTTAGCAAAGGGTAAATCTCACTTACCTTCCTTTAACTATATTAACTATATCAGATCTTCAGTGACCATAAGGGGGTCTGAGGCGATCGGCTCAGCTGGAGCCCATCCCAGATTGAAATGAAGCCAGTACTCGGCAGCAGCTATTCTAGGCTGTAAGGCATACTAAAATGCACTCAAAAAGATAATATTTTCCAATCAAAATAAATGAGAGGCTTAAGAAAGAAAGAAGGTAATGATCAATGAAGCAAAAGATGAAGAAGTCAAATAATTAAGGACTGTAAGAATGACATTCCATTTTGCATTGAAGCAGAAATCTGAAATGCTGGAAGACATGGGCTGGAGTGTAAGACATTATTTTCTTGATAGTTTTAATGTGCTTCTCTTCCTGCTCAGCAGGAAACACATTATTGAAAAAATGTCAGATGTGGCCTTACTGGAGAATTAATCAAATTAGTTTATACAAAGATCCAGTCATTGTGAGGGAGTAACAATGGCAAAAATACTATTGGAATAAAATTCTCTTTGCTAGGCTGGGTAAATTAAAGGAGTGATCTTTACTTCTGCTGCATAGATTTGGAAATTTTGACTTTGTGTTACCATTTTGTCTCTGAATTTTCTATTTGATTGACTTGGGTTCTAGCTTGTCTTCTGGAAGAATAAAGACTATTTTATTATGTTCACAGTTTGTCTACTCTTTCTACCATGTTTTTTACACAATTGTGATTGAAAATAACAATCTCAATGAAGTTAAGCTCCTAAAATCTCTCTTGAAATTGGGGAGAGAAGAATGCAATTATTATTAGACATTAGAGAACTGACACAATAAAAGCAAATACGACAGTGTCATGGGTCGTCTTCTTGCATAATCTCTCATATGTATTTTAATTATTTTGTTGAAAATATTGCTAGTTATGTTTATCAAAATCAATATGAAATGTCTGTGGATTTCCTGTATCAAAAGTAAAATTAAAAAAATAAATACATACTTACTGTCATGGCTATTTTTCATCTTGTAAGAGAATACCTAGTTTCTGTTTGGAACTTTTTACCAGAAAATAAATGAATGCAAAAACAATCTAAGATACTAGTCACAGTAACAGGAATGATGAGCTGACACCACATCTCCTACTTTCTTGGGAAATAAATTATGCAAATATGTGCATACAACAGACAAATCTCCTGCCCATTCTGATAAGACCAACACATATGTTATTGTTAACCTCCAAAAAATGAAAGTAGTACACTAGAAAGAAACAATTAGCGAAAAATTAGAACAATAAGAATGCCACAAATTCCTCCATAGTAAATTTTAATATTTTTTTTTCATATGCTGCTGAATTGCTGCCAAAAAGAAAAGTGACAGATTAAATATCTCTGGATTTGTAAAATGTCTTCTAAGTCTTTGGATGTGCTTTGGTGTCTCTTGTCAGGTTAAAAATCTTATGTTCTTGAAGCATGAAAACCATGAAATAAAACTGAATGATTTTTGTCACCCTCAGGACTTACTACAGTCAGTTACACTAGTCTCGATCTGACAGAAACTCAGGCAAGCAAGGACAGTGAAATATTCCTATATGTTAATTTTTAGTGATTAAAAAAAAGTTTAAATTTTTAGTATTCTTTTTTGTAAGTATACCATGGCAAAAGCTCATCCAGAAATATGAAAGAAGCCTCTCGAATTCTGATATGCATTTTGAGTGGTAGTTTCATTAATCTGAATCCAGCCTAAAAAGAAGTGCTGGCCCAGAATGAAGAACATCCATCCACATCCCCCAATGCCTTGGGAAACCTGAAGAACTGTGTCAGTATAAGGTGTCTTCAATGCAAGTCAAAGTACCTGAATCTATCTTAAATATAACACCATTCTGTAAAGAAAAGAGATTTGGATGAACTAAGATGCAGAAACAGAACTGCAGGCTTTTATGAGAATAACTTGTTAACAGTAATTTTCCACTGCAGGTGTGTTCAGAGTACCTGCAGGGTAGCAAACTCTCAAGATACCATCACATGGCTGGTGTATGATTGTGTTCCACTGAAATATTCAGTGAAAGTATCTAAAACTGGAGATCAGAGATGTATTTGTGTTTCTTCTTCTCTCCAGCCGAGGACAGCAACAAAACTGTAATCTGTAGTTCAGGAGAAGTTGATGAAGTTGCTCCATTAACTTCATGGGAGATGGAGCAACTTTTACTAACTGAAGATCTGACCTCATGTCAGATGAAATAAGGAGAGTAATAAGGAAGTTGAAGGCAAGTGAGTCTGACACAAGTGGTGTTAGAGTAGAAGATCTGTGTCCTATATCCTCCATTCCTCTGTGGAGCCAGCCCCACCAGGTGCTTTAGCATTTGACTTTGTGCCAGGCCAGGCTTACACGCTTGCTTAGCTTTTAAGCTTGCCTCCTCCTTTAGCATTTGACAAGATTTCAGCCAAAGTGCCTGCAGGATTGATCCTTTTCTCTATTGGAAATGCAAAATTCATGTTAAGAACAAAATCAAACAGGTCATGGCAGCTGACAGAAAGGCAAAACCACAAGCTGTATAAAAATGACTGGCAGGATATTTCTGGTGTTGTCACATCACCAAAAAGCTCATAAAGCTTTCAGGCTTTTACAGTGAGTAGCACCATCTGATGCCAGCTAGATTCCTGGGACTACTCTTCCTTTTTCTGGTGTAATTCAGCGAGAAGTTAGGCATTGCTCAAAAAAAACCCCAGTTTGCTCTGTTATTAATTGCCTTTCTCCAGCCAGCTTCAATTCACTGAAGACAAGGGCCTCATTCTTAACAGTGTTTCATATTTCATCCTTTCCAATTGTTTAGCAAATCCCTTGTTCTGTCATAAGTTTTTCATTTCCCACGTGACATTTCACCCACTATATTATGGGCATTATCTGAGGATTTAAATCCAAATGCTGTTACTGTGCCTCCAAAGATTCAAATCAAAATCAAAAGATGTAGTTTAGCTGTTCTTCTATAAATATTCAGCAATTATAAAGAAATAAGGGTCAATATAAAATCCCAGAGAGCTTTGCAATAACCTGCACTCTCTATATTTAACTAGAGACATGAAAGCTACTTAGTTTCAAGGAAGCATTTAAGTATTACAAATGATGAATTTACAAATTCATGAATTATTGATGCAATAGAAACCTCTCTGGAATTTGAGTAACTTTTATTTGAACATATTCCCCATATTTATGTACAGGCATCTCAACAGTGTTTTTCAATTTCAGTTTTGGATTTTGAATATACAGCAGCAGTCTTTCATTTTGTAAGCATCTGGTGAATTTGCATTACGAGGAACGTTTGCACCAAGGATTGTGAGTTCGCTGTCACCAGTCTCAAATTTTCCGGCTCATAACCGCATCCAGTTTTCCTCTATCCTTCCTGCTCTGCTCAAGAAGGGGGCTTTTGGTTTAAAGAGGTGTCCCAGGGGTGTGCTGGCACGGGGCTCAGGCAGGTGGGACAGGTATTTTTTGGGAGCACGTTTGTGGCTTATTGTTAGTTCAACTTACTCTGTCATTCCAGGAAAGTTTTTTTTTATACTTCCCTTTTGCAGAGCTCAGACTGAAGCAGCAGGCAGTTTGGAAACAAAGTAGCAGCCCTAATTAGCAAATATCGGCAACCACTGAGAACTTTCCAAATGAAACATTAACCACTTTTCAGAGCCTATTAAAATACACTATTCACCTCTCTCAGAAAGGAAAGATATATCTTGTGTCTTTGGTTCTCACGCCAGTGGAATTTGGACACAGGAAAAAAACAGTCCTTTGTTAAATTATGAAAAAACCTGGTTTGGGTGTTCTCCTGTAGGAAAATGTCACAATCAGATGTGGAATACCATATTCAGGAAGATTTGGAACCAAGATTTCCTATGCTGGAGTAACTTCATGCAGATGCAATTTCATGCAGTTGTAAGGAGAAGTCACTTACGCATGAAAGACACTGATTTTAGCTGGTCGGTGACAGGGTCTCTTGAATCTTGGATTAAAACACGTGGCCCACGGAGAAGCTGTAGTTCCTAGAAACCAGTCTTGTTCAGGGCCAGCATTCACTGCTTCATACTGGTCCCAGTGGTTTTGTGTGAAAGAGCTCTTTTTGGAAAACATATGATCTCTTGATGGAGAAGCCTTGTCTCGTCCCCAACATGACAGCCACTGTTGCAGTGCTCTCAGATTTTATTTTTATAGGACACAATACGACTGCCCGAAGTTGCAAGGACACTGAAGGCTACAAATGCATTGTTCACACCAAGGGATGAAACCACTCCTTCTATCCCGGTGGTGGTGGCACTGAGACATTTTTACTAGAAGGAAGTGCTGTGCTAGGCTGTAAAATCCAGTCCTAACGTGTCTACCCACCACATAACAATGTCTGCTCACAAGTCCTACCTGTTGTTTGTGGTGCCTTTCACTGCCCATAACAAAACTCTTCTGAAGTACAAGGGTGTGGAGACTCTTTTGTGTCCAGAGAAAAGCTGTAAAGATACAACCTCACTGACCATAGCAATGGACTTCTTGTGTTGTAACATTAAGACAAAGGAAGAAGCTGGATTTTAGTGGTTGGTTTCACATCGTAGTTTTAACTTGAGGCTTAGTAGGAGTTTCAGTGAGCACTCGCTGTAAAATGTGAACAACTTCTGCATTAAATCTGAAAAGAACTCTCTCTCTTGGGTTTTTTTGTCCTCACTGTTGAATGGCCTGGTAAAATTTCCCAGTTTTCTCTTGCATTACATGTTTCAGCTAGCATGTGATATTTCTGTCCCACTGGGGCAGTCTGACAATCTTACAGCTTCCTAAGCCATGAAGGAAGAGCAAGGTTTTTCACTATTCCCTTTGTAGCCCCTCAGTCCATCCTTGCCAGACACTGGGAGCAAAAATGATGCTGTTCTTTCAGTGAGTCTCTTAATACATAAAATGAGAATTAAGGAAAACCCAAAAAGCCTTGTAGTCCTTTTGGAGCATAACAGTAGAGCTTCCTTTACAGGGCAGGATGAGGGAAATAGAAGATGAGAGAAGTCATTGCTGTAAGGAGAACTGCAAAATGTTAATTTACTGTCTCACTTCTGTGTCCCAAGAACTAGAACAGCTGTTTACCATTTCCACCTCATGGCTACCTGACCAACTAAAGGCCTCAGTGGCCTCAGGACTGGCTCAAACTGTTTGCAGAGCTGTGCCAGTCATTCTGTAACAGGAGCTGCAAGCTGCAGAGCACACATTGGGCAGCAGTGGCAGGGACAGTTGCTGGCAGAATAAATGACCTATAGGGTGAGTCCCTTCCTCAGCCCTTGCTCTGTTCCATGGTTTTAGATTATTTACTCTGTTTCTAACAGCATAAATACTAACCCTTAGAGGACAGTGACCTATTTTTCAGTAGGTATGACTCAACAGAGAAAGGAAATGGAAGAAGGAAACATGATGCATGACAGAAATTGCTTCCTACACAAAAATGTAATGGCTACTGGTCCCATTCATTCTTTGGTCTAACGCTGTGTAATTCATTCTGTTGTGCTTCATCCCTTTGCAAAATGATTCCCGTGCTGTGTTTCTAGAGGGAAGCAAAATTGCATGGCATCGCTCAGTCTAGAATGACTTTCCAGGCGTTCCACTTTAAACTCCTTATTAAGTGAAAATTTTGCACTGAGAAACCACTATTTATTTCATAATGTTTCTGCAATTTCTGCTTTTATCATATGAAGAGGAATTCTGTAGTTCTGTTCATGATCTCAAATGCTTTGATTTTTCATAATTAAGAGCTTTGTTTGTCAAATTGTTGATGTTTGCACATCACAGCAATGAAAAGAACAGTGCTGTGTACACATGGAGGATTTTCACAGAGAATGCAACTGCAGGCTGTTGATGTTTGCACAAGCTGTAGCTCTCAGCAAAATCCGGGGTTGTGTATTGGGACATCATTGTATAACATACACTCATCCCAAACTCTCTTCCCTTCTTGCATTAGGGAAATCTTTCATTCGAACAACGACCTCAGAACTGTAAACCCATTTCCTGCTTGACTTAACACTGTGGTTTTGTTAATCTGGTGTCTAGGATTATCCAATTTGCATGTGAAGCAGGAGTATTTTCATTCTGGGACCTGGATGAAAAGTTTTGCCCAGGAAATGAAAGTGACCTTTCCACCAAAAAGAAACAAACAGCAGATGAAAATATTTTCAGTCTGTTATCGCTCTACAATCAGGAGAAAAACTTACGTACTTTGTACCATTCTTAGTTCTTTAGGAGAAAAGAGTGACCGATGCCTTTCTGCTTTATGCTGTTAGAGGGAGAAGATGCCCCCCTGAAGCTTTTGTTTTAGCTTCTGCAAGCCAAACTCCTGAAATAACTCAAATCTATTGCTTTCTATTATATAGAGAGTTGTATATATGTTTGAAGGGGGTTTGGTTACAGTCAGTGAACAGCACAGGGCGCTCCTGTTGGTTTTCTCGAAACATGGAAAAAGTCTGCCTAAAACTTTTCAAGTGTCTAATTAAAGGAAATTAGTGTTCTCTTCTGCTACTACAGAAGAGACGTGCTGACAAGTACAGCTGGTGACAGTCTCCCACGCGTGTGTGGCTGTCTTCAGAACTGTCCATAACAAAATTCTGACTTTTAGTGAAAGTCTTGAAGAATGCTTCATCTCTTCTAGATTCTGTTCTGGCAACCACCCTTTCATAAAATTGAACAGCTTTGATCGTTCTCTTTATTCTCTGGCATCTCTTTGTGATCCTTGTGAATGCTTACTGCAAAGACAGCATTCTGAAAACAGAAGTCAAAGCTGAACAATCTCGTCCACCTCATAGTTTTTATGCGAACAAAAAGCAATCCTTTTTTTTCTTGCATAAGTTTTTCATATAGATTTGAAATGTATTGGTACACAGAACTTTCATTTCTCATAGGAGACGCTTCTGTGATCTAATAAACCTCATTATTAAGCATTTTCACAATAGGCAAAATTTACTTAATTTCTGGTTTTGTAGTTATGACTCAATGAACAAGCCTTAAAGTTCCTCACCCTTCAATGGAGCATTAAAATTCTCATCCTGTACTTTATTTGATGAAAACTTTACATCATATGAATTGAATTTGCTTTTTTAAAACTAGTAAAAATGAGACTATAGTCAGAAAGTTGTGTGTAAGTTCTTACATTAATAAATGTTTGTGTTTCAGAGCGTTGATACATAGTGCTCTTCAGTTTTACAGCTCAGGACTGAGAGGTCCACATCAGGGAGAAATGTTACTTGTCCCTGAGCTGACATAGAAAGTTTTTTCAGAAGAGGAAATCAAAACTGTCATTACAGATTCCACATCAGTATTAGAAATCTTGCAGTATTTTGGTTTAGCATATAAATTCACTTTGCATTTCTGCAATAGAGGTTTTTCGTTGAAAATTAATGTCTGAAATCATGGGTAGTAGTTTGTTAGTGATTTTGGCGGCAATGGCTGTCTTTGTTCAGAGGGCTATCCATGGAAAATTGTGGAAGACATTCTAACACCCTGCCTCCTGACACCCTGTTCCTTGACCGGTGTTGGAAACATAGACTGTCTGCCAACACCCTGACCCTCATCAACTTAGGCACACTTATGTACAATATGATTCTTTCAAATCACAGTACCGCCGGTGGAGCCGAAGGGCATCACAACTCTTGCCTGCAGTCAAAAGGCATTTGCAGGACTGGAAATTGCCACCAAATGACCCAGACACCAAGTTTCCCTGGCAATCCACCAGAGCCATAGCATTGCTTTTGGTCTTGTGTTTGCTATCAGTGATTGACTGACTTGTTGCTCATCTTTCCTGCTGCCTCAACAAAGTTTTGTTTTCTAACGTGTTATCAGACTCTGTTACTGTTCAGACCATAGCGAATCAGTTTGAAGAACTGAACTGAATACGGTGCCTTTATGTTGGAGATGTGGCCTGAGTTGCACGGTTCCCACTCTCCATGGAGAAGCCATTGTGTCCCCGATGCACTAGAACAAACATTCACATGCTGCTGCATATACAAGAGGTCAATTTAGAAATAATATTCTAGCTTTAACTGGTATAATATAGCACAAGAGTAAATAATCCAATTGCAAAATTCTAGAGAGAAGATTTTCTGGAAAACTTGCATCAATATAAACATAATTATATTTAAAAAAAAATAAAAATGTTGTTTTGGATCTGTATAGGTCTCAGATTTCAGAACAACAACCAGTTTACACACCGTTTTTAAATGCACTGTTCTTAAAAACGTGCTTGAAATTCATTCTACTGGAACCTTATGTTTCCAGCGTGGACTTTTTTTAAGATCTGTGATAAACACTAGAGGCTGCTGCTCATTCTGTATAGAATTGCCAGTTTTACAAAATATTGCAAACCTCTTTTTTGAGCTGTGCTAAAACCTATGCGCTTTCATTGGGAATTTGTTAATCTCCATGTCAGACGAGGAAATTGCTATACTTCTAATTCTGAGCAGTGCCACTGATGATGCTGTAATAAGAATACTGAAGAGCTAATTAATAGCATGATGTTGTCTTATGATTTTTGGTACTCATTTGAGTACAGTGCATACACAAAATAGGCTGAAATGCAGTATCTTCTTTTGTTTACAGACACCCTTTCTTAATTCTGGAAGAACTTGCTGAGTTAGTTTTGATAATTCTTTAACTAGCTCTTAAGTTTGCATTAGGGAATTGCATTCATGTCAGCAGTAGCACACCAAAACAACCTTTCTTCAGACAGTAGCAGTTACCCTGTAGATCATATTAACATTTGGTGTCAAAATGAGTCAAACGCATCTGGATTTTCCTGAACAATACGTGCCTCAGTTCTTGGAAAGCTTTCCATTCCAGTAGAGTCTGTTGTGATGTGTCCTGAAACACTATGTGCACTGTCATATTTTTGAACTCTATGTCCGTCAGCTAGAGCTAAATGATAGCAGTAAAGATTCCAGTGTGGGGCTGATTAATTCTCGCATTCATCTATTTTGTCAATTTATGCAACTCTTCAGTAATCACAATTCAGAGATTGTCTCGTTATCTTGCGTTTTGGAAAGGATGATAGTCTCTGAGGTAGCCTAGTAACTAAATTTTTGGCATTTTGGTGAACAATTAAGATTTCTTAAGGTCTTTTAGATAAAACACAGTAGATCAAGAAAATATTTTTATTATGCTAGACTATTACAGAATTTTTGTTTCTTGGACGTGTCATTCTGAACTCAAAGTGTGAGTAGGTGGTACTGCAAATATGTTTAATATGCATAAAGATTTTATGGTACAATTGTTCCACTATTTTGTTCGTACCATCATTTTCTAATAAAATGCATCTTCATAGACAAATCTCATAAAAATACCATTCTTTCCTACCTTTTTTCTTATTTTGCATTCTCTGTTCTATGTTGAATCTTTGAGATAGTGGGATAAATTTTACAATAAAAATTTGAATCAATTCAATAATTATAATATTAATATAAAATTATTTAGCACAATTATACAATTATAAAATGTTTATTGATGTATTAAAATGGTCAGTATAGCTGTCTTGGAAAACACTTTGACTTTTTCTTCTCCAGTGAAATTCCTATCTCTTTGTTTTCTGTTCCTGTAATCATCTGTTAGAACAATACTTTAAAGAGCTATTTTTATCTTTGATGATCTATAAAGCATCACACTTCAGCAAATTATTGTTTAATAAGCTTGTCACAAGGACCTAAGTGCCAGGAAGTTTCATTAGTCATTATACAATGGATTGATATTCACTAGTGCAGAAATCACAGTTTAGAATTTTGTCTTCATATATTAGAATCTAAGGTTGATGGTTCTGAAAAAATATAACGCAGTGCTGTTCTGCTTTAAATGGGGAAGACAATTTTTATAGGAAACTTTTCATTAAATATCTTTTTTTTTATATAAACTAATTCTTTACTCCGTCACTCTTCCCTTTTCTCATTATTTGTCACACAGTTGAGTACTTGACTGAAATCTGAGTTATTTGAGCCACTTCTGAAGTGGTTGGCACAGTTGTCCTACTTTGTGCATCATAAATGATCAGTTACACTGAAGGAGAATGGATTGTTCTGTCTCAGGGGGGATTTTGCTTAGTGAATGCCGGTTCTCTGAACGTATTACAATAACTGCTGGCTTTCACATTCCCATGTAAACTGAACTCTAATTAATCCAGCAATGAAAGACATGCTTCATCTTCTGAAACTAGCTCATTATGAAAAATGTAAACAACTCTGTCCAAGTGCTCTGTGAGTATACTAACTGCTGCCCTAATTATGCTTATTGTCTGGTTGACTTAGCTTTGTCTTGTTTTTTACTATAAACACATGATTTCCAATTTTTATTCCCTCTTCAGCTTAAGCGTTCAGATAGGTGTTTCATAATTATTGGCCTTAAAGTAAACCTCCAGATGCTGGTTAGCATCTGTGTAGTACTCTCCAAAACAATTACTTTCCTACTGGCCTGGAGTGATCCTCCTATGGGCACGCAGCATGTCGAGGAGGTCGCACCTCACGAGGGTGGGAATCAACAGCCTCAGGGCAGACCCAAAGATCAATTTATTTCTTCACTGCTATATTTCCTTAGATTAAGGCAGCTTTCTAATAGAAACCATGTCTAGGAAGCAGCTTTAAATGGAATCAATACTAAATTGTCCTTGGTGCCTCCAAATCCCCTGAGGATGTAAAAACCATGGCAGTAGGAGATTTAAAGCCCTTAGGAAGTTTTTGATTTTGTTTTTCCCTTTTGCCTGTAAAGGGCTGAGAACACAAGCTGTTTATCAGTTCAAATCAGTATATACCATCCTTTGATATATATTTGTTGAGTCCCCTTTCCACCCTGTGAAACAAGTCCATTCTACTGCACAGTCATGTAAAAATGGATTCATGAATGTAAGGCATGGGAATAGGTACGTCCTCTCTGTCCAAACGACTAAAACCCATGCTGTCGCTCTTTCATTTATTCCATGACTAATCCTTGATGGAAAATTAAGAAAAAGGACATTGGAGAAAAAGTGCTTGTGGGAGAAGAGGAAGCACAAGCGAAAGCAGTCCCAAGTTTTAGCATGAGTGCCTGCCACGATCTTCTCTTCAAGCCCAGCCACGTCTGTTTTCTGCCCTCCAGGAGGGAAGAGCTCCCATTTTGCTTCTCCCTTCTCCACCTCTTCTGCAGTTTGCTTGTCCCCAGAATATGAAGGAGCTTGGTTCAGAGAGTTGCCAGTTAGACACTATATTATAGATCATTTTGATCTCCGTTTAGCTATATCTCATTAGAGGAGCATGTTTTGTTTAAGTAGAGGTGAGGTTATTCATAAGTAATTCAGTGCCACTGAGAGAAAAATCAATTGTAGGAACATTAAATTTTCATTAAACATGTTAAATGTAACCTGACAGTCAAATGGTCTCCAGTCATATGGGGTTTACTGCAATATTACCTTAAGTAACAGATGAAAGCAGGATTAGGTGGTAAAAATACTTTGCATGACTTAAGATAAAGGATAAAAATGGGGTATTTTTTCCATTATAACATTCACTCTTCAGGGATCCTCAGTTTCTTACAGGGCCATCTGCACTTCTGGAGATATTGTGAGTTTGAAGTGAGTAGTATGTGCAAGACAAGAGCAGATTGGAGCTGTCTGGGCAGAGAAGAATCAGACACACGTATTTTTGTGGGATATGACACATTTCGTAGCTCCTGTAGGCCTGAGAACGTCACACACCACAACTTCTTGCACTCCATTCTCCCTAACCTCACAAGGATTTCCTCCCTTCTTTTTTCATGATTTTGATATGACTTCCATGTCTTCCTGTCCCATAACAAACTCACTCTCATCTTCTCACTGGTGTTTTACCTCCCCTCTCCCTATTCACTTTAGCTCTCTGCTAACACACTCAGTCATCTAGTACATAGCCCATGCTTCCCTCACAGCCATTGCATAGTCCTCAGTCCTATGAGAGTGCCATCCTTTAGCCCACATTCAGCTGTACTCCTAAATCCTGCTTTTGCAACCTGACTGCACCAGCTTCCTCTCCTCCCAGCCTCCTTCCTCCCATACAGCTGCCCTTTCCTCCTCCTTCCTGCTCCTACTCCTGATACGCAGTTGTGCCTGCACCCCAGGCTATTACTTTCCACTTCCCAGTCCCTTCCTTCCCTAGTCTCAGTCACTAGCTTACCTGAGTCTTTTATTTTTGCAGGTATTCTCTTCCTGTAGGAAGTTATGCCACTGCTGCTGCTGCTGCTGTAGCACAGGGTGGTAAAACTTCTCCCCAGCCTGTAGTGTGAAGGACTGTGACTGTCTTCCAAACAGAGCTTTTCAGATGAAGCACTGCCATCATTAAGCTTGTGCTGACTGATGCTCATGACATTCCCCCTGATCTTTCCAAGTTTAGCATGTAACCACAGCATACCACGATCCTACTAATTTGAGTGTAAGGTTTCACTCAGCTCTTGCCTGTGATACTTCATTTCTGTTTATGTGTCACAACTAACTGACTGCTTTTCAGACTGGGACGCATCTTTCTCTGGTTCCTCTGCTAAGTCAGTGTGTAGCAGTCATTTGAGCACAGGTATAAAAATCTGAATTTTATTTTACAATTGGCACCTTATCAGCTGATAAATCTGCCTAAGCATAGAAAATGAAACTGTAGAAGTACAGGAATTTTTATTAGATATGTTCTGCCATCACAGATAACTACAGTATTGCAGCTATAATGTGTGATAATGTCTTGTTATTTACCTCTTCCAGTCTTTGAAAGACATTGGCAACTGCTCCTTAGAACAATTCCATGTTGAAGTTTACTCTTGAATTCTGTAGGAGAGACAAGAACTGCACACATCCTGCTGTTTATACTTTGACAAACTCTTCTGTCTGGATAGTTTCTTGTAAAAATATTTGATCTTGATCATAATTTGCCAAAATTAAACAGAAATTACAAGTGTCTTACAGAAGACCTCCACTGGCTTATGTAGAGCTGGGCTGTGGAAAACGCATATCTTTGCTCCAAAAGTCTGTCTTTTTAACATCACTAACTCTTTAAAATAAAGATGGCAAAATGACAAAATCAGTTGGATTCACAGGCAAACCACCCTGAATTAACCAAAAAATATAAAAAGGTACATTTCAAACACAACAACAATGTAATGAAAGAAGCTGATCAGTGTATTGTGTAAAGTTCTGTCTTTAAAAGTCTGAAAGTAATTTTTAAAAATTTTTTTCTTGCAACTCTTACTTAAAACTTTATGGAATCAAAACCTTTTATTTACATGTGAAAAAACAGGCTGAGAGATGAACTGTCAATTGACATATTATCAAGTCAAGTGGCCTGAAGAGTTCAAACTTTCTGTTCTTAGGAAGTTGTTTCTATATGAAGCTGTTTCTCTTTGAGGAATTCAGAGTCCTGGTGAATGGTGTATATTTTCCTATGTGTTCCTAAGATGTTCCATGTGTCCCTAAGGATTAGCTGTTTACACTTTGAGTTTCACAGGATCGCTAAGAGTTAAGAAGCAGCTAAAACCTGAATGTCATGTATTGCACTGCAAACTCCTTGCCCAGTGACTGTCACAGGGACTGTGACCAAGACTGTGGACTCATATCCTCTGCCTACTAAACAAGCTCTCAGTTGACCGAGTAGCACTATTAATAGACTATTGCTAAGAATAATTGTTTTTACAGACTGAAAACATGGATTTTTCAGTTTGCATGCATACACTGGTTTGAACAGATTTTTCAATTCCGGAAAATGCTACTTTGTCTTCTTCCAGCCTGTTTTAATGCTGACCTCCCTGGAGAGTTTCTAAATAATTACATGATTGTCAGTTTGGGAAAACAGCAGAATTTCTGGCACCCTAGAGGCAATGAAGATGTCACAGCAGGTTCGATCATTATTTCTTCAAAAAATGTTCCAAACTTTTGATGGATGACATTTCAGAGCATGGGGTCATGTCACTTAATTTGCTTTTAAGAACAAAGAAAGGTGGGCTTGGTTTTTCTCCTTTTTTTTCTAATAGTTTAACAAATAAGCTTCTTGTCACATGTCATAGCTTTCAGCGTATTTGTCTTTGCATTGGTTAAGTGATGCATAGATAAAAGACAATTTCTGGTTTGTATCTGGAAAAATGACTTAGTATATGCAGTCCCCAGCAGAGAAGAGCATCTCAGGAGAGAGGAGAGGACTATCCAGCAGCGCTCTTCAGTGCCCTCCAATCAGCAGTGCATTTTAAGGGTATCACTTTATCTGTCATAACTTAGACTCATAGATTAGTTAAATATAAGCTGAGGCTACTTGCTTCTATGAATAGAGGATATCAGGAACAGAGAGATGCATTTCATCCATCTTCTTTTAACAGCATAGAACTGTTAATAAAGTCTTATTTTTCCTTTTCAATGTGCTTAATAAGTTTTTACAAAATTTCTGATTAAGTAAATAATTTTCTGGCATTTCTATGGCCAGCGAGGAAAAACTGAATGAAGGTTAGCACCATCTGACTTAGTGTGAACAATTTGCTATGTCACTTTCAAAGAAACATGTAAACTTTGTTTATTTTGGAATGCTACAGGTTGTTTTGATAATGAGAATGTTGGTACTTTTATGCTAAGCCTAGACAGACATGAAGAGGGGTGTTTTAGACCATTTGCCACATCATTTGCAATAACTTTGTTAGAGCTCAGTAAGGTAAACAACAAACCAGCTGAATACAGGATGTGTTTTTAAAATATAGAAAATACATCAGACTAAATATGTTTCTGTGTTGATATGACAGCAAATAAAACTATAGTAATGCTCTTTCTGGTTTATTTATAATCTGAGTATATCCTAATCCATAAAATCATACATGGCACCTAGATCTTTTGAACTAAGGTCATTGGCAATAGTTCTACCTTAAGTACAATTGAAATGAGATCTAATTTGCTGCTTGCTAAATTCTGAACGATTTCAAGCTTTAGAGTGAGAACTATTTTCAAAAGAACATCCGTGGTATAATATCTGTATTACCTTTATTTTACATTTACCACATAATGCTGACAACAAACTCACAAATCTTTGGCAATACATAGCTGTAGGACCATAAGGCAAATCTTTCACATTAAAGAGCGCTCTCACAGCAAGTAAGTTATTACCATCAGCCTCATATTTATACAGTGAAGCTGAGGATGTTTAGCAGCTTGTGTGCTGTGAAGGTTGTTGTGGAATACTGCTCCAAAGTTAAGCTGTGGCACAGTGGAGCCCCATTTGAACATTAGCACTACGTAACTCGTGTTAGCAGAGGATTTGAATTTAGTCTATGACTTTGTATTTCTCTGCCTTACAGATTTATAACTCATTTTTACCATATTTTTCAGTTGGATTCATTGTGAATACTTAGTTTTAATTTTTATACTAAGTTGCTATCAGTTCCTATAAAAATAATTAAGCCTCAGAGAGGTGATTTGTATTTAAGAGTTCCAAAGTTCTTGCAACAGTCATTTAAAAAAGTTGATATCCTAAGCTAGAAAATTAGTTGCAGAAGTTACATTTAAGACTAGCTCTAATATGGGAAACTGTAGGCCTGCCTTCTCCTGTCCTTTATTATTGTATATAGCTATGAGTTTATCTAGCAACTCAGATCTCACACTAGCATCACTTCGTATTTTATGGCACAGATTTATGCTATTTTTTGTGTGTGAAGCCCTAGATGATTTAGGATTTAAGCTTCTCTCCTGAGATTCCCAGATTATGATAGTGCTCATGAGAAGGATGGAGGGTGGAATAAAGAGTGGTGTCCTTGGGTCTTCTGCTTCCACTTGCTTTCTTCCCCTTATACTGTCTTGCTTATGTTTCAGAATTCATTTTTCATTTTAAGATACCTGAGAATAAGGTTCAGTTGTTGGAATGAAAACTCAACAAGTTTTGTTTTGTGATTACTGGAAGGTGGAGGGCTGGGGTCTGGACCCTGAGGGCTTTCAAATCTGTGGCGTTCACTGCCCAGGAAACCACCTTTACTGCTTCATCTGACCCATCCTATTGAAACCAAGATGTTGTGGAAAATTCAGGAAGGACCTTTAAGAGGAAGAGAAATCTTCCGTCCGTCAGACAAGGTAGTGCTAAGAGAGTCCTGGGCTCCATTTTTTGTTTCCAGCACTATTTATTCTTTGGCAAAAACCTCTGTCCATGACAGAGATTGTGCACCTCAGTCTTTGGAAGCCTGTGTATCTCCTGTCTTTCGGTGAAAAATATATCCAGTGGGTCTCTATTTTTGTCTTCTAGCTGTCTTTTCAAGAGCAGTTATGATGAGGTCAGCCTCTGCTAGTGTGCCAGACTGAGCCTGAAAGCATGTAGGCCTCTTTACACTTCCATTCTGCATCCTAACGAGGGACAGAGGTATCCAGAGCCCATAGCTTCTCAAGTTAGAGTAAGCTTATAGATCACAAAGAAAAGAGCTAAGTGTGGAGGGATCTTTGAGATGAAGAGAACAGACACGTAGTGAGCATTAGCCAGTCAGTCATTTTATATCACACTGTTCCTGAATCTTTTGGCTGTTTTGGAGACAACGTTTAGGTTTTTACTGTATATCAAATCCTGTTTAGTAGCTCAGGCCAAAGGAGAAACTGCATAGTCAGAGGAAAATATTTTTGAGGAGTGAAACACTGTCAAAATAATCTTTTTCTTAATTGCGCTAGATTAAGTGTAATTGCTAGTAGTTTCTCAGTTTACCTTATTTTGTATTCTTTTTCTTTGCACTGGACAAAGCTCTTCTGACACTACAGACTGGCTTAAATACACAAAATCTTTTTCATAAATTTCAGTCTTGTTTCAGATATTGCCACTGTGCTGGAAGTGCTCTTGTGAGGGTTTGTAATGAGGATATGTTGCTTCAAGCTAACTGAGAAGCTCCTTCTTTCATTGTCTTGATTTATCGGCAGCCTTTGATACCCTTGACCATGGAGTCCTATTACATTGCCTTCAGCACCTCCTGGGTTTTTTCAGGCTCCACGCTGGCCTGTTTCACATCTTATTTAATGGAGTTCTGTCTTTACAGTTATATACTGCAGTTCTTTCGTCATACTGATGCCTAAAGGTGGTGTGCAATTGGATTTTGATGGTGCAATTTACCATGACAGCACCGCAATATAGTAAAATCCTCACTTTTGTTTGTTAATTTTTTATAGGTAACATACACACCAGGTGTACAAGGGTGATAATTGTTTGAGAAATTATGCAGCTGTTTTTTCATGGATCTGTATGATAATATGATCTCTAACAATACTTGACAATTGCGTGCAACTGATTTAGGTTCTAAAACCATATGGTGTTAAACTTTCAGGTTTCGTGTTGAGAAAAAGCTATTTTAAAACAATTTTAAAAGGTGGATTGTATTACTACATGCATTCTTTTCTTCTCATTACCATGCATTGAAAGAAAGCTGTACTTTCTGTTAATAAGCAGTGCCTGTTACATGCAGCCTTTCTACTATTTCCATCATTCATTGATATTAATGTGGAGCCAGTAACTTGGCAACAGAGCCTGGACATCGGAAAGGTAAATGTGGAAAATATCCTAAGGTAAAAGTTTGTTTTCTGCCTCTGCTTCTTACATCTGTAGGCCACAGACAGTCTTCTTTATATTCTGGATCTCCTGCCATTCATCCATTTTGTGGCATCCTGTGCAGCAGAGGAGATATGCCTCCTCTCTGCTGCAGGGCTTGTGTCAGCATCCCTCCAGACCTGACTGAAACTAAACCCTTGCATGAGACCTCCTTTAAAACTGTCCTGGGTTTGGCTGAGATAGAATTAGGTCTCACAAGAAGCTGGGAGGGGACACAGAAGCTGTATGACTCAGTATATAAACTTGGGGGCTCAGCTGGGAAGGAGGGATTAAGGCTCAGGAACAGGATAGGCGTCAGGTTCCGGGTGGTGAGCAGCTGCATTGTGCATCACTCACTCTGTATACTCTTTAATTAGTATTACTTCTCTCCTTGGGTTGTCCTATTAAACTGTCCTTACCTCAATCCACAAGTTTTCACCTTTCTCTTCTGATTCTTCTCCCCATCCTACTGTCGGGGGGGGGAGTGTGTGAGCAGTCACATGGTGCTTAGTTGCCATCTGGGCCTAAACCATGACAGTTAAGTCAAAAGTTAGGAATCAGGTTTAATGTATGTGCTCGGAAGCTCCCTGAGCTTCATTACCAAGAAAAAACATTGATTGCTTTTACTATTCCATATCTCATGAGCTTCTGAAATAAGTAGTCCCCATCCTGGCAATTCTAGAGTGTTAGAGTGGTGAGAATGTGAATCTGAGTGTTGTATCCACTGTCAGCCTACACTAGGTTGAGAGTACTTACAAATAAAGTAGCAATGAGATCAAAAGAGTTTGTTATTAGTGTTTTTTTAGAATTAGGTCAATTAAAATATGTCCAATGAAAAATCTACAACCCATTTCTCACTTCTACCTTAAGTCCTTTGAAAGGAAAGTTAAGTCCAAGAAAGTTAAGAGTTATCTGCATGACCCTTTGCTTTTTCTGATGTCTGTCTTCATTTTCTTATTTCCAGTTTATCGTTTCTCTTGTGCACATCCATGCCAGGTACAATGATGTAAAAGAAATGGTGAGGTTTTCAGTCCTTGATTTTGCAGTCACACTCCCAAGGCCTCTAACGCACCTTTGCTCTCTAGCCCGCCATTGTTCTCATAATTTGAGCCTGCAGTGTTGCATCCATTTACGTTACACCCAAATTCATGGAAATTATATTCTGAGATGAAAAGGCCACTTCCCTAACCCATGCTGACTATCTGGGTTACTTCTCACCTTCTTCCTGTATGTCTGTGTTCATGACCACAAAATACATGTGGTGTCCTCCTCATGCTTGATACGGAAGTTTCTCCAGTGTATGAACAACAGCTTCAAACCTTCTTCATGTCTTATTTTTTATACAAACTTTAGTCTCTAACCTAATGGGCTATTATGCCCAGTAAGCAAGATCCCTGCTTGTAATTCATGATATAATTTTCTATTACATGCTTTTCTGATGGATTTCTGTATTTTTTTCTTTTGCTAGTTTAAAAGCCGTTGTTTGTGGCTATGGAAGGCTGCTTTCAGTGAACCGATAGCTAGGCCTATACTGCTAAATAAACGTGTCAAGGAATAAGCCTGAGCTCTGGGTCCCAGGTCACTTACTGCTTAAGTGTTAGCATTTCTGAGTTGGAGATTGGTCGCCCTTCCCTCTCCCAAGCAGTGAGGAGGGCAGCAGACAGGATGGATTGAGGGGCAGGTGCTACAATGTGCAGATTCAGCTAGCCAGTCCTAGCTGATCTCAGGGATAGTAAATGGTTATCATCTATGCTTTATTCGCTTTAGACACAGCTAATGAATCTGCATCTTATGGGGGGAAAAGACTGAGGTGAGAGCTGGTAACTATTAACAGAGAAAACCTAAATCTGAGGTTAAGAATGGGAAACTTCGTGAGTCACAGCCATGTCTCTGTTGAAAAAAAAACCAAAACCAACAAACCAGGTAGATTAGAGTGTGTTTCTATAGCACTGGTAATTTTATTTGGCCTTCTCTGAGTTTACAGTAAAAGTGAAAAAGGTGCAAATAAATGACACCTACAGCCTTCCCTGTAATGACTCTTACATTCCTGAAGGCAGAGCTTCTACCCCGATTCCTCACCTTCACCTGGGCTAACCAAGCAACTGTGATGTTAGCTTATTGCAAATTAGATGAGAATTCTGGTTTTGTGGGACCCTTCTGATAGCAGCCTGACCTTCAGCACGCTAGGACATTGTCTACATGAGGTTTTTTCCTGTATTAGAGATAGGCTTACAGGATGAAATTCCGTGAGATTTGTTAAGGTATTTAGCTCCAGTGTTTTGGTTCAGCCTCATTTCTGCTGCATTATACTTTGCAGTTTCCATTAGGTGAAGTGTAATGTAAAAATGTGGGAAGAAGCCCCCTTTCGAAAGCAGTAGCTATCATCATTGCATGGGCCTCACTTCCAAATGTAGCAAAGTAAAGCAATGTGGGATCTATTCATTAAATGACACATTAAGCAGCCAGTGTCTTTTTTCTATATTGCCTTCAATAAAATATATTCAAAGCACTTCATATTTCATTAAAATTATCAGTGAAATGATTTTCATCTAATGTTATTCCTGCTTTTAATAAAAAGGCCCTGCAAAATGAATAACTGAACATTTCTTCCTTCCTTTCTTTCTCTTTTTACAATTACGATATTGAAAATACCCCACAAGTGAGGGAATGACCCATAAATTGAGTTATGAAGGTCATATTCTGTGAAGAGCAGATATTTTCCATATATCTTTAAAGGCACAATCAGTCCTATTGAGTATAAGCTATTTTAGTTCGTGGTGAATCTTAAAACTATGCTCTGAGCGGAAGACTGTTGACAGTAGTCCATATGGACTTTGAAGCGCATGTTTCAAATGCCTGTACGTACTCTCTTGTTCTTTTTGTAGGTACTAGGGACATATTAACATTGTACCAATAGGGTTTGCATAAATAGTCAAGTTTAAAGTAGTCCTGAAAGCTTTTTTGAAAATCAGAGCTGTGACAATTAGATTATTTCGCTGTGATGCTGTTCATTGTTTACTGATTAGAAAGAGACTTTAAACTCAGAGAAATTATTAAATCTAAAACAGTGGTTTAGAAAAAAAAAAAGACTTTGTAGGCAGAATAATTATGTTTCTTTTGATCTTAAGCTTATTGTGAACATAGATAAATGTAAGCTTTGCTGCAGGTATCTCAGATGGGTGCCAGATACCCTGGAAAGCTCAAAAGTAGGAGTGCAGCTCACCCAGAAATTACAAAGAAGAATAAATCCATGGAGTGTGTGGAAATAATCTGTATTTATAGAAATAAAGGTAATTCATAGAACTGTGTTTAAAATAATTATACAACGGATAAAAATAATGGGTTCCATTTAAACACTGCGGAGTTGTTTTTACTGTTACAAAAGGGGTATATTGGAAGTTCTTTAGTTTTGAATAAAGTAGTCAGTTAGGATTCTCTCTTAATTTTGAATGTTAATGTAATAGGTACAGGTCATATCATAGAAAGGAAGTTATGAGAATCTGTTTGCCCTGAAGCAGAGCAATGGGGATTAATATAAACCATGTAGATTTATCACATAATAATGTGCTATTTTTTGTCAGCTTTAATATGAGCTGCAATTAAAAGTATCCCATCTGCAGAATTGGGAAAGAATACTGAGATAAAGAGACAAAAAAAAAAATTGGTTAAGAAATTAAAAAACAAAGCAGCAAATAACAGGTAATTATTTCTTGGCACTACAATTTGGAAAGATACAGTCATATTTCATTCCAGAATCCTGTGAAGATGTACAAGGACAAAGCTGAAGTAGCACAGAGGAACTCATGCACTGGAGGAAATAATACAGTCAGATAAATTATTCCGTTGGCTACTTCTTTTAACAACCAGAAACTAAATGTTATATCTTGAATGGTCTTCTTCGAGCTCAAAGGTGATCATCTCCATGTGTGAAGATTTCGAACAGCAGTGCTGAGGGTCTGTGAGACTGTTAAGCCCCACACTTTAGCTACCTGGTTTGTTCTGTTTGAACACTGTTTATCAGATTTTTTACAGACCACCTTAATTCCTTTCTCTTAGATCAGCCTGCTTAGCTTCTGCACCTCATATGCTGCAGGTGTCCCCTTAGAGATACCAAGGCTTTAGCCTCATCAGTACCCTGCCAAGACCTTTATCAGTTGCAGGCAGAGAGTTTTCTGATTGGATTAAAGATTGATTATACACTAATCACACCATCTAGACAGGCAGACAGGCAGCTTGTGGTCAATGGGATCTTGTAATCAGCGCTGAGATAATAACATGCATGCAGCCGGGATTGTTGAACAGCAGGTTTCAATGCACAACCTTCATACTCTGAAAAAGACCATTTACATCTTAGACATCTTTGAGAAGAAATGGATAGTCAATTTGCTAGCGGGAACATTAGTTGAAAGTATTTCCCGAAGCATTAAGACCGCTATTTTAATGGTGGTAAGTGCCTTCATTTCCAAACGCTATCTGCACAGGTCTCTGCAAAAGGTCCACAAAAATAGCTGCAGCCTACTGACTGCACACTTGTAACAGCCTCAGAGAGATTAAAAATTTGCCGGTTTCCAACTATATCAGCCAAACACTACAATGAAGTTTTACTTACCTTTGATAAACTCAGTCTTCACTTTTAAAAACAGTAATTCTCCTTGAGGTGAATTTGCCCCTGACACCTCAACTCATTGCGGAGTGCAGCCCTTGCGTAAGTGTACGGGGGAGATAAACAGAATAGCAGAATATTGTCTCCGCAGTTGATTTAAGTAGACATATGTTCATATGCCTCTGAAAAAGAAATTGCCGCACACACAACACATCCCTCCAGAAAAGAGGTGGTTCTGCAGCTGATAAAGTCTGCTGGCGGCTTACTGTTTGAGAATGTTTCTGTGGGGAGCAATGATGGATGAATAGCCCTTGGAATTATCACTTCATGGCATTAAAATTAGAAGTCCGAATGTGTTTTGACATTACTGACTGCTACTTTCTGCATAGATGTTTTGTTCGAAGGATCAAAACTTCCTTATTTTTTTGGAAGGCAGAGGTGTGAAGGAAGGAATCGGTTAGTTTTCTCTCTGACCCCGTCTGGATTTTTCACGGGACAGGTATTCAACAAACATAAGAATTTGAAGCTGCTTCTGAAGGAGACTGCCCTGATCACATGCTATTTTGCAAACACATTGGTAAAAAAAAAAAAGGTTTGAAACAATACATCTCCTTGTAGGATTCTGCCAGCTCCAGTGAATGCATAGGCTCAAACATACGAGGGTTTTTAGGATTTTTGTCAGTAAACAGTAATGGGAGCATGAACAACTGGATGGCATTTCTAGAGATTTTTGGTTTTTTTTTTCAACTACTGTGTGTTAAACAGAAACATGCTTCAAATTACATGTATTTGAGAATACCAGCTAAAATTATTAGGATTTGCCCCTGCGTCAAAGTCAAATAGAACTGCAAGTCAAGAAAGATGCAATAATCTATAGCATGGAATTTTGTTACCTGCAAGTTTAGAAGCATCATCTGGTTGTTCAAGAAATTGCACAGGAATAAGTTTGGATAGGAGGCTGTGCAGCGACACCAAATATCTCTACAATATTGTGGGATGGCAAGTGTGTGAGAACATTCACACTTTCAGTGTGGAGCAATAAAATATATTTCAGCATTTCTTTTTAACTTGTAAACATGTGCAGATAATGATTATCTTGTACTCTCAGTTTGCAAGCTATAATTACAATACCTGCAGAAAGCAACAGTGAATAGAATCCTAATCACAGAGGGTTGCTGCTACCTAGTAGAGATTCAAGCAATATTTATTTCAGTTTAAAAATTGAATATTTCCTTAAAAACTTAAAGTATGAGTAAAATTCAGAGCTAAGAGATAATCTGGTTTTGGTTTTTCTATTTAATTTTCTTGGTTTTCTAGCCAGTAAATTCTGAAGACTTTTCTAAAATCAAAATAAAAACAAAACCCAAAACAAACAAACCATCAAACCCTCCTGTTGGCTGAAGTGATTCTTTTGAGTAAAAACTGTGGACCTTGGACTCTGACAATGCGTTTTGTCACAGGTTTTGTTTCCTACAGGAAGACTGCGTGCAGTACCAGTGAAGTACTGTGGCTTAGTATTACTAAATGCATATTAATGACCTGTTGATTGAATCGTGTAATTGGTGTAACTGTAACCCACGGTGACTCTCTCTATATACTGTGACTCTGAGAGACCTGTAGGTTTTATAAGATCTGTCATTGGAAGTGCAAGTTCTCAATCAGGTGATGTTTCTTTCGTTCTGCTTTCCCTGCTCATTACAGGGGTGTTGGACTAGATGACCTTTAAAAGTCCCTTCCAACCCAAACCATTCTATGATTCTGTGATTCCTTCTAAATTGGGAGGGAAGATTATTCCTGTGAAATGCAGTTAGTTTTGCCCAGCTGTCTGTAAGGACATCTGCACGGAAAAATACAACATCCGTTGGGATCAAAGGCAGGAACAAATGACATCTCGTCCTCCTACAGGGTATCCCAAATTTATCTGTGAGGAGCATTCCCATGACCTAGGCTTCTTTCCTGAGGACCACAAAGGTAGAAGCCGAGAGAGGGGATGACAGGGCACCAGGAGGCTTCCTGAAGGGGATGATGACAAAAAACAAGTGTTAACCACATCCTCCTCTTCATGAATGATGGCATAACAGAGGCATGCTAAGAATCTTAAATCAGAATTATCGGTGACGTTAAATCTATGCTGAGTATTTAATGTCACAATTGGTTACTACATAGAAGGGAATGCATCTAATAAGAACATACAGAAATGTAAAAACTTGTGTTTTCATTAATATTTTTGATTTTGCTTTTGGAAGAAACTAATTCCTAGACAGTGGTTTCACATCCTGAAGTAATCTCCAAAATGATAAGAGGCATGGGTTTAAAAAAGTAAAATAAAATAATTGATTTCTACTTCGGCACTTTGAAAAGCCTGCATTGGTTTGCAGATATTTTGATTATCTTATCACCTCCTGTCTCCCTTGAATAAACTTTTCCTTTTTTGTATTGTTCCAGTCTTTTAAAACCCAAATCCAAGCTTGAAATGAAGGTAAAAATATCCCTTCTGCCCATGATACAAATACTTTCAGTATTTGTAGACTTTAGTAAAGATCAGTGAAAATCAAATGTGTTGTCCACCTCACCTACCACCTGAAGGCCACAAATACAGATCTCCTTAGAAACATCTCCAAAGGAGGACAGTTTCACTCTAAACTGTGTAATAGCTTGAGTCCTGGAGACCCTCTCTCTGTAACTTTTAGTACGTACAAGATCCGATCCAACGATTCTAGCAAGTTTCTCATTTTTGAACTAAGCAGAAGTGTTTATGATAGTGTTGGCAAAAAGAATTTATCCCTTTTAAAATAAACGTACCTGATTAATGTATATAACTGCAGAATGTAGGTGGAGATGATCTAATCAGTGCACAGGTTTAGCAATGACTGAGTTAGAAGACAAAAAAACCAACACTTAGTTAGTAGCTATGTTTGAATAGCAGTCGTAGGTCAGCGTAGTTTTCAGTATATAAAAGAGAAGAGAAGAGGAAGAACTATGAGAAATTCTATTAAAATACACTTTACTTATGCTGATAAGGTTTTTTTTTAGTTAATTAAAATCTCCATAAGGAAAATATACCAGGGATGCATGCACACATGCCCATGTTTGCCTAGGTTGTTTATACCGATATTAAATTTAAGCAATCCCATTGGGCAATTTCAAAATATCTAATGAAAGTCTATGTAGAACATTTCCATTAAAATCTCATCTCCTGAACAGAAACATCTCTGATGGAACTCTACATGAAATTTCTCACACAGGCAAGGTACTGATTTAAAACATGAATCGTCTATTTACCCTCATTTGGTTATGGATTGCCATAAAGTAATTCATATTTAGCACTTCAAGTTAAGGCAAAAAGGTAAAGTTGGAAGTCAGCATAAGATATGAATATATGTGATAAAAATTCTATAGCAATAATCGTTGCCTTCTAATGGAGTCATTGAAGGTTAAGGTAAAGGTTAACAAAAAAAGAAAAGTTCCCCATCATTTAATGTTGTGCCGATGAAATGACTAAGTAATAATTTCACTCAGCGTTGTGAAATTGGTACAAAGTTGGAGAATGAAATTGCATGGCAGATGCTGTTGAAAAGAATAAAATACCCGCTTCACTGCTAAAGTCAGAAGAGCAGACACTTTCGACTCTATGGATGATGGGACTGAGGAAGGCTCTAAGCGTGGAACCAGCAAGGAATGAATGTTGAAGCCAACAAGGCTGTATGGTAACAATTACTGAGAAATCACATAAAATGCTTGAAGTAATAGGAGGAGGTGGACGGGATGAGTGAGTGGGTGAAGAGCTCCACCAAATTTAAGTGGGAAAAGTCTGGGTGAGGAAAGGCAGTATTTGCGAAAGGAAAAAAAGGGAAGCTTCAAGGGTGAAGTGAGGTTTGCCTCTATGGCGATATCCTACAAAGGAAAGCCGTATTATCTGCAGATTTGAGTTTGAACTGGACTAACTGAATAAAACCCTGAAAGCACTTCTGTTAAAAATGTGGATCATACTCTGCCCTCAGATTAATATCTCTAGATAGAATTGTATGCTTAGTAAAATTAAAGTTCGTAAGTAAATACGAGGGTAAATAATTTATAGCTCCATTTGATTCTTTTATATCTGAACATAGTTTCCCTAAGCAAATCACCAATGGACATGGCTTGTTTAATCAATGATACAATTAGCGTGTACATCCTGTGAGGAGGTTATAAATGTCTTTGTTTCTTGGGAGAAAAAAAGGCAAGTCTGGTTTCATGGCTATTGTACATCTTATTTCAGTTAATGTTGTTTGATTCCTCCCCACAGAATAGTGTTTGCTTTGAGGGAGGCTAAGCCCAACTGGGACAAGGTCTCCTATTACTCTTAAGGGGAACTTTCACTGGAAACAGAATGCTTGTGGTAGCCAGTATAGAAAAAAAAATAGCAAGATATTTAAAACAAAATCAAAACATATTGTAAAGTAAAGAAACAGTAATGCCATAGGGATTTTTTTCTCTCTAGAACTGCTAGGGGTATTGCAGACCAGAGGATCTAGTATATGGATTTGCTGCTTAGTATATTTGTTTGTTGGGTTTTTTTAAGCTGAAAAATCTATTTACATCCCTTAAGTCTCAAAGAAAATCTTTTTTTGCCAGAATTGTTTTAGGGGATGCCAGAAACAAAGCTCTATAGCATAGTACAGGGATTACAGAAGTCAAATAAATTTCTTTTCCAGTCTCTAAACATAAATTACATTAACTTTCTATGTTTCCATTTTTCTTCTGTTTTTTATTAAATGTTATCCTGTGTTTCATATAGTTATGCCAACTGTTGTATACTGAAGGTATCTGAGGTATGAGCTGTCTAGTGAGGATTGTCTCGGTGGTGAGTTGCTAGATTATGGAAGGCTTCTCTTGGCTGTAATACCCAGCTGACCAGGTTCTTCTTGGTTAAAGTCCATTCCTACACTAGATAAATGACTGTGAGGAAAAGATAGTTTATTTTCTAGTTTAGTAATAAAATGGAGACAAGTTTACTTTGTTTACTTCAAAAAAATGTTTACTTCAGAAGTGTTCAATATTTTCATTTTTAGTATTTTTATTTTGCATTTGGAAATGGGAATAGGAATTAAGATAGATAAAGAGTTTTTTGTTTAAAGTGCAATGAAGTATCCTAATGTAGCCTGGTATGATTCTAACATGAGAATCTACCATTGCCATCGATAAAGACGTGGGACAACTAAATGCAATAGAAAAAAATCATTATAGAGGTCCAAAATATGACGTACGTAATACTTATTGGTTTGGGATCGTTATGCTTACGCAGCAAACGTAGTTGACCAATTAATCTAGGCTCTACTTTTTTTTTTTTTTTTTTTTAAAAGCTGCTATGATACTTAATTATGGACTGTTACCTCTCTTCACCACTGCCGTAAATATTACTTCTTGTCCTACAGGATGGCATGGCTGTGCATTGCTAAGCAATCTCTTGACATTAATTGGAAGAATCTAAATAAATGTATAGGTTGCATGGAAATACATGCATATGTAATCGTAGAGCCAATGAGAGTCCTTCTTAGCAACAGCATCTTGAGAATGTTGCTTTGTGTTTCAGTGAAAGAGACAGCTTCTGCTAATTTGACATCCCATTCTGCGGTTGCTCACATTTACTACTGTGTGTTCGTGCAAAGGAACCACACTGAAGTCAGGAAGGTTTCTTTGAGTAAATACCAAAGCACTGGGATCTTTCAGAATTATTGGTGCTGTTTCAGTGGAAAACGATGCTTTTATCTTTGTAATTTAAGAATAAGGCTTTCTGCAAACTCATCTGCTTGTGGATAAATGCAGATAATATTATTCAGGTCTGTTGCCAAGTGCAACTCAGATCATGATCCTATGTAATGTGTGACAAGTTTTCACCTGTTCGGTCCCTGTTAGGTCCAGGTGACAGTTCAATCCCCACCAGCTCCTGACAGAGCCTGCTCTCTTCATGGGCTTTTTGAGTGCTCGGCAGCAGGGATGAGATGAAACCCTGACTCCACTTCTGTGTGCAGGGCACATACAAGAGAACCACAAGCCTCAAATCAAACAGCTGTATAATTTCCTACGTCTCTTATAGGATTTTCGCTTTCTGTTTCCATTAAGATATGAGCAATAGCCCAGCAATAAATAGTGCTGCACATATGACCTCAATCTAATCAAATGCTTGGGGAGGTAAATGGCCTTCAGACTTTGACTCAGGATAGTGCTTTTGTTATATATCTTGGGCTCTGGAACTGGTTTTGCTTAAAAATCTCAATGTATCGAGCCTCTCACCGAGGTTCTTCCTCTCTGATACAGGTCTGTAATGCTGAGGTACTAACTGGTAGAAAAAGTGCATTGACTACTCTTCTCTCCATGTGTTCCATCAATGAAAGTTTTGCCTATTGAAATGTAACTGGATACGTTTCATACTTTGTTTCATATCATGGGATCTGGACCTGATGTCAAATGCTTCGGAGTTCCTTCTCTGTGGGGAATCACTGCTAATACTTCCATTCTTTCTATATCAGAAATCATATGTTTGGAAATAGAACTACACGATATGATAATCCCATCTCCAAATAGTGAACTGACTTCAGAAGTATTAAAACCACTGGTTAGGAAGACTTTGGAGTTGTGCACCACTGAAAAAGACAAAAAATTCATGGGGGGGCTGTGAGTTGAATTAGCAAAGAAAATGATTCCCTAGGTTATGATACCCTTTGACAACTGTATTAATTCATCCTTTTCAACTGGGTGAATTTCCTCTCTGTTGGAAAATTGCATGGCCTGGAAATAAGAGTGATTTCTACTAAAACTCTGGACATCTGTATGTCCGAACAAACACAAACCAGTCTGTTATCTTGAAGACTGGCAATGTCAGTTAGATGCACTTAATTTGATTTTAGCTATCTCAGACTCCAATGAATTGCTCCTTAATAGGAATGGATTTTATAAACAACCCAATGCATAGAGTCCGTAATACCACCTTAAAAAGCAAGACAATCTGAACCAACTTTTTCCTTAGACAAACTTGAACGTGTTTCTTTAAAATCAGAATCTAGTCTTTATCTTTCCTACCCTACCATATATTGTCCCTACTGAAAACAGGTTGGAAAGGCACATACAGAAACAAGTTTGTAAGCAGCAGGACAAATTGTATTGGATTGGTTGCTTTAATGAAAAGGTATTTCGGAAGCAAGCATTCAATACCATTATTTTCAATTGAATCTATGAACAGGTATTTAACAAGATAATCAGATTTTTGTTATAGAATAAAAGTAACTTTAAAAAATAAGCATATAACATTTTCTTCTATGTGGTAATCATAAAAGAAGAAGCTATATAAGGTATCAATAAAGACTTGGAAAAATGGAATGCAACGGTGGAGTTTCAATATAGGTGGCCATTGTGTGACATGGGTAATCCTTATTGGTTTTGAAGCATTGTGCAAGCACATTAAACATGGTAAAAATTTCATTTCCTGTGGGTCTGTAACTCATGGTCACAAATATACTCTGCTGTGTAACACAGGGCTCGTATTGCTGCCTTTCACTTGCAAGCACAGTAGTAAGGTCTTTGATCTGTAGTGGTCACCTTTCGGCACAAAATATGTGATATGGAATATCTTTCAAATTTCTACTTTTTAGCTTTGTTTGAAATTGGCCAAAGAATCCAAGAAGCTTTAAAGGTGTCAGTTAGAGAAGTAAATACATACATAGTTCTCGGGAAACTGGGTGGAAGAAATGACTGCCCAAAATAGGGTGAATCATACAAGAATGAGATGAAGCTTGTGCCAGTGTCAATTACTACATAAATTTAGTGATATGATTCACACTGACACATTTTATATTTGTGCTGGTGATTTTCACTGGCATTTAACTCAAATGTGTAGCTCCACAGAGGCAAAGAAAACTTGTGCGTGAAGAATAGTGAAATCCAGATTATTTTTTAATACTGGGTGATAAGTCTGAACTACTTATTTTACTGTTAAGGATTTGACATGATCAAATTCTGTGTGATAAATCTATCTCCCAGACAAAATACATCACTGGGCCAAATTCCTCTTTACTTTGAACTCGTAGTTTTATTTATGGCTATAATTTCATCAGTGATTTGAATAGGAGGCTTTATGCTCTACATCTGTTACGCCAAAAAAATAGAGCATGATTTTTACTGTGTGATGCATGTGAGAAGCTAACATCAAATACTGTCACCTATTACACAAATACAGCTCTGCTCACTGAAATTTGTATGTGAAAATTTAGTGTGTAGCTTCATTTTACATTTGAGGTACACTGCTGCTCCACTCTGCTAATTGGACAGCCTTCTTATCCCTGCTTTGGATGCAGTAATTAGAAGAGTGCTGGATGGAACCGAAATATATGTGTCATGGGTTACTTTTCCGTCATGTAAGCCCATCAGCCTCGTGTGTATCATGCTAAGCGTTGCTCTCTGGCTTTCTGGCAATACTCCCCAATACTTAGATGAAAGCAACATGTAACTAGGAGGTGGAAATTAAGAATTCATTCTTTCTGTTCTTATTTTGGGAAAATAAAGCATAAGGGAGGATCAAATAGGGCACACATGTTCTTAAACTGCCCAAACATGAGACTATTATCATTCCTATGGCTGAACTGTGAGGTATTTTCAGCTTGTCCTATTGGACTCCTATGATTTTGCAGAAGGTATCTATCTATCTTGCTGTGGCTCTGTCCATCTAGGAAAAAACCAAACCACCACAGCAGGTCTGGAGAGGTGGCTGGCTCAATACGTAAGCAAAGCAAGCAACCGTTTGGGGCAGCAGACTGTTGGGAAAAAGCAATAAATTGTAACTGCAAAGACAGAATTTCCCAGAATTCTTTTTAAGAGATTTTGATCTCCACAAGTTTTAATAATTTCAGCACCCATAATCCAGAACAATCATGTGTTGTTGAGTTTTAAAGAAATATAGAAGTATCTTCATGATGATATTTCAAAGCACATGAAATCCTCTATGCAGTTATGGGGGTTTTGTGGGTTTTTTGTGGTTTTTTTATTTCTCCTAGAATTCAAAGACAGTTTCTATATTATTCATCTTTGTACCTGAGATGGAAGCAAAGTGATGAAATATAATATTGACTCTGGATCCGTCCAAGACTCAGGCTGGCGGGAGCAGGGCTGGGGAGTTGCTTTGTGTCTGCCCCATTCTAATATTCTTCTTCTAAGCATCTTTATTGGAGAATATATAGAAAAAAGATGGAGGAAATCCATACTGAATAACAAAAAGACTTTGAAAAGGGAACGAGATTCAGAACTAAGAGTTGAAGCAAATATGCATGACAACAAACGAAGAAAAAAGACAGAAGGGAGGTTCAGAAGAAGGAACTGCCAGGGACATTGAGCAGAATATCCCTGGTTAGACAGCACTCCCTGTAAGCATCCGAGGATCCTATGGATTCCACCCAACAGAGCTATGGAAAGAGGTATAACATTGAGGACCAGAATTAGACTGAAACCTCCCCATTAAGTTCCATCCTCACAGCTATAGCTGGATGGAGATAAAAGAGAGAAGTCTTTTAATTTTCTGGGATAATTTGTTAACAAAAGGAACAGAAAAACGTTCAGCCAGAGTATTGAAGAGAGAGCCAGAGGAAATGGAAGAGGGCTGAAGTCTGGTGCAGAGAAAATAGATTTTCCTCTTGATACAAAATGAACCATGAAAGTGCATTTTATTTCCACTGATCCATGGGAAAATTTTCCAATGGAAGACTGTAGATCTAAAGCAGAATAAAATCTATTTTATGAGGATTTTTGGAACCTTTTTGTGATAAGATGCCTTGCTTACTGGTGTTTAGATGGGTCATAAAGCTGTAAAAATGGAGTGTTAATGATGTATGCAAAATGCAGTCTGGAGGTACCTAGCTGGACAATTTTTATTTTCCTACACTAATTGCTAGTGTGACCTTATGGGATCACTTAAGAGTGATCTCTGTTGGACTAGGAACCAGGAGCAAATGAAGGCTTCTGTTCCTCAGCAGAGAATCATTTGCCAGTCGTGGTCAGAAACAGGACACAGAGATGTATTTTGCAGGTGACATCCTATGACAGTTCCTCTGTTATAGCAAAGGAAAAACTCAGAATGTTTCTGACTGCTTGCCTCCTGGGCTACTCATATCACAGGACAAATCATGGGAGCATCCAAAGTGCATCACGGCTTTCTAAATGCAGGTTAAGTAAAACAGTCACAGTGTTGATACATCTACTAAAAGCAAGCCTTGGGTTAGAAGTTTTGTTCCTGGCAAGTTCTCATTTTCTGGCATTCGTTAGGAAGTGCAACATCTGATGATGCTTATTTCCTTTTTAAGACAACTCTGTTACACAGATTTGAGTGGTTGAATCTACAAATCCCCAAGGAAATAAGTCAGGAGAATGTCAAGTGAACAGGGGCGAAGCCACATGTGTAGGCTGGCATTAGTTCAAGCTTCACTCACCAATGAAACTTATCAGAAATCAAGGTAACCTATTTACACACATGGAAGTATTTAAATTGTCCATAAAGCACATGTGCAACAGTAAGTAAAAACACAGATTTTCACTCTTTGAAACATTAGCCGAATGCTACAATTTTTATTTTTTTTTTTAATTTCAATGTAAACTATTTGTAAATAGACTGATGATAAAAAACTATCATTGTCTTATTGTTACAAAATTCCCTACTTGCCTACTTAGCAATAATATCCATAGGCATTTCAACAATGGATTGTGTCCCTATTGAACCCTGGAGGAGATGACCTTGAAGTTGTCAAGAATATCAAGTAAGACTTTTTTTTTTTTTTTTACAACTCTGAATTACAGCAATGATTTAAGAATGAGAACAAACCTACCAGAATTCACTGATATTACAATGGGGATCCATACTCTTCATCTTGTATGTAAAATAAACATGCTGCTCATTTTTTTGATCCAAGTTTAAAAGCAGATTTTTTCCAGAGGTGATTTCTGCGGCCTTTTTTCATTTCCTTTTGAAGATTTTGTCTGTAGTTTTTAAAGGAAGATTACTTAGGAACAAAATTTCCTTTAATAAAGCAACACCTTTTGTTAGCCATGCGGTGGATTTAGGTCCTGTGTACCAACCACATTGCTAAGCGTGTGTTGTGGAAAGAGCCCTCAGCAGTGTACCAGTTTCCTAGGTCTTGTCAGCTGTGTGATACACCATCACACTCTGGGAAAAACAGTTGTATAATTTTGTTCAGAAAAAGTCTTCAGGGATATTTCACATAAAAGGATTTTATTCACTGACTATGATATGAGTCAAAATCTCTGAGACTTGTTACCATAGCTATTCTTGACTGCTACTGCTGGTATTTTCTATACATATAAAATGTACTTTCCTTCAGAATTCAGGGATGAATTCTTGTAAAAAGCTTCAATAAATGATAGAAAGACATTTCCTGCCTTTACATATAATTATGTAAAATAAGGATCTTCAATTTTAAACTTGCTCCTCATTCTAGCACAGAAAATATGCTTAAGAAAGGGTAGATGATATCATCAGCTGGAGTACTGCTGTATAACTAAGGATAAAAATTGGGGTTTCAGAAGATGTCTATCATTTATTGAAAACGCAGGAATGTACAGAGACTCAGTCCATTAAAAACTTCTGTAGATAGTGTTATTCTATGCTTGTAGCGAACTCAAGTTTTTGCTACCACTCCCACATCTATAAACCACAGGCAAGCAGGGATATGGAGAGATTTCACTGATCAGCTGGTAAAAGGAAGCTGCATTGCCCAGAGAATTTGCAGCTTCCCAAATGGTTTGCAGTGGAAGCTGTTCCATCAAGTATTGCTTATCGAGGGCTTAAAATTAGTAGATAGCAGGATAAAATACCTGCAACATGAACAAAAAGAAAAAACTTAAGCATTAAAAAGAGAGTTTGAGTTTAATTTGTGCTAGAGTGAAAGTGGGTTAGAAAAGCATCGAAGTTCCAGCAAATGCAAGGATCCATTATGACAGTTAATATTTTCCTGAAGGTTCCTGCTGCAGACTCAGCCGGGAAGGTTACAGTGCTTATTGTTCAACAAATCTCTAAAGGAGGGTCCCCAAGTACTTAGTATAAGCAAACATTAGAGCAAATGTATGTTTTAGAAGGAGTGCTAATGTCTCTCTCCTGATCTCTGCCTATCTCTTCACTGAAACAAAGAAAAAAGAAATCACCCATTATGTAAATGAGATAACTAGCAGTTAGGAAAAAAGATTTGTTTTTCATTTAATGTTATAGAAATATTTCCTGTGGCTTAAATCATAGCTGTTCTCTCACTTTAAATAAAAAGTGTGGAGAAGAAACAAGGAAAAATCCTTAATGGAAGATGTGCTGGTGCAATTGTTAAGAGGAGATCAGTGACAGATGTTTGATGAAGCTTCAGGAAAAGCTGATGTGTGGGTAAAGGAGAAATTTTGTCTTTGGTGGAGCTTCTTTTCACCTTTCTGCCCATTTAACAGGAATCTTTCTGTGGTGTGAGGCCGTGGCTGCTGAGATTTCTGCATCTCAGCCGGGTGCTGCTTTCTGCACTGGTTTCAACATTAAAGTGAGATCTCCACGATTAAAGTCAGTCCTCTGCCTGCCTTTCCCTGTATTCCTGACCTGTCCAATAATCTTTCAGCCCTCTGGCCAATTTCAACCAACTTGGAGATAGCGGTTGGAGAAAATTAAGTTCCTACAAGTACTGTGAAAAGCAGTGACAATATGACACTTTTATGAAACTGCTGCCACACTTCTGAGAATATCCTGCTTTCTAGGAAGCTTTATCTGACTTTGTACTAGGCTAAACAATAGGAAAGAAACCCAAACCTCTTTAACGCTCAGATCTGCAAAAATGCTGAGGAAGATATCTGTACACATCTCTGTGCCGCTGTGCTGTCTGCTCCTCCTCTTCTTCGCATTTTAGAGATGGTGATCTCCTTGGCTGGAGCAAGGCTGTTAACATAAACAGAACTGGGACCCCAATTTGCTTTCATACAGAATGAAACACTCGATTACATGAAGGCAGGAAGCGACTGTGTGCAAGCAGCACAGAAACAACAGCTCTTGTGCCCAGTTTAAATGACTCCTTAAACTAAATATGATGAGCATCCGGCAGTCTGCTCAGCAATGTGATCATTTATTTCAAACTTCATAAAGCAAAGGAAAGCCTGTTAATATCAGCAGCTAATTACAGCGCCTCCTTCTCTCTCCAGACACATAAAAGAAGCTGTGAAGTGCAGAAGGGAGAGACTGCAGCAGTGGCAGATTGACTCTTTTCTTGTTAAATTAAATCTGGCTGAAGATGGAATGTGTTAGAGTGGACAGCAGTGATAATGGGCACTGTTTCTTTAGTGTGTCTGCGTATAAATTAACTACCTTTAAGTGCTATTTAGACAATAAAGCTTCAGCAGTTTTCCTTCTAGTTCCACATATGCTGCAATAATTACAAGCACAACTTTATTTACTTCTGGCAGTGAAAGTATGAATAAATGATGTCTCATTGCTGTGGTCGTGTTCTCTCTGGCCTCTCCTCTCATTCAGCTCTATCTCAAATCATGTCCTTTGCTCTGGTAATGCTATGAAACATAAAGTTGGCAGATGTCTTGCTGCGTGACTTATTTCCCTTTGCACTGAGGTCTTTAAGCATTCAGTCTACCTATTTTCCGAAAGAAATGTGAAGCTGTGATAGAAAAATAGAGCACCTGTAGTGCTCGTGCAATGCAACGGTGCTATGTCATGGCCCATGTTATTTCCAGGTGATTTATAACATTACCTCTTTCTTACTTTATCGGGCTTCCCTTTCAAATTGTAGTACCTTGCCATCAGAACTGAAATTAATTTGGCTGTGACCCCTACGCTTGGTGGGTAAATTGATTTTTGTCTTTCTAATTCTTGTTTTCCCTTCCATTACAAAGTACCACCAGGAGTCCCATATGGGTAATGCATCAGAATTTTTAGACACCTGGGTAAAAAAAATCCTATATTCTCATGACTTGCAAAAAATGGTCTAAAAATAACAATATCAAACAGGAAAAAAAACCCCAAACAATCTAGGAGTAAAATGTAAATAGGCTATGTCTTGCTAATTTTACACAACAAATTCAGAGAGTTAGTTGCATTTCTGTTTTCTTCCTGCAATGCCTGCAATTATGTTTTCCGTTTGTTTATAAGATTCTCATTATTAGTAGCATGTTAGGCCAGTATTTGCAAATAAATGGATTTTGACATGAATAGACACAATATAGGAAAAAAAAAAAAGATACTGTAATGCCATCAAAGTTGTAAAGCCACCTTTATCTAGAATACTCAGGTGATATAAAAAATAGATAAAGATATTCCAGTTACAGGCAGGGGTTTGAGTTACGTGTTGTGTATTTCATTTGCTGCTTTTAATTCAGATTTCCTAAGCTCAGGATTTTATAGAAAGGAACCAATATATTTTGACAAGCAACAAAGGTTTGATTTTCAGACATCCCTCGTATTCGCAGCTTCCAGTAAATTTGTTTTCCTCTAAAAATCAAATTAAGGTTCTTAAACATGAGGTTTTGCTCTTTATTTTGGAAGTCCAAGGAGTAGTTCATTGGAGCTTAGTGTTGTTTTTACATTAAATTTCACTATATAGGGTTGCTTCTTCCTCCCTGTGAACAAACACCTAAAGACACACATTCCTGATCAATTCCCCACCTCTTATGTTAAAACGCAATTCAGACCCAGTGTTACATATTTATGAGAAGATTGTATTTTAAAGTGTTTTAAAAATACCTTTACATATCAAAATACGGTACCCATGTGCCACTGCAGAGTGCTCTGGCACCTGTACTAGGTGTGCAGAGGGAGCTGTGTGCTTTGCCATGCTGCAATAGCACAGCACGTTGTGCGAAACTGCCCCTTCCAAATTCAACTGGTGACAATTAAGCCTCTAAACGTATCCTTGCAGAGCTTCAGTTTATGCTGGGAGCCTGGACTCCCTTCTTAGCTCCACTGTTGACTCCCGTGTGATCTCATAGCTGTCATTTCACCTCCCCGGTATCTCTTCCCTCCTGTCTTCTGAGATGCCCGTATTTTGTGTTTAAGTTCATTGCAAACACAACTGCCTTTTCCTCTTGCCACACAGTGCCTGAACCAGCCACCTCCCTCTCATTCGATGATGAGCTTCTCCAAAGATAAATAGGCAGAACGTTGGTGATGACTTCAATAGGACCTGAATTTCGCTCATAGAAGCCAGACAGAAAGAAAATTCTCCTTCCTGCACTGGGTTTTAATTTAAATTTCCAAGATGAGACAAGTGGAAAAGAGTACAGCCATTTGCTTGGCACCATTAGTTCACTGGCAACTTGAGCTTCTGAGCTCCAACAAGCGACAATTCAAAGGACACTTACTTGTATGAAGACAGTTTTTACGTTGCACTTCTTGTGAAAGGTGGTACTTGAGAATAAATAAGCATATGATGTACCATATTCTTTGCAAAATGAGCTCGCAGTGAATAGAGATGATTAGCAAAAGTACTAAAGGTCTGTGAACCTGGTAATCATGCAGCATCCAGTGCTGAATTATTTTCTTTTAGTCCAGTGCAAAATTAATTCTTGTTCCACGAGATCTTCACAACTTCACAATTAGAGATGATAACGGTTGAATCTACACAGCAAAGGTTGCGCGATCCAAGGGTTTCGCTCAGGTTTGTCGGGACGGAGCTGCCAACTGCAGTCTTCTACTTGGAGTCTGAAAGGGAACCCCTGAAAAAGAAATTTGGTTCAGATTCATTTCTGATTAGTGATATCTAAGATTTCTGATTCTTATTCTTGTCTTGCTCTCTACAACTACCTGAAAGGACATTGTAGTGAGGTAGTCACCGGTTTGTTCTCCCAGATAAGACAAGAGGAAACGACCTCAAGTTGTGCCAGGGGAATTTCAGATTGAATATTAGGAAAAGTTTCTTCACAGAAAGGGTTGTAAAGCACTGGAGCAGGCTGCCCAGGGAAGAGGTGACATCACTATCCCTGGAGTTATTTAAAAGGCGTGTAGATGTGGCACTTAGGGACATGGTTTAGTGGTGACTTGGTAGTACTAGGTTAATGGTTGAACTTTATGACCTTAAAAGTCCTTTCCAACCAGAACAATTCTATGATTCTAGGTTTTGTACAGGTAGGTACATCCAGGACTGTTTGCAAAAGCAAGACAGGTCTTGGATTTGCTTCAAGCAGATTCATCAGAATAAATGTATTTTTAAAGTAAAAGCAAAAGTTTTCCTTTTTCTCTCCTCTGGAGGACTTGGTAGGGAAATACATTTTATCCTACATGACAGAAGCTCAATCCACAGAGCCTTATGTGATATGTCACTGCTTCTGGTTGCTGGACCTCGTTACTAAAAGCAGCCTTGGAGCCTGCCCTGTGCTGCCTCAGTGGGGTGGGAGCTCTTTTCCATACTGGTGGAGCTCTGTTAAGCCATCAGGGTATAAAAGTGATGCTCTTAATTTTTAACTTCCATTTGGAAGTTCCCTCAGCCACGCTGTGCGCCTTACACATGAGCAGCAGTATGCTTTTGCCTTTGTTTTCCCAGTGCTTAGGGGCAGATGGGTGGCAGATTTGTGACTAGTGCCTGTGGTATGGCCAAGGAGAAGGTAGCGTCGCTGGTCAAGGGGACCTAGACCTGCTGGAGGAACAGGCCAACATGACCTCACCCCATGTGTGTATATACCTGCCAGTAACTTGCACCCACCTGCCTCACACTCTTTGCTCTATAAATATTATGGACCAGATGCTTACAGACAGACTCCACATCAATGGAGTAAGGCTTGCTGTTGTAACTGCAGAGTCCAAAGACCTTTCTCCTTCCCAGGGATGCTGAGGATGCTGCAGAGCAGAGTGCTTTCTTTTTCCCTTGCCCTCTTTCTAGCTGTCGATTATGAATGTAAATAATGCTTAAATATTTTTGTTTCGATGGAAGGAAAGACTGTAAATATGCTGTGACTTTGAGGAATATGTTTTGCTTTGCATCAGGGGACACCAACCTAAATATCATCTAGACCAAGAGGAGAATGTCCTGTCAACAAACACAAAGCATTAGAAAGAAAGGGGAGCCTGTTATTTCCTGGAGATATAAAGCAAGTCCGCTTCTTCTATCCTGGCACAGAATAATGTCACATCAGTGACAGATATTGGGGCCTAAACCTTTTTGTATCTTAAATTCTTCCTAGTCAAAATAAGTTTACTGCCAGCTTTAGAGCGCATTCTGTGATTCTTTGATGAAAGATATTTCAACAGCGCAGATTATTATTTTATTACTTTTGGCAGACAGAATGCTTAGCAAGTCATTTGAAATGTATGCTTTTTCAAAACCCTTTAACTCCATTGGGAATCTTTACACAGAATCTTAATTTATCCCTTTATACTTCAGTTGTTTTTTGAATCTTTCTTTTGAACCACTGAGCGATTTTCAATCTGAAAAGAGAATCTGAGGAACAATATGCAATTGTCACACAGATCAGGCTTTTAAAAAATTGGGTTTATGTCTTTGATGTAGTCTAGACAAATGAACATATTTCAGAAACATTGTGCTTCTTAAGCTACTGACAGACTGATGAAAGTGCTGCCTAATTTTTAAATAATTAGCTCTTCCAGTTTTTGAAATACGAACATCTGCAAATGAGAACTTTATAGGGCAAGTAAAGTCAGCTTTCACATACACCTTCAAAGCAGGAAAGCAGATGCTCTCCATTCCCTATTCTGCAGTTTGGAACATCTCAGCTAAGCACTGCTCTCTTGCATTGACTAGTAAAGGTGGGCAAACCATGGGGAATGACAGAGAAAAACTAAATGCTATGTGAACAGGGCTCTTGGTACAAAAATTTCTGCTTGATAGCATGAGTATACTCATGTGTTTATAGTATATATATTTATTTGACTGCAAGTGCATTTTATGTTGCAATGATCTTTTGGCAGCCAAGGATTATTTTTTATCCTTTCCTATATCGTAAGGCTAACGAAACAGTCAATTAAATTAATCCTCTGCAAATTTAAAGTGGATGAGAAATGAGCACAGCTATAAGCTGTAGAATTCACAGCCAGAATATATTGACAGGGAAACAGGTTAGTGCTGTTTGATAAAGAATTAGACACTTAGCCCAAACTGCAGATGCTCTGTGCATAGAGCTCTGCTGATGTCAGCTAGGGTAGTCTTGACAATGGTTGCAATTCCTTACAAACCTTTGTTTGCATGGCAAAATCTCTTCTTTTTCTTCCAATTGGCCTTTCTCCTACAGAAAATGTTTTTTCCTTAAATTAAAACTGATTCTTTCTAGACTGGAGAAAAATAAAAGTAAGAATTTCTGTCTTCCCCATATGCACACCTTTCCATTCCCATATCTTGTGATACAAAAATTATCCTTTTCTCTAAGATGTAGCTCCTTTTGGAAAGAAACCATTGCACTGGAACAAGGATAAGCATATGGAATTGCCAGTGCAAATCTCATTAATCCTTTAACAGAGTAACCTTCATGACTGGATTTTGAAATAGGAAATGCAATGTTGCCTCCTTTATTAATTAGTTGGTGGAATCAATTAACTGCTAACTACTAACTAAATAGCCAATCCTGCAAGCACTTAAGCATCTGCATATCTTTAGGCATGAGAGTAATCCTGCTGACTTTAATGGGAGAACTGTATCTTTAAAATTAAACAAGATTGTATTAGCAAAACAGGTCTTAGTTACAATATTTCTCTATAGAAATCCTACGTTGCCTTCTAACTTGTACCAGAGTGGGTTTTGTATTTAACTATAACTGTCTTTCCCTGTCTTTATCTGAAGAAAGCCCTATTCAAAATAAGAATGTACATGAATCGAGATTGAAAAGCACCAGCATGTTCTATACTTGGGGACGAGGGGGCAGGAGGAGTGGGGAGAGATGTGTCAGTAATGTAAAGATAGTGAAATAAATCAACATATACTAGTTATCAAATTTGTGTGCCGTGTGATAATATTCAGATTTTGAAAATACCGAGTAACTCCCAGAATCTAACACAGAACAACAACACTGGTATTTGAAAGTAGCTCATACATGTTAATATGTTCCACTCAGTTGCAAGCTCCATGCTTTCTCCCGTGCTCTCTCTCAGTTTCAGTCGTTACAGCTGTCAATAGTTGTCTATAAGTGTCATCACTCCACCTCAAGACATTCATCATCATCACAGTGTATCCAAGAACCTGGACGCTCTGTAGCTTGTTGATGTGATAACTGTTACCAGCAAGATGGTTAACATCATCTCACTGAGTGTATTTGTCTTGCAAATTTAGGAGAGATTTCTGGTGCTATTCCATGTATTCCATGGTGAGTGTCTGAGACTTTGTACAAGGAACCAGAAGTAAACATCAACCCACATCTCTCTTGCTCATAATTTTTTGCACAAGTAGAGAAAATACAAAAATGGCAACTGTACTCTGAAATCACTATATGGAAAAAAAACTGTGGATTTTATTCAGAAAAAAAAATAATGTAAATGGCAGAAACCAGTCTTTTTCCTACTCTTGGAATGATTTATAAAGGAGCAATCGGTATACTTCAGGCTCTGGGGTAAATGGGAGGGAAGGATTTAACGAGCGCTTTGTGAGTTACACATCTGTGGATATGGAGGATAGATTGCTGTAGATTTGCAGTTTTGTGGTGGTTGTTGGGTGGTTGGTTTTTTTGCATTTCTATTTCTTTTACATAATAGCTGAAGTTTACACAGGTAACCTCAGACAGGTGGTGTTTAAATTACTTTGATACCTCCTCATCTGTATACTCTAAACCACAAGATCGTGGCCTATGTGTGCCATATGTGACAAGCCAAGGCTTCTAGATGTTCCTGAGATTAGCTTGGTATTTTTCACACATTGCTCCAAGATTTTCTTTTAAAAAGCTTCAAATGTTCAAGTTGTCGTATTTAACCAGTTGAGATAGAGCCTTTTGCACTACCAGATTATGTACAAGACACATCAATGTAGTAAGCTTGCTTTGTGCTTAATGAGAATGAATAGTCTTGTGTAAGGTGTCAGTTGGATGAAGAATATTTGGTATTAAAAGGCAAATGAACAGATACTGCCAAAGCATCATTGCCTGTGAACCAGTTGTTCAATATTTGATGACAAATTTACTGAAGACACTCAATGTGCATAATTTTTCTCTGAAAACATGTCCATGGTGCTGTGGAGTCAAAGACAGAAGTTGTAATGACTTAACACATTTCTTACATACGTTAGAGAACTGCAAAAGTATTTGACATCCTAGAAAACTGTGCCTCAACAGTATCCCTTAGGTTTTATTCAGAAAGTATTATTTCCTTGCATATGCCTGGTTACACATGATCTGCCTTGCTTTCCTCATGTTCAGCCTGAACTCTGGAATAATTTGCAAAAGTGTAGTAGCATAAGAAGAAATATAAACTGTGCTTTATCATTGGATATTGTTCATTCATTCTTTCTTTTTTTTTTTTTTTTTTTCCCAAATCCATCACGAGAGATTGTAAACCGGAACATGAGAATGTAGCAAACAGTCTACAAACCGCATTTTGCAGCTTTGGACTTAATATTCTTTTATTGTCCAAACAATACTATGTCTTAGGAACAAGATAAAAGCACTAACAGTGTATCAAATTCCGGCGAAATGATTCCCCTATTCCCCTACTTTGTACGATACAACATCACCTATTGAAGAATGCATTTGTTAAGACATTGCTACATCTGATTATAAGATTATTTTTAAAAAGATAATATATATTTTACCAAGTATTATTTTACTACTTATTTGGTGGTGAAGTATAATCCTGTTCTATGTAAACGGCTAGAATACAAAATAGATCTGCCACGACTTAATGAAAGGTATTTTCTCCCTTTGGTTTATATACTTCTACAGATGTTGTACAGATGTTTTCTGAGTTGTAAATGCTTCTTTTTAGAGTTCTTCCTTCTCACACCCCGGAGGAGCAAAAAGCAGATTAGGATTTTGGGAGTTTGTTGTCTGTTTGGAAAAGAAGTTTTTCATGAATACCAAAATGAGAACTGTAGCATGAAGAATAACTTAAATGTCTTTCTAGCATTGTACAAACAAACCATGAAAACCTGAAATAAATGAAAAATATTGAACTATGGAATTGCGACTCTGGGTGAAATCAGATGCAGTATGAATTTAATATCCAGTTCACTTCTTCTATGTGGGATTACAAAGGTCACCTATAAAAAGTCTACATTTGCCAGTAGTTATATTCTGATGTGTGTGTTTACGTGTGTATTTCTTATGTTAAAGATTGCAACTGCAGGCATTTATTATTTTTTTGTATGGAAAATAATTTGCATTTTGCACTGTTGTTGTAGACTCACTAAATCATTAAATCTGGGGAGGAGGCTGGCTATCTATTTAAACACTGAAAACTCAAACTTCGAGATCTAAAATACGTAGCTTAATGAGGGAGTTGCTGGAGTTAGCAGCGTGGGATGGAAAGGCACACTGTGCTTATTCAGCATTATCTTTTTTTGCCTCCATCCATATGTGAGTTCACTCAGACTGACACTCCTTCAACCCAAATTTTCCATTCCCCTTTCAGCAGGTTGCATCCCCTCAAGGAAAAAATACCATTATGGCTACAGTATCCTAAAGTTATATAGCTATTCCCTGGCAGGCACTTTACCGATGTCAAAAGTTAGTTACATCTAGAAGGTATAAAATAACAAAGAGTACTTCAGAAAAAAATGCTGTATATATAGACCCTGCCTCACTCCTGTGGGCCAGCTCCCTCTGCCAGCCAAGCTTTCCAAGAGCTCTCCTTCTCCTAGGGAAGACGTGTGTTGGTTGCAGTAAAGCATCTAACAGCTGGGAAGCCCAGAAGTATTTTTCCAGGCTGAAGTGATGGTGGAACACTTTCCACCTGGGACTGAAGGAGCATTATGGATGAATTCACGTGACAGATCACACAGGCAGATCATTTCCTTCTTCTCTTCTTCCTTGGCAGAAGACTCCTCTGGAAGCTTTGTACTGTACGGTAGCTCTGAATTTGCCCTGAGCATTCTGCTGTCACATGTGCAAATTCAGTATTTGAACTAAGTTGAGGCTAGGTATGATCTAACATGAGCTACAACAGTCAAATGCTAACTGTGTTGCACTTTCAAGTCCTGTACTTGTGAGCTTCCTCCAGTTTCCATGTGCTCAATCAGCAGTTTCATCCACGTTCACCAATTTCTCCAGTGGGCTTTACCTTCCCAGTAAAATATATCTGACAAAGTCAATGGCAATGTAAGTACTGGATGCTAACAAACACAGGTCAGTTTATCCCTATTATTGGATTACATCCCACAGTGGTGCAACAAGGTCCTGGTTTGCTGTTTGTCCCATTCACAGGATCAACTCAAGAACCAGGTGGATAAGCTGACTTGGTGGCTCTTCGCATTTTGATAAGAGTCAAAGCTTTACATACCATCAGAAACTTCTTTGCATGACAGCTTTAGTTTGCCCCCATGTATGACAATTTTATGCTTCTGAGCAGTGAGTGATACACACAATACCAAGGAGCTGAATTTGTACAAGTTCTTGTGTCCCTGCAGCTAGGATCCATGGCAAAATAAGAGTGGGTACAGGGAGCAAGGAGAAAAGCTTGGCTGACTTACCAGCATTTGGGACTTCCATTAATAAGACACTGTTTAAGGGACTAATAAGCAGCTCTGGTTCCTGCTGCTAATATCACTGTATTCGAACTTAGACTTGTTAACAATACTATCTTTGTTTTATTACTTCAATTCTTTTCCAAAGAACTGTGACTTTTTCTCTTCCTGACTTTTCCTGATAGGTTTAGGTGATAAAAAATACAGTGAGAGTATTGGTGCAACTTGCTGAGCGGATAATATTATATGGCATTAAGGTCAGCAGTGGTGTTTGCAACAGGGAAGGTGGGTACATTTAAACAGAGGATTGCTCAAATGTTATTGGCCACTCATGAAGTGTAAAATTATAAGTAAGGTAATAAATTCTCTTCCATAATAAATTAATTTGACTATTAATGAAGCAGTGGAGAAATATAATCACAGGTAAATGTAACCGGTAGATTTAAAATTAATTTCGTATATTTTGTCTTTTTTTTTAGTCATCACAGAATACTGTACATGAGGGGGAAATGCACATAAGATAACCAGGTTTCCTAGTTATATAGACACCAAATAAGTAATATTCTCATTCTGCCTCAAAGAATTTTGAGAAGAAATTTGGGAGTTGCTTTATATTGAGTGGATGGTAACTGGACACAGACTGGATTTTACATATATATATATATTTTGCACTTTTTTTTCCCTATATAGGAAGCACACAAAAGGAGGAAGTTCTTGTATCACTTGGCTTTTTCATTGGCTACATGAAAGAAAACTATTTTGTTGAAAGCTTAAGTCTACAATTGTCTTGATCATACCTGTGGTGGCTGTACCACTGCCTGACAGGTTTTAAAGGACTACTGGAGAAGTGTCATTTTTTCCTTCCTCAAAGGTAGCAGAGAAAACAGCCACATATAATTGCAATCTTTCTGACTTGATTTTCAACCAAAATGACAAATAAAATCTGACAAATCCCATTTAAATTAAAAGAATAGGGTGAATGATGCCCACTCTTATCGAATGACATTTTGTGAGACAAAAAAAAGTTAAAAAAAAGTTGTCTAAAATCCTGTTCCTCCAGAATATGCATCTCTATCCCACTAGGTCATATTCCTTACAAGACAACATGGGTACATACATCCATTCTCAGATATGGCATAATCTCGTGTTACGCTTTTTTTCTACAAACAATGGAGACCAGTGATACAATTTTAGATAGCTCACTTCCAGACCTTCAGGCTTCCTTATGCAAAAGTTGGAAAATTATTTCCGTGTCTGTGGAAAATGTTTTAAAACCTTAACATTGAGAAGTGTTCCTTCAGCCTTAACAGAGTAGACAGCTGCTGCTAACAGGGATTGTCCAATGTCATGGGCTGACTGGATCTTTCTTATGAAGGCAAATTATAAGAAGTGGGGGAAATGGATGGAGATTCCCCAAATTTTCAGTTATTTTATTTATACTGAAAATAAGTAATACGAAGAGTTACTATTTTCTTTCCCAATAATCAACCTACCTTTCTTGCTCCCTGTCACTGGCCCTAAGGGCTAGTGCAGATTGATTAATGAGTTCTACATGCTTATAGCTGCATTTTTTATTGTATTAGAGCTGTAGGGTATTTTCTCCCCTGTGCAGTAAGAGCAGGTCAAGAATTATGTATGACTGGTTATAGGTTTTGCAGGCAGTTTTTTCCTCTTGCCAGAATCCCCTCTGTTGTGTACCGGTTTTGTTTTAACTAGTTGTTCTTCATACCAAAGCTCCATGTAGAAAGAATTAATTCTTTCATGGATGCAATGCTGTACTGTGCTAACAACTTCTAAATTCACACAATGTGTGTGATCTGAATTATGTTTCAATTCTGAACGGATAATTCTATCAGTATAAATGTAGTACGCAGTTCAGGGGTGGGGAGTCAGTAAGAGTGGAAAAAAAAAATAAAATTCATTTACCAAATGAACAAGCTTCATCATGAAAGTCACTTTCAGGGATTCTGTTATCAAGGTCATTGATTTAGCAAACCAGGATGCCATTTCTCTACATTTTTACAGTAACCCATTAACGCGTTCTTGAAAGACAAGATCTTACTTATATACAATGCATTATTTTTTCATAAATAGTCTTGACTAATCTGGAAGTAGGGTTCTCTGGCCTCAGTAGCCTGTGTTGCAACTCTGCGTTTCAAGTTCTGTTGTGCTAGTGAAGTAGAAGGAAAGATAAAACTGAACTCTGCTAAGATATTCTCTTTGTCCTACAGGAATACTAAAACTGAGCTACAGAGGATGTGTATTCCTAGCTGGGTTGTAATGACTTGCAGTGTATTCTTTTTATTTATGGCACACATGGAGGAAAAAGTAAAAAGAGAATAAGCTTTCAACAGCCTCAGAGCTGTTCCCTTCTATTACTACATTAATGTGGTAGAATTCTGTTTTCAGATGTTTTATAGATCCAAAGTATTTCTAAATTTAATTAATATTTAAATTTAATAAGATAATGCACAAAACAATTATTTTGTGACATTAACGAAGCTTATTTTCTAGCATAATTTGAATAGGCAGCACTAAAATAGCACTAAAATATGTTAACAGTAGGTCACCTGCTTTGCATTTGTAACAATAAACTCACATTTTTTAGAAAGGACAATCTTAACATTTTTTTCAGTACAAACTGTACAACTTTATCTTCAAATTCCGAATGTTTCGACAATAGAAGACGAATAAGAATGAGACAATTATTCTTCGTCTCTCAAAAATTTATGACACAAAGACCTCTTCTTGAGACTTTGAGGTGCTGAAGAGGAGAAATATGTTTAAGCTGGCTTTCCCTCTTAGTTACTAGAGACAGAATTTACTTCATTGTAGGCATCATATTAGAAAAGGAGCCTATCAACTTTATTGTGTGTTTGGGCCTTGGTGTGGGGAGAGATATATATATCCCCACATATATATATATATATGTATATCTGTATACAGTTGGGTTCTCCAGCATTTATATAAGCACACGCAGAAAATGAAAATAAAGGACACACATTCCTCGAACAGCTAAAATAGAAAAACAAAATGCAATGGCAGGACTCATCTTCTCATAATGGGCTTTAGCATTTATTTGCTATAAACAGCAGAATGTGTTATATGATTTCCAGACACTGAAATAAGCACTTTGCTTGTCCCAAGGAGCTCACTATTTAATTATGGAAAAATAAATAGGAAGAGGAAAAAAAGTAAATATTTGAGAATGTTAACAAAACCATCTGCTTTTTTTTTTTTCATGTGTATGTATTTTAAAGCTCATTGTTCTTTAAATGTTGAGTATATTTGCAACAATATGTACAGCCAATGGCTTTAGGATTTTACTAAAGTTGTGGTCAGTATTAATAAAGTAAGGGGTAAAACTGGGTGCTACTATTTCCGTTTCTTTTGATATTGAGATGAGTGAAAGTTCATCACTTACTTGAATAGAGCTAATATGTCACCTCCAAATTCTAACTGAATAAAAAATTGGAAATCAAACAGCAAGAAAAAAATCTGATAAAATTAAAAATTCAACCCACCCTCTGAAATAACTATCGTCAAGCTGAGAGTGTTTTTAAAAATACTATTAATACTGTGTGTCTTTCCTCCACCTACTTTGTTTCCTCTTGTTTCTTTTCACCTGCCATTTCTAACTCAACAGTCTCCCCCGGTGATTGTCATACTGAGGAAAATAGTAACTAGAGTCATGCCTCTAGCTGTTAACTTCCCTGTTAATAAATTAGTATATGAGCTGGATACAACACATTAGGCCAGAACCTTTAGGTCTTAATCTTCATTACCTTGAATTATACAAGATATCTCTGTAGCATTCATATCTGGACTGGCTGCTAAACAGTGGCACAGGACATCCTGGTTTACTCTAACTCGATGTTGCACCACCTGTCACCTTGGTGCTTGGGACGGTTGGGCAGAAAACACACACACCCACTGGCCTTTGAAATTCTCATCTATTTAACCCAATTATCTGGCAAAAAATAATAGTGTACGTTGCTGAGTTGACAACAGTGAGTGGCAAATCAAAAAGCAGTGAAGGAGATATTTAGTGTGCATAATCTGTGGGGTTAACCAGGGCAGGCAATGTTGGAATAATCCCTCCCATTCTTCCTCGAGGAAGCTGTCACTGTCTTGTGTACGTTTCTGTTAGCTCCTTTGCCTCTTGCCGTAAATGGAACGCTTTATTTGCACGTTCTTTGTTTTTCTCTGCTCTGCCCCAAATCCGTATCTACCCAGCTCCTGCACTGGTCAAGAAGTGACTGCTTGTGTTAATATCCTGAGGCCCTGTGTGATTGTCCTTGTATGCTCAAGCCCTCTAGTCTCACCCTAGACATTCCTCCTGGGGAACCACTTTTACCACACTGTGCTTCCTCCCCTCAGACTAGCAGTATCACGTGATGTTTCATACATAAGGAATATCACCTTGCAGAAAACTCCCATGAAGAGCTGTCAATGATGTGGAAGAGGCGTGGTCCACTTTCTTTAAGCTAATGAGACTCTTTGCCCTGTCTGGAGTTTGGTGGAAGAGCTCTGTGGTCCAGAACCTCTTGTTGCTAATGCTCTCTGTCGGATATAGTAAGTATTTCTGTGCAATTCATCCAGGAAGTTTGCTGTGTTGGAATTTTTTTTCTTTCCTTTTCTTCATATCTCATGGGTGTGACTCAGATTTTTGTGTCTGCCTCCAGCATCCTGAGCAGCTGTATCTGCAGCTGGGCTTTTTGGGAAGAGCTGTGATAAAAAGGCTCTTCTTGCTTTTATTTAGATTTTGAGGTTATTTAAAAGAGCCTGAGGTAGATGAGAGGCCAATTAAGAACGCTGTTCCAAGTAATGTCTGCGGACTTCAAACCAGTGTGCTGATAGAGCTGAAACAGCTGGTAGAAGTTAGCTGATGTCCAGTTCTGCAATATGTTTCTCAGAAGAAAAAGAACTATTCTGTGCTGTTTGGGAGCCTGCAGTTTTATAAGATTTTCCACAGAATTTCCCCACTCTGTATGAAGGTTGTCAGACAGATCTCCTAGGTGAGTCACTGAAATGGATTGTTATAGACACATATTCCCAGCTGATTTATAATCGGTATGTGCCTTTTATGTACATCTGGCATCAAGGATAGAAGTACAAAAAGAATATAATTCTTAAATTGTATTAACTGGGCTAAGAGTTATCATTATTATTATTACCAAAAAGATTTTGTACTTCTATTTTTAAACCCTGTGTAATTCTATGATGCTTCTCCATTTAATTAATGTGCCAGTACAATAAAATAACACACAAAATCATTATTTTGTGACATTAATGAAGTCTACTTTTTGAGCACAATTTGAATAGGCAATTGAACAACAGTGCACTAAAACACATTAAAACCAGGTCATCTGCTTTGCATTTCTAACAATAAGCCCACACTTCCATGAAGGGTAATCTTAAACCACATTTTTTTTCAGAGCAGCCAGTACATCTTTATCTTAAATTTCCAAATGTTTCAACAATAGAAGATTGTTAAGAACTAGACAATTATTTTCCAGCACCCATTGATTAATGACTTAGACTATGACACACAGAGAAAGTGTAGAACAAAGGAGTGCATTATAATAATGCACAGGCATTAAACCATCTTCATTAATAGGGTCTTTTTGGATTCTGTTTAGCATAAAACAAAATATGCCATAAAGAAAGTGAAGTATTAGCTTTAAATATCTATTTAAACTAGCCTGATAAAAATAAAATCTTCATTGTGCCCTTAATCTTAAAAATATTTTGTTTTCTGGGATTCACACATTCTCCAAAGTAGGTGGACTGCAGCAGGGTTTCTGAGTTATGATTTTAACTCGGTTCCTACAGGGCACGTACTTCATATTTCGTATTTTACGTTAGTACTTTGCATTAAAATTTGACTGTGTCATCCTTTTTCCTGTTCTCTGGAATAGCAGAGTTTAAGGTACTGCTCAGCATTACTAGCAGTAGCAAAATCGTAATATTTTAAATTAGCTAACCTGTTGAGATTTAGTAATACAAAAATGTTAAATGTTCCTGATGAATGTAAGAAATAAGAAAGAACGTAGTGAAGGTACAGCTTTAACTATAAAAGATTTGACTTACTTTGTTAATGCTCTGCTTCAACTGCCACAAACCTATAGGTGTTTTTATGTTATAATCCATGAGTTCTTCTGGCTCCTGTTATAAACATACTTTTAGCCTTCTCCCATTGAGCAAGGTTGCTACTTATAAAGCACATGGCCACATTTGTAAGACTAGAACGTAAGGTATGTTCGATATGCTCTCTACTTTTCTATAGCTGTTTGTACTTGGGGCTTGTTTGTTTGCTTGCTTGCTTGTTTTTCCGCTGTAAAGATCATTTTAGATAGAACAATAGGGTTTTTTCCTCAGTGCTATCATGAGTTTGTGCACCGTGTTTATAGTCCAGGTCACATACAACTCACAAGGCTAAAACATGAGCTGGGTATAGACCATGTTCATAGCACTTGGGGTGGACAGAGGATGGATTATGAAGAGGTTGTTGGAGTTAAGTGAATAATTTACAATGAATAATTAATTTGACAAACTTAGGTTCTTTGTACATACAGACCAGATAACAGTCTCTCCTCGTTCATTCATTATTCAGATTTATTCAGTATCTTTTGAATAGGGCACAGCACAGAGCAGCTAAGGCATCTCATTGTGGCTCTGAAAGCATGAATTACAATCTCTCCCTTTAACTCCTCTGCCAATTGGGACCTCCTCATTTGGGCCAAACAGACAGTTAGAAAGATTGCCATGATGTAGGCCAAAAGCCCATCCTAGAAAGCCGCATTTGTCTCCAAGCAGTAGAGGTGAGCATAGTGGAAGAGAAAGGGCTTTCCTGCTTTCCACCTTCACAGAAGAACTGCCGTATAGCATGAGGCTGGCCTCAGTGGAGGATCACAGTTCACCCCGGCTCTTCTAGAGAGCAGCAAATTGACAGAAGAGCGTGGGTTTGTTTCCAGTATGGCATTAGAGTAAGGTAAAAGGGACATTTTTGTTTTAAATTTGTAATGGGCTGACGGGCCTGAGGAATGAGATCCCATTCTTGTGTCCTACCCCAGCCGCGTTTTGCTGCACACATTTTCTGCACACACTTACAAAGTGCAAGACTTGTTAACTGAGAGGTTGCTTGGGAAAAAAATCCGCCCTTGGGTTGCAACTCCTGACATTTAACGGGAAGTGAGAAATACCAGGAGTCAGCAGCTGAGGTACCAAAATGTTTGGTGATTTGTAATAAACAATGTCATTGTTATTAAGTTTTTCAGTTGCATTCAGGGTTCCAAAACAAAGGGTGTCTGCCCTGAAGAGCTTATAGACAGACAAGAGAAGTATAAGGAAAAAAAGTGAAAGATTCAAAACCAGTGTATAGCAGGAATTATGCCCAACTGGCTTTAATTAATGAGGCTTTTATTCTTTTTCACTTGCCTGAGAAACCTCCACACAGAATTTATTTTTTTCTCATTTGAATTCTATTTGGTGTAATGTCATCCACTGTATGGTATGTACAATAATGGTAATTACTGTTGGTTTTGTTTTCTACCCAGATGTAACAATGCTTCAATGGACTGTTTTTTCACTTTAATTGCAGTAATTTAAGTATGTGTATCTGATAAAATATTTACTGACTACTTATCTGGCAAGGACATGCATGGTTCAATAAACACGAATCACACTGTAGTTTGTACATATTTTATAGCAATTTATTGGTCAGTGTTTAGCAGCGTAACACGAGGACCATTTCATCATGCATTCTATTAGTTTATCAATAAGCACTCATGTTATGTCTTCTAAATGGTAAGCTGTAAAAAAGAAAAATCCTCTCCACCTCTGTTAGTGACTGATGAAAAATATAATTGATGTTAATTAAAATGTATTGATATCACAAAGCAATCGTGATTTTTGAACTTGCATATGAAAGAGAAAGCATTTTTCTGCAAAAATTTAAAAAACACTTTCTTTTATACTATCAGAGATGCAACAATATAAATTAATTTCAGAAGAAGCCAAGTGTCATAGGTACCACTTTTTCATCAATTATTATGAAGAAAAAGAAAGTTAAAAGCAATAATTTAGCTTTTTCAGGCTTCTAGGCTTCACTTCGCTTTCTTTTTTTTTTTAATGCCATGTCGATGGCAAAGCTCTTAAGCGCTGCTAAAACTTTGCGCTTTTTTTGTGCGTCCCCTTCATGTCCCGCGTGGTCTCTCACTGAAACAAGGTTACTGGTAGCCTCTGGTCCTCAAGGGAAGATCCCTACCGCGATCAGATAACAGAAGAAAGGTTCAGACATTTCTCTTTGCTCGCAAAATTCCTCACAGCAAAATGGAGCTGGATGATTTTCTGGATTTTCAGTAGTCATTTTACACAGACCCATTTCAGTCATCATTAGATACTGGGTTCTTCTTCCCTTCCGCTCTGGACACTGACTCTCCTTTAAACCTGGTCTCCTCAGTGCCAGTGCGTACTAGAATTAAACCCAAACTGAATCTATGGAATCAAAGATTTTAAAAACATTTCCCTAGATAGGTGGTCAAGGATGTTTCCGCTCCTCTGCAGGGTATTGTGAGCCTTACGGCAAGGGGGAGCTTGCTGGCACCGCAGCATGGCCTTGTGACTGTTTCAGCAACCACAGGATCAGGAGTTGGTGTCAGAGTGAATCCCATCCAAGGCTCATGAGTAACTAACTGCAACACTTGATTCCTGGCATACCTACACTCCCATCACAGAAACTAATTCTGTTGTTAGAGTCTTCTTTGGTATATTCCTTCCCGAATCACCTAACTTGAAATTATGACTCCAGTGACAGAGGGAGCTTAAAGGAAACATTTTCCTCCACATAACAGGAGATAGTTTTAAGAACTGATAAAAGATATTCAACTTAGCCAAGCTACTAGTGTCATAACTGGCACAGAAAGATGCCATCAGCAAGATGTATGCATAGTGATGTTTAATCTAAACCTTACTCAACTTCAGCCGTTTTGTTTACTCCGGAAGAAAGATGAAGCTTTGGTACAGCTTTTACTCTATTTGAACTGTTTTGCTGTGGTGTTTTTGTACTGTACACATATTTCAGTGATTTATTTGGACAGAAAATGATTTGAATAAAGTGATTTCACATACATTCCTTAGGCAGGAAAAATGTAGCTACAAATGCCTTTGTAAGTGAGGCTGAAAGTCTTGTATGGGTTTGCAAGATATATGTGGCTTGAAATACAGAGCAGACTCTTGCACATCAGCATCCTGATTGTCCTTCTGCTGGTCTGTAACCACTTTTATCCTCTTTGTCTTATATTTATTTTTTATTTTGTTTTAAAGACATTATAAAAGTGTTTATATGAGCATAATATCCATGAAAAAATGATATAGTAGCTGCTTTGAAGACTGAAACTCACTCTCTTCGCATGCTGAATGCCTCCTACACCTAAGCAATAGATGCATCCAGGGAGCATTTGACTTTACCTTTGGGAGCCCAGAGGTAATCAGAATGAGGTATATGAGCTTTTGCCATGACTTCCTTCCATACTGTCACCTGCTGGAATTAAAAAAATGCTTTTATCCTGAACCATAACATTTGGCGGCTCTTTGCAATATTACTGTTTATAAAAGAAGAGTGATCGAATAATCATAGAATCCTAGAATATGCTGAGTTGGAAGGGACCCATCAGGATCATCGAGTCCAACTCCTGTCCCTGTGTAGGGCACCCCAAGAATCACACCATGTGCCTGAGAGCATCATCCAAACGTCTCTCGAACTCAGGCAGGCTTGATGCTCCGACCGCTTCCTGGGGGAGTTTTTTCCACTTCTCGACCACTAAGAGATACACTGAGACTTCATGCTGTAATTTTGAGGCTTGGGAATTTAGTGAAATGTCATTCTGCTTTAAGATTGGGGTTTGGGATAGATATTTTCCTTTCATTAAGTTATGTTAGTTGCTTCACTTTGTAAGCACTTACAATCATAATTTATTTTAATTCATCTGATCTGTTGCTGAACACTGCTGACCCCTTTCTCATCCAGCAGATTCCTTGGAGTAGTTTCAGAGAACTGTATGCTGCAGCAGTTCTTTTACAAAGAAGGAAGACATGTACTGTTGATTTGTTCCTCTCAGCAAGCCCACATATCTGTGTGATTTCATTCATGGATGTAGAGACCGGCCCATTTTTACTGGGTGCTCTTTTTCAGAAGGTAACTACAGTAAAAACGGATCTTGATTTGTAGTGGACTCTGTAGCAACAGAACTAGTTCGTGACTCTCAGCTTGCCGTGTGACTTTTATTCATTACAGATGCGTAGATGTTCACAGCAGGAAAACAATGATGATCTGCTCTGACTTTAAATTTCTGACATATAGCCCAATTCTTAATGCTTTCTAATTTGCTCACTGATGTCTCTTCTTATCCTGAATAGCTCTCAAATTTACAATCCAGTATCAGTTCTTAAATCCATTCCTAATTTAGTCTATAGCTCCATTGCATGTCTTCCCTCATTTTTTCTTTTATCTTTTTTTTTTTTTTCAGGCATTCCCTGTATCTCCCTCTTCATTTCGGTAGCTTTACTATACACGTTTTTTACCCATTGGTCTACATTTTTTCTGAACATGCAGTGCACAAAACCACACACTACCTGAGGACTTAGCAGTGCTAAGTAGGTCAGAAAGATTGCTTTCTGAGCCCAGTAGATGGTACTCCTGTTTAGATAGTTCAATATAATATTTGCTAGTTTTGCAGCAGAGTGACGTTGCTGACAAACACAGGCTGTTCGAACCAAAATACTGCAAATATGCCACAGAAAATGTCCTACAGCGGGCAAAACAGATGACCTAGACAAGTTCAATGATATTCTTCATATTCTTCCTCTGTATCATGAATATATATTCATGTATACATAAACTGTAACTACATACTGTATTATATCTAATCCTCTTCATATTGAAGATTTGCAATAAACCCTTATTGACTTCAACATCAATAGGAATGGGTTTGTCATTTCTGTTGATTACATAGAGCCATTTAGTTACACTTTTCTTTTTATAGTGTATTTGCAATGAACCATAGGTGCACCCATATAAGATGATAAGAAGTATCAAACTCATTAGGTTTAATGCCAAAAATATAAGCTGATGCTCCTTCAACTAAGAAGTATGCTGTTAATAAAAATTAGCAGTATAAAGAAGACCATGCACGATGGAGAGAGGCAATCGTAGGCTTTGCAGACAGATATCTTGGGATACTTTTCATTTAGTTAAAAATTAAGCTAAAGAACTTAAAATGCCTTTTAAAAATTTGTAAATCTGTGTTTCTTGTATACATACTCCAGAGGAATAAGAAAGCTTTTTCCTTTTTTTCCATTCTACTTTCCTTTCCAGCAGGGTAGATAAAGCTTCAATGCAATCTGAATCTTTGAGATTAACAGGCTGATTTATCATTTTCTAACAAGAAGAATCATGCTGTCATAGGAGTACAGTAGGTTGATCTGGAATACCTGTCAACTACAAAGGGAATCCCTGGAAACATAAAATAACTGGGAAAACTGCAAGCCTATTTACAAATTCCTTAACATTTTGTCTATAACACAACAATGATTTTTTGACCCTAGTAGCTTTACCCAGCACAGGCAAACAAGCTTTGAATTATTGTTCTGCTGCAATGTAACAATTCCATCGCTCTGACCCTTGGTGTCTTGCAAAATACAGTAGAACAATAATTGTCAATCCTTCCTATACAATGTGTTAGGTTTGACAGAGGTCAGCATTAGCTACAAGACCTTTGGCTGGTGCTCAAAGGGGTAATATCTCTTCTCTAGTTCAGTTGATATAATGTTAAACAGAATCAATGTTTGCCACAATTTCACGGAGACGAAGACAAAAATAGTTTTTACACTATAACATGCTTTTTAATAGACAGAAAATAGATGACGGTATTTCTCAAAGTGCTTTGGTAAATACGCTATTTAAATGTCAAAAGTTTTAATTTCTCTAAAGAGAAGTGACGTAATTAATTCTTCCTTCCAATTTGCAGTGTGATTAATTTAAGGCTTTGCTATGTGCAGAAAATAGAGGATTTTGTTACAGATCTTACATGAGTAATACATGAAGGGAAAAGACTGACTCATAGATATTTTGTGTCAGCATGTGATTTTATAAAGTGAGCACATAATCTGACACGGAATGAAATGTATCAGCATGGTAAATGCTCCTCTGTGGCACTATGGAGGAGCTCATGGCAAGGTCAGCAGTTGCACCTTCTAAGCTTTTCACGTTGTAAGCAGTTGGTAGTTAACATTTAGCTTCGGTTCTAGAGCCCGACTCTTCTGTCTGCCATCTCTGAGCATTTCGATTGAAAAAGTTTAAGAGAAAGAGACAGCTATGGCACAAGGCAGTACACTTTCTCTAAGAGGGAAATCAGACCAGAAAGAAGAAACAGCATGTGAGAGAAAAGCACTTAATTTTGTAATTCAATTTAGTAAAATTATTCTTTTGGTATATTTCTGGGCTGTAAAAATCAAAATGTGTAATGTTGAAATGAACCACAACAAAAAAGACTCCTTGTGTTTACATTACATGTATTCCTTAGTTTCTGCCCATTCAAACCAAATTGTGAACCATACAAATCTTTGCTTCCCGTTTCTGTTGCACATTGCGGAATGTACTACTTTGAATATTCTGTCGTCTCAGGTTCATGAAGACTGGGGCAAAGAAAAGCCATTTTTTGGTCAAGAACCTGTCAGTATGAAAACAGCTATTTCACAAGGCAACAATTTGACAGTGAGCTTGAGCATCCATCATGATCTTGATGAAAAAGATAAAACTAGGATATACTTCAGTCCCAGAAATCCAAACCTTTGAAGAATTTTCCTGAGGAGCATTTGGAAATTTTTCCTGTATTGGGACACTGAATGCATGCACACCTTCAGGGCAGCAAGTGTAAGAATGAGGTGAACAAGATGGAAAACAATCACTTGGAAGATCTTCCAGGTTTTGATAAGCATTTTTATTATGCTTATTCACACAGAAAATATACTTCATTTGGCAAGCTGACTTACTGTCTGCTTCCTTCATCTTCACTTTCCGTAAATCTGCCAGTGACTGAGGCTTCTGTCTTTGCTGATACAAAAGTCGGGCTCTAGAGCAAGAGAAAAACAAAAGAGATAATTATCTAACTGCAAAATGTGATGGAGACAAAAGGCTCTTGAAATCTTTACTGAAAAACACTTGCTTGAAGTTCAGCTGTCTGCGTTCTTTGTTCTCCCATCCCCTCCCCTTGCCCAAATGTTGAGCTCAGTTAGTTTTTACCTTGCAGTAACCTCCCATGCCTTACGCATGTTGTCAGTGATGTGTTTGGTTTTCAAGATGGGACAGCTGAAATACTTTAATTATGAGGTTCTCCACCCCTTGTCTTGGTCAGTTGGTCCCTGACTGTGAATTTTAAAAGCGGATTGTAAGACATGTTAGCGGACCGAATTTTGGATAGTAAGTATTTGCCTCAGAAATTAAATGCTAGCTTACTATTCATGGGATGTAAGTGCAGTATTATACTGGTTGGCCTCCCTGACCTAAGGAAAAGATTCATGTTTCAGAGATTCATGCTTTAAATAGGAACACTTACCGGTAAATTTCTCACAAACAAGTTGGGGTGCAAATGTAGTTAAAACTAAAGAATTCAATTTCATTTGAGAAACAAGAGGAGAAGCAAGGTGTCCTTCAGCAGAGGCACATTACAAGCAGCCAGGAACAGTAAGTAAGGGAGTAAGCAGCCAGAAAGGCAAGCAAGGGGAAAACTAGCTGAAAATTTGCTGAACATCTTTAGTAAAAAAAAAAAAAAAAAAAAAAAAAAAAAAAAACCCTCAAAAAAG
>VWZK01017126.1:34784-49316 GCA_013396935.1 Baryphthengus martii | reverse complement strand
AAAATAAAAATTTGATGAAAATCTTTAATAAAAAAAAAAAAAAAAAAAAAAAAAGACAACTCCTTAAATAGGTTGGCTGAATAGGTTATGTTGAACCAGGTAACAGTGAGCATGGACATTTCTTTTTGGACAGTATGGGAGATAAGTTAATGAAGCCAAGCAATCTGTAAGCAGTCCTTTTTTTTCCCCTTCCTACATTTCCAAAAGATTAGCCCAATGCCAAAGCAGCTATCTATCCTCCTGCCTCTAAAACAGGCACCTGGCAATTACAGCTCTGCAAAGGTGCCGGCTTCCCTTTGTGGCTGTGTGTGAAAGAAACAAAATACCCGCTTTCATCTTTGCATCTGAGTGCATTTGTACTACACACATACACAGGATTTTTCTACAAAGACAGGAAGGCAAGGTCTGGTTTTTCATCATACATTTAAAAGTGAACTTTCACTGCAAGCACAGGGCTCTGTAAGCATGCGAGCAGCTTGCTCTTGGCTTCCCACATTTATTTCTGAGGAATCTAAGTGCACTGAACAAAAATGCACATTTTAGTACTAATGCTGCTAGAGCGTGTACACTGGTGGAGGTACGTATATATTTGTGTATTTACCAACAGTGTTGCTGGGAGGTAGGGAGAAAAAACACTGGAGCAAAAAAAGAGTCTGTTGCCAGGAAAGGTAAAAATTTAGCGACACAATTTAGTAAACTGTATGAAGCGTGGCATTCTGTGCTCAGGAAAACGCCCAGATATTCGGCTCCTTATCTAAAGCATGTCCAAACTATCTGCACTTCTTGAGTCTGCAAAGCTGAACTGGAAATTGGACAAGACAGGCTTTTCTGGTATTGCCCGTTTCTGGCTTAGACAGATAGGGGATGATAGCATCTTTCTTTACGCACTTTTGCAGCGCATTTAGCCGTCCAGGGCTAACCAGGAAGCACAGTGATGTGCAGGAGAGATAATGAAGCCTGGGATTAATTTCAGCAGGCCCTTGATGTTGTTCCCAGTGGAGGTCTGGTTTCATGTGCCCCTTTGTGTGAGGAGTGCAGCCGGTCTGTGCTCCTGAAATGTCTCCTTCCCACCCGCTTATGAGGCTTTGCAGACAGCTGTGTGGTCTTTCTCAGTGCTGTCTCTGTAGGAGATGAGCACCCACAGATTTGTTTCCTCAGTGAGTTCTCCTGCGTAACCAAGGTGACAATGGAAAAATAAAACCAGTGGATTTCACAGATATCAAATCCACTATCATTTGTAGACTTGACTCCTGGAGCACCTTCCTGTGTCACAAAATGTGAGCCAAAAGTGAGCATTTTGTGTCATTTTGCTTAATATTGGAGGATGTGAACCCTACTGTGGGCTCCTGAGAGCTTGGGAAGTGCACCCACCCTGATTCAACTGGAAGCTGCCTGGCCTAAAGAAACCAGAAGAGAAAAAGGCAGGGTTTGTACCCTGTGTTGAAAAGAACACCACAATCAAGAGCTTGAATTCATTTGCCTTGAATTCATTTTCATTTGTAGGTAGACACATTTGCAAGAGGCAAATTGGTTCTTTGTAATGGTGAAAGCAAACAGCCACATTACATGATTGAAAATAAGGTTACAGAATAAATACTGATCTATGTTTACAGTGCATTAGTAAAGAAATTGAGCAAGTGTTTTGTTTCACATAGGTTTTACTTTAAACAGAAAAGCGGACATTCCAGTGCTAAGGTGAAGAAAACCATAAATAAAATTGCTCAGTATTATGAAGAGGGGAGAAGGGATGCACGGAGTGTTCATAAATAGCAGAAAGTATCGATCAATGATGGTGAAATATCAGTGAACTCGGCAGAGCACTTTGAGTTACCTCCTTGTCTTTGATTAGGTTCAAATGTTGAACTTAATCTGTAAACCTTTAAATGAGAATCGGACTTGAGAGTCCTGAAGACCTGAGGTTTCACAAAACCACCACTGACTTTGATCCAAATGTCAGAACAAAATTGCAGAGAAGAACTTCCTATCACTGGACTTGGAAATGAAATTAAAAATCAATGAACACTTCTTAGCCATTCTTTCTCCTCTTGGTTATTAATGAGTGGGTAAGAGGAATAGTAGCATCTGGAGAATCTGCTGTATTAAAACTGCATATAGTCCAAAACTTCTGTTCCAAGCTTTTTTTAAAAAAAATATTTCATATGTTATAAATATTTATTTAAACATATTAATGATTAAAATAATAATAAAAATGATAATAACAAGATGAGAGGGTTTTGTGCTTTCTACGTATGATCTTTTTCTTTCTGAGAGAAAAGGCTTCAGTCTGCCGTGTTTCTTTAGAAGGGAAAGCATGTTTTTTTAAAAACAAAACATAGAAGTTTCACCCTATTTCTTACAGGACCAGCTCAGATATTTAGCACGCTTTCAAGGACAGCCTTGTTTTAATGACAACCTTCCTAATTCTTAAGTAAATCGAGTTTTCACTGGTTTCTTGGTCCACTTGGGAGGTGGGCGCTGACACTCCGGATCAGCTGCTGGCAGCGAGGGCTGCATTGTAATGCAGAACAAATGAGGGTTGGATACATGCCCTCATCGCATTCAGCCGCCACTGCTGCCACTTACAATTACAAAGGACAAGAGCAGGAGACACTTCAGCAGCGGGGAAGCATGACCTGCGAGCCGCAGCTCATTTTGCACTGCACTTATTCAATACAGCACTGCCCTATAATTTCCTATAGCATTGTTATCTGTTAGCCGTTTACACAGTCACACCTTCATTATGTTCCCAGTTGCCAGCACCGGCTGCTTGTCACATCTATTGATTGCACTCCAGCTGCAATTTGCATGGATCACTCGTGACCGTCCTCAGACAGTCTGATACCCCTCATAGGGACTGACACCCTTTAGAGGGGCCGATACTCCTGCCAGGGACTATTACCCCTACCGGGGTCTGATACCCGTTGTAGGTGCTGCTGCCTCTGCCAGGGACTCTGGCAGGACTGATGCACCTGCCACGGAATGATTTTCCTTCCAAGGGGACAACAGCCAGCAGGACCTCACTAAAGGGCAGCTGGCAGCCCCAGGCAAGGATCCCAACTCTGCCATGAGGATCTCAGACTGTCCTTGTCCTGGAGCAAGCACAATACTTGGTAAATGTACTGTGATTGCTTCACAGGTAGCCAAAGGAACATGATACCCAAATCCCTCTGTCAACAGTTTAGCATTAACCTCTGCAATTATTAGGGGGTTGTTTTAATGCAGAGACTTGAGGAAAGACTGAGGCACAGGGAACAAGAAGGGGAAATTGTATTAGGCGAATGTCAGCGTTGTCTGTATCGCACTAGGTTTTCTATTTCCCTGCCATAATGAAAGAGCCTATCAAAGGGTGACAGCATGTGTGTGAATCTAAGGGTGTTTCCCACAAATGTTGGTATGTTCAGCGGTCACTGCTGGCACATGCAAGGAAGCTATCCCACAGCTGGGGGGGTACACCTGAACACGTGTGTATAGATGCGAACCTGACCGAGATGTGGGTATTTTGCTGGAACCTAAGAGATGCAATACTTAATTCCATTCATGTTGAAGTTGTCTTTGGCTAGAAGCAGGACTGGATATGATATCAGAAGTAGCTGAAGATCTCTGTCTAAAAACTTTTTAAGTGGGTGCATAGGCAAAAGACAACAAGGTGATCAGATGGGGCTGAGAGAAGAGCTAATTGCCATGTTCCAGGAGGAATATAAATAGCCTCTTGAAAGGTTTGGTGATTCATTTGCCCTTTCTCTCCTATACCTTTGTGTTTCAGGGAGAGATTTTGTGAGATTTTGGCTGCAGAAAAGGAATCTGAGCTATCTGAACCAACGATGGTAGCTCAGCTGGATAACAAAATCCCCACATTACTGCAGAGCAGGCAACTACGCAAACCTTTTCAAATCCTCTCCACAAGTAGAGTGCAGATAAAAGCAGGCAGCAAAATGTTACTGAAATTATCTGTGATGGAGTAAAATCATGCATCATTTCATGAGGGATGCTGAATCAATGCTTATTACTAACAAGTAAGGTGTTTAAATCTTTCAGTGGTTATGAGAAGAAAAGAAAGAGAAGGAAGTGTCTGAGATTAGCACAGAAAATTGTAACATAAATTTAAAATAAATCCATCCCAATTATTATTATTTTAAGTTGTAATGTATATATTCCTGATCATTCTCTATCCGTTCCTTTCAGTTTATGACATTGGTTAATGTACTGACCCATTCACTTCTTTTGTGTTTTGTCTTCTCCTTTTGTCTTGCTGTCACATACAGCATTTTAAAGAAATGACACCAGTGGATATGAAAGCCACAGCTTTTGTATAAAAACAATCTCATCCCAATAAAATATTGGTACTTGAGAATTTTGTCTTTGTCTTTAGGGGTAAGAAAGTCAGATAGCCAAGCCTAAAAACAGTAATTAGCGTAGTTACTTTTGAGAATTAATTCTGAAAAAAAAACAAACATGGTAATCATTTTACAGATTCAACATTAACTAATACATAACAATTTCAATTTCAGAAATTTTCGGTTATCTATAGAAATGTAAAGTATTATAATTTTATTTATTATTGCATTAAAGCAGATGATATTAAACTATCAGCTTCCTACATAAAGCTAAGTCTGTAGAGCTTATTATTATCTAAGAGCTGTTGTTCTGGTTGGATGTTTTTGGTGAAGTAGAATATCACGAAAGTCATCATGCAACCCGGACACTTATCCTTTGCTGTTCCTGCAATACAGAACAACACAGTTTTATTTTAAAAATTTACAGCTAAGGTCAAGGCCAAAGGATTCAACTAAGTCCATGCAAGCAGTGGAGCACGGGGATTGGTGAGGAAAGGTCATCCCTATGTCAGTGATACTGTACAGTGTGGGGTAATGGAGGCAGGGCAAGCTGCTCACCCCTGTTTTGAGGCCCCACACAGATAATATTGCACATGGTTACCCGAATTCTGGTAGCCACTAATATTTATATTTTTAAAAGGAGTCTGAAAAGAACTAACTCGAAAGTAAGACATGGTAGAAAAATGTGCTGGACTGTGTGGGGGCTTCTCGGACAACAGCAGAGCTCGTCTTGATACAAATTAGGCCACAATTTCAATATCTCTGTGTGAGCAGAGTCACTCAGGCAGATGAAGAAAGAGAGAGGAAGAATCCTGCTAAAACTACCTGAAGTCCTGACAGGCTCCAGGTCAGGCTATCAGCATGAAACATGTTTTCTATCCAAATTGTCCTCTGAGCTCAAGGAAACTATACTCTCAGCCTTCTATCTCAGTGTGATTAAGGAGGCATCCTGTACAATAAACACCATTCTAAATTATGATTTTTCAATATTTGTACTTTTATCCCAAAGTTTTTATGTGAGTTGTTTAAATCCAAGAGCAATGGTGAAGATAAAAGAGCAAGAAAGCTTTCTTGTGCTATTTCAGTATTTGCTGAAACTAATAATTCAGTGTCATATGTGATGATATAGTGAGTCAGCAAACAAGAAATATCTCTAGGGAGCTCTTTGTTCTGCTATTTTTTTTCCACCCAGTGCTTCTGATTGTCAACAGAAAAACATAAAATAAATGTTCGGTTTCTAAATAAAGCATCTTACATACGATCCTAATACTGCTTGCTGGAAAAAGAAAAAGAAAGAAAAAAAGAAAGAAAATTAAGTCAAGCACTGATGTATAATTTTCTTTGACTGTCTTCCCCTTTGATAAAGATGTAACAGGAACCTCGAGCATTTGAAGAGGATATTTATTAAACTGATTCTAAAAATGGAAATGTATATTTTATAACCCAGGATTCATGCAAATATGTTGTGTTTTACGTTGGTGTCATTTCAACCTTTCTCTCCATTGTCCGTCTCTCATTTTTATACCAGTTTTGGTTTCTAATAAAATCTAGGGAGAAACAAGCAACAGCTATCAAATTTTACCTATTTTCAAGACGAGGTCTACTTTTAACCAATTTTGGCTACTTTTAGGATTCAAAGAAATGCTGAGGAATCTCAAGTGGCCCAAGTTTCACTCAATATTCAATTCACTTGTGGAAAATGAGAAAGAGATGTTTCAAAACAAAAATTTTATGTTACCATCTGAAGGCCTGTCTTTGTCCAGTTGTGGGCCAAGGAGCATACGGTGACAAGACTCTTCACTTAGGTGTCAAAATTAAGTGAGGCTGAATCCAGACTAAGGTCTTCAGCCTTGTGATTAACCAATGGATTTAAAATTTCCACTGAATTTTTCCCTGCCGCTAAGCTTGGCAGAATTCAGATCTGCTGGTTTTATACAGAAACTGTCCAACAGTAAAGAAAAGTTCATTATTTTAAAATAACTCGTCATTTTGGCTAAAGATTTTTTGGATACAGTACTTGTGTTTTAAGGCTTCAGTGGCTGCCTGCCATTGTCATTCTGATGTAAAATTGATTGTTACTGGTATGACACATAGAAATTAATGCCTGAATATAGATTCAGTGAGAAAAACTGAAGGAAGAAGGTTTTGGACAGAGGGCAGAGGCAAAAACCTTAAACTGAAGGGCTCCATAGCTACTACTAATTAACACAGTAACTGGCTGAGCCACTGGGTTGCTAGGAAATTGTTATGCAGTACAATGAATTTATCTATTTCTTGTATTAAGGGAGGGTTCAGGATTCGCCACTGAGATGGACATGTTGGGCTTCAACAGGTTTATCTGGGCTCTTAAAATAACATCTTTGACTGCCAGCTCTTTGTTGAGTTTGGCCTGAGATCCTGATCTGCTGAACCATCCAGAGAGATCGGGTTGTTCTTTGGGACTTCTGGAGTAAGGGAAACACACAGACCAGTTACTATTGTCTCTGTGTCTTGGTGCCTCCGCTTCTCTTGATGCATATTTTGGATCTGTCATCTGTCTTTTCTGCTGCCTGAGTTTCCCTGACTGGTCTGTGGACCCTGGATGGGGTAAACATCATTCTCCTTCAGTGGCTCAGTTGTTGTAAAACACCTCCATGCAAGCATCTCTGTTTTCTGCAGACAGATGTTTCAGCACCTCTGCTTTCCTGATGCCTATCTGAGATCAGGATTTGGGTGAGGGAAAATCAGTTGTAGTGCAGGAGAAATAAAATTAAAGGGAAATCAATGTGGGAGGTACAGGATAAACCTATAATGGTATTGACTGCATTGGGTTATAACCTCCCCTTATTCAAGATAATTCAAGGAGTTTATTTTTTTGATTCAGGAACTGCTAGTATTTTCTCAGTGATGATGGTGGATGTTTATTTAGGTCTGTGATTGCAGTCATAACTCCCTGACATTTCCTTATTCACATCATAATATCATCTAGACATCTCAAGCAGGAGTTGAGGATCTGTATTTGTACGAGCTACACCCAGACACAGGCAAAATATAGCATTTATCTCAATAGTTTGCCAATAAACCAATGAAACAAAAATTACAAGGAGCAATAAGGCTTGCTGTCATTTTGTAGAACATAGATATTTAGGTGACTTACCTACAATCATGCCCTTCAATGTCAGTTAAGGTCTGACTTCAGAACAAGGATGTTTATACCTTGCACTAGTTCCATTATGATATTCTAGTACAGTAGGGATGTCTACAAGAGGAGTCTTCAGCCAAGTAACACCCATCTACACTTAGCAACGTGTCATAATTTATAACCATCCTAGCATGAAACGGAAAGCGACCCACCAGCAGCTGAGCGCGACAATCAAGAGAAACATTAGCCAGAACTTCAAACTAAATTTAAGCTGTTCTACATCAATTATCTATCATATAGGAACTAAAATGCATGAAATTCTTTAATAGTTCTAGGTAGCCTTTATGATCTTTGTTTTTCTCTACTGGCAATATATATCCTCTCCGTTTCTGACTTCTGAATGTCTATACCGTGCAACATAGACAACCTTTCCCAGGCAAATCATGTATCAGGCAGTTTATTGGAAGGATGTATAGGGATAGTTAATATTTTTTTTAATGATCTTATAGAGTTTACAGGTTAGTTAATTAAAAAAAAAAAATACATTGTTTTCTCCATGACCTGATTCTGAGTGCCTGTTGTAGTGTGCTCAGTAGAGGCTGTCAAGATTTACATATCTTAGAAATTTGTAGTTGATTGTTGCTGCTGGCCAAGTGTTGGAAAGCGTATGTAAATACAGAGTCCTCCTTTATTTTCATGCACTTTTCTTTATTTACATCCTCAGCGGTTGCTTGTGGCTTTGCGGTGATTATGTATCATATAAATTAGAATGCTTTTTGGAAAATACATTTAAAAATAAGGTGACAGAAAATTGCAGTGAAACACCTTTTGTAAAATAACAGGATACCACTGAAACCTGGTGAATCTGCTAGGGAATCTAACTAGAGGTTAATGCAATTTAATACACTTCTCTTCTACTTACTATTATTATACCTTAACTTCAACCACTGTCGCTAACAATGTCAGTGACTGGTGCTGGAGGTCTAAAAGAAAAGGTTGTAATACTAAACATATGCATGCCTGCAAACATAAACTTTAGTCAAATTATACTTCTATAATAACTTCTTTAAACTCTAATACATTGCGTTACTGAAATAATGCTGTACAATAACTATGCTGTAGTATTTTTCAGTACTGCCTTATTTCTCCACAATGCAGTTACTGCATGATTACTCTATAAAACATTTTTAGAGTCCCAGAGAAGTCGGTTAAGGTTTCTCATGACATAGGCTAGCAGCATTCATTTTAGAAGATGGTAGAGTCTTTCATCAAAAACTTTGCAAGCCTTTGTAAACCACATGGCTTCCAGAGGGGAGCATTTATTTATCATTTAATTTCTGGAAGATTTCCAAACAGAAAAGATTAGGCTGAAAAGTATATTGTATGCAAGCAGCTCCTGGTCATTTTAGCTTTCCTTAATCCCCTGCAGTAAGCATTTGCATCTGTATTTTACTGACAAAAAAAAGCTGTCACCATAGAGAAAGGAAAGTCTTCATTTTTAAGCCTTGTCACTGCTTTGGATGGTTCTCAGGTGCCAAATTTCCCAGCGAGGCAACTGCACGGTGAGGGTGATGAGAGTGATGCTGCAGTTCGATCTCTTGGGAATTCCTTGCAGCTATCCACTCAAAGAGGTGGACCGGGGACCCCGCAATGACACTGCACCCCTGCCCCACTGAAGACTGATCAGGTACCCCTCTCCTCTGCCTGTGGGTGCTACCGGAGCCAGCCAGTGCTGCTCTGTGCCCCTACCCTCGGCTGGTGCTGGGATGTGCATCGGGCAAACAGGGCTGCAGCTCCTTGCTCTGAATCGTCACGCTGGAGCATGGGGAACTTTCCCCCAACAGATTCATTGTTTTAAATGGTTATTCAAAGGATATAGAGGGATAAAAATGACTTTTCAGTACTTCAATATCAGAGAATGAATATTTAATAATTTAATAATAATAATAACCTGTTGTACTTTGATGCATTTTGAAGTGCTTAAAGAAAGAGTGGATGTGATTACCTCTCTGTATATTGGGATACTGGAGCACTGAAAGAAACCCGGTCAGTGGAGGCCGTACAGAAGATCTGTGAACAAGTTAATCCCCTAAACTGACTGGGCCAGAACTGCAACTTCTGAAGGCAGAATAAGGTTTCAAATATCCCTACTATGGGACACTTTCATTCCATGTTTCGATTTGGTTTATTACAAACACAGGAAACTGTATTATAATCAAAACTGTTTCTGGTGATGAGCTGTATCTGTACTCCCCTCAAGAGTCCAGACTGCTGAGTTATATTTTAATATGCCCATACAATCATCTTTCAGAAAGGTTTGTTTCATCCCCAGTGATTGCTGCTGGTTTGTGTGGCGTATACAGACTTACTAATTACAATGATTTGCAGTCTTTGGCATCTAGGTATTTTCCCCATTAAAGAGACTATTGTCTTGCAGCTTTGAAATGTTTACCTCATGCTCATCGGGGAGTTAGATGTCACACTGCTGGCAAGTTGCACAGTGAGCCCCCACCAGAGTAGATGTGGGGCCTGGAAAAAATGAGGGGAAGAGGGGGAGATTCTCCTGTGGGAGATGAAACTTGGCTGCCCTGGCTTTCCCATAGCAGAGAGAGTATTGCATCCCAAATTCCTTCAGTTCTGTTGAAGTTTAACAAAGGGGCAAAATCCCATTATAATTGCCTCAACCTTCTGTTATCCAATACCACAGTGTTACCCAGGCTGGGCTATTTCATGTGCAAGAATATGCAAAGCAGACAGGAGGATCTGTCTGCAGTGAGGCATTTTTCTGGCAAACTTGATATACTGAATATGGATCCATACCCTCATTGCTTCATCACCACCCTGTGACGTTTGGCCCCAAAGCTAAAGTGGCTTTTGCTGCAAATAGCCACACTGACAGCTCCTTGTAAGTAGGGCAAGAATGGATTAGTGCAGGCATTTTGCGGCAGAAAGCTTTGGAGTCTCACCTGCACAGCCACACGATTGCATTTATGTCCTGCTTTAATGCCCTTGAGCATCTTTTATCTTCCAAATTCTAAGGGCCTTATTTTTTTTTCTCTACCTACCTAGGCAGGAAGGAGCAAAAGCAAACAGATATGGGGTGGGGAGGATGGGAGAAAAATAGAGAGTGGCTACTACACCCCTTTCCTCTCTCAGGAGCCTATAGGGCATGTCTGCTCCCAACCAGCAAATTATAAAGGTCTCTACCATGGCCTGCTACTCTCAGTACCCACAGCTCCTTAGGGAAGGGACAGCACAGCTGGAAACTAGGAAATACAGCAGCCAGATGGCCTCTTCTTCAAGGGTTTGTGCATATTCTGGGAAGTACAGAGTCCGGAGCTTGCTTCTCCCACTTGCTGTGCTGCTCAGCAGGACCCTTTTGCTCTCAGAGAGGCACTCCCTGCAAATGCTGCAACACTCTCATAGAGCATCCCTAGTGCATCTTAGATGCTCGATGTCATTTTCCATGTTTGCAGTTCTGTAAGTTCAGTGTAGCATTTCTTTTAAAAATAATTGTTTCACCTGCAATTTTTGTAACAACATGCCACTGACAATCAAGTTATTCCAGATTTCAAAAAACAGAGAGATAAAGAAAAAATGGGTTTCATATTTATGTTTGTACAGAAAAAGTACTGGCCACCCATAACACTCATGTACTTAGTATTCAGGTTTGGATTCCTGAAGTCGGTTATCTGAAGTGCTTAGCTGAAATAAGGGTGGGCTGAATTTTTCTTCATCCATTTTCCTTGTTCTCCATTTCTGTTGGTTACTATATTGCTTAGGCATGGAAATTTAAATGGCCGTCTATAATTAACGTGTGCAACCTGGTATCCAGTTTCACACTCTTTCTCCATCATACTCTCATAGTCACCCTTAGTCTCCCTGTTTATAAACTATTTGCACCTGCCCTTCAGCTCTCCTTTTTTTGAGAGGATCTGAGTGAAGCGAATTGTCAAAAATCCTGCAAAGCTTGGACTCCTTGCTTGGGTACCTCCAGTGCTGAGAGAGACCTTTCTATCTCATAAGAACAGGAATATAGGTTTTAATGTACTGGCTGGGATCAGTAACTGCAACAGGTCACAAGAGGAGTCACAGCTCCCCAGACAGCACAGGGAAGAGTCTTTTACATCACGATCCACACCTTAAACTCTCCTGCCTGTCTGATTCACCTAGGGCTGAGTAGGTGACTCTGCATGAGCGCGATGTGCATTTCTTCACAGGCTGTAAGTCAAGGTGTGTGAATTTATCACCTTTAGAACATTCTGAAATACTTCAGCTTGAATGTAATAAACATAACATCCTCCACAGCCAGGCCCATGGAGATGGGAAAAGTCCTAAGCTGCTTTACTCAACAAAAAGGAGCACGAAATACTACTAATGATCATTACGAGGGCATTCAGAAGACTCGTAATTTCTGTGGGGTGATAACACTGTCAAGTGTATTTGCTATTAGTAGACGTAAGCACATAACTGAAAGAGAGCTAGCGTTATTTTATAATTTAGCCTTTTTTCCCACTGCATTGATACTGGATTTGTATTACCTCGATTGAGTTTATATCACTTTACCATAGTGTTTGATATCACGTACATGTTTCCTTGGGAAGAAAGACAAACCCAGGGGTGTGGGACCGGCAACCTCGCATTTAAGTTCAAAAAAGAGTGTTGAAACAGGGGACTTCGCTGGGCAGAAATGGTGACTCCTTCGATTGTGGAGAGTAAGACGAATAAGCACAGCACATTTAAGGAATCCTAGTGACTTTGTAACTGTGTAGTATAGAAAATGACTGTCCTTCACCATTCCTTGTGGCCGAGGGGAAACCTTCCACCAGCGTGAGTTAAGCTGTTTTCATGCCTTCACCAATCCTGAAAACAGCCTAAGAGGGAGCTATACTACCAGTATAGCTCAGCTACTGCTAATGTGGTTTGGTGATACTTTCTTGTAACTGTGCTGAGAACTGAAAAGCAGTTCATTAAATTGTTGGCACCAAATCACAGTTTCTGCGAATTAGTGGCTTTTCAGGTTGGCTTAGTAGCACGACTTCTCTAGGGACTAGCAATGCCGGTCTCTTTTCTGAACACCTCAGATTCCAGTCGTTTTGAGAGTACAACAAAATGTGTGGAGCTTGAAGCCACTCCTAAAAATGAATGAATGTCCTGGGACGTTCATTTATTTCTAATTGGATCTTGCTTCTCTTTTAGATCCCTAATGGATAGAGCACAGCTTGGTACTGAAGCATAGAAGACAGTTTTCTAAATCTGGCTTATAAATTGAGTGACTAAATGATACCGAACCAATACAAAATTCCAGACTGGTCCGAAGTTTGATGTGTATTTCAATGTGCAGTTGTGTTTTGCAGCAGCATTACTACTCACACGCAACTACAGGCTTTTGCCACATTAATAGATGAGGGTCAGCTGTGCTCAGGACAACAGTAACCAGAAGGAAAAGGGGAGAAATGTTCATAGCTGAAAGGTCAAGCTGAAAACAAAAAATAGTGACTGCTTCTCTGTTTCCCATAGACATGTTTTGCTCCCTGAACTTTTTAAGGAGATGCTTACTTAAACTAAGATTTGATTCAAAGATTTGATTCTTTTGGGTGACATGTATGTTGTAAAAAAAACCACCAACAGCCAGTAACCTATAAAAGCTCCGCATGTAAAACCTATTTTCATGCAGGGCTTCCTGAATTACATCTGACATGCAAGGCATGTGGGTTTAATTCACAGGCTCTCTTACCTTTAGCTGGTGAGGTGTGGGGGGGGCGGTTTCCCCCATGCTTTGCACTGTGCCGCATACCTAAAACTGAGGGTACATAAGGTCTTCTTGCCATATGCGACCTGCTCTGGGGAGGATGGGGCTCAAGAGGTGACATCATCTTGATATGCCTGTGTCATCTGAATCCTGGTTTAATGAGTACTTTTAGGGACTTTTATGGAAAGATTTCTCTTTATTTCATTTGAGAATCTGTGTAATGTGTAGCTCTGCCTTGTACAAAAATGATAGAGGCCAAAACCAACCAAACACAGAGGATTTCTAATAGCTCGGAGAGTTGCAGTGGAAGTGTTTAGCAGCAGGAGCTGGGTAACCTACATTCCAACAAGAGGAAGTTTTAGATTAAAGCAGTTCTGATAAACAGGGTTTTACTGTGCTCCTCCAGCCGACTACAAATGCAGTAAGCACTAATGATGACATTAATTATTTAGCATAATTTTTTCTTGATATTCTTCCATTTTCCATTCACTGACTAGGTTTCCAGATACATATTTTGAAGTTAGCTAAGAGGATAGAGCACAGAAGCAATAGGTCTCTTGTAACTTAAAGCAGTATCTTATCTGTTGTATACCTTGGCTTTTTTGTAATGAAAATGTAATGCTTTGTAGTCGAGCTTTTCAGAGGAACACTGTTGTCATCTTTCCTCTCTGTAAATGCCCCTCTGCTCCCGACACTTTAATTGCACGGTTGCCTAAATGAGGCACAGCAGAATGATAATGTACAAGTCTCAGCAACAACACACTCCTCTTTTCATAGAGCTTTTGCCCTTGATCATGAATTTAGCAGAGCACGTACCTTAAAAATAACTGGAGATTCAAGGAGAATCGCTACACTTAGACTCTTGTACAAGGTTTGTGGATACAGGGATCCTTCAACAGTAACTCTCATTCTTTCCCTGGGAGTAATAATCGCTGCAATTAGTAAACTAGTTAGTACGTATTTAGTTAGAGAGGACAGCAGCGGCATTTCTCTGTTTCTGGAAGCAGTCTTCAGTGTCCACATGGTCTAAAGTGGAGGTGGGGGGGAAACACCAACAAAAAAAAACACCAAAGGCTTGAAATCCTGCCTGCAGTCTGCCTTCTTGCAAGCTGCCCCTCCGGCTTCTCGCAGACGAGGCGGCAGGATGTTTTTATTCGCTCCGGGGCCATTCTCCCTCGCTTTCTCCCGGGAGCCGGGCACAGCCGGCAGCCCAGGGGGAGCGGAGTTTGGGGACGAGGGCTGGCGGAGCTGATGTCAGAGCAGGGCGGCGGGAGCGATTGGGCTGCGGGAGACTTTGCAGCAGCAAATCCGCCCCCCTGCCCCCC
>VWZK01017126.1:0-34411 GCA_013396935.1 Baryphthengus martii | reverse complement strand
GAGCGCGGCGCGGAGCCTCCCGGGGCAGCGCGCAGCACCCGGCCGGCGGGCGGGCCCCCAAACTGCCTTTTTTTTCTTTATTAAGTAGGGTCCCCCGAGTTTTGCTGTTTTGGTGCCGTTCCTCTTCCCTAAGCAAACCTTTGTTAGGCAAGCGCTCATTGCCATAAGCATTAAAAGTGAAGCTACAGGATGTCACTGCGAACAGGGAATGCCCTAGATAAGAGCTCTTCGCAAGGCTGTCCTGTTTTCTCCTGTAGAGGGAATGACACACTACTGCCGGATTTTTTTGATGTTTTGCCTGAAAAAGCCGAAGTTAACAGGCTGTGAACACTTTAAAGTAAAATGAAGTGGTACGAGAAGCAGAGTGCCAGAGCTGCCCAGCTGCAGTGCATTTGATTGCAGAGATGCTAACGCCAAGTGTTTATCTAGGCAGCAAATACCATCTAACCTGTAATTGCCATCATCATGTGGGACTACCACAAGTTTTAGTCAGGTAGCTCGGCAACTCACACTGATGCTTTGAATACACGGTTTCTTCTGATTCTAGAAATCCTAATCTGAAAGGTGCCATTAGCTAAGTGTCTTTTAATTATTATGTGTAACCCAACAAGCGTGGTATTTGATACTTCTTTAGAAAGGTGTCAAAGCAGGTTTTGTATGGTAACTAGGGAAAACCGGTCAAGTGCTAAATGCTGGACTGTGTCATTGGATTGTCACTATTTTAACTTCCATGTCTGAACTCTAGATTCAGAATCGTAGTAACGAACAGTGACCTGCGCACAAGTGAAAACAAGAGGTGCAGCTGTGTCAGGTCTTCCAGGTGTGTCAGTTTGACTTGTTACTCTGGATCTGTAACACCTGGTGACAAAGGCTGCATTTTACACTCCGATTACAGAATAAATTGTAAAATACTAAGCAAAAGGAGAGCTCCCAGTCTCTTTAAATCTGCTTGTGCTTAGGTTGTGCTCTGCAGACTTATTCAAGCTGTATTTGTTCTAGAACTACTTTTATAGGGAATCACAAACTTAACCTAGCCTTAGCTACTCTGTACTTGCCCAAGAGAAAACAGTAATCCATTAATCTATGCAGTGGAGAAAAGGTGCTTTGTTATAAAGGTAAATTATAAGGATTAAGTGTTAATTTTGTCTCTTAAGAAGCAAACAAAAGTGAGAGGCTTTCAATAACACTATTCTGATGCATCCTTTGTTGCTCTATGTATTGCCAAAGTAAGGCGAGTTGGATGTCTTAGAAAAGAATAACAAGAACTTGCTGAACAATAACTTAGTAGGTGACAGCTACTTGCAGAATACACAGCTGGAGGTTGATGGCATTCTAGAAAGTGCTTGACGGACCAATACTTATAAGAAAGTGCACTTGAAGAGTTCATTTTTTTAAAAATTTCTCTAAATATGCTGTTGTAACCAGTTTCCAAATAATATAGGTGGTTAGTACATTAATTATAGGGAGCAGTGCTTGTGTTCATATGATTTTGATTTTCTTTTGTCTATAATCACACTATGTATTCAGAAAAATACACATTTCTGTAAATTTATGCTGGCAAGAAATGCCTGTAATTCAAGGCACATGCAGTATAAAACCTGTTGGATTTTACTATTATGCCAGTTTATTTACTTATATATTTATGTGGGGTTTTTGATGGTTTCTGATGCAAAGGTGCTTAAAAAACTGGCTATCCTGGAGACTAGTCAAGAAAATGTCTATTATGCCCATAAATGACTGTATTTTAATGAGAATTAATATGGGCTCCCCTATTTTGCAGGTTTGATCTATTTAATAGATTGCAAAAAATCTTTGTAAAGAGTTACACCAAAGACACTTGCCTTAAACAAAACATGTGCCGGAGAATAGTTATTTATATCAAGAATACTTTCAGTAGATGGCTTAAAGTGAGTAACTACGCACGTAGGTTTATACACACACACAGATACTTATGGACAGGTGTAAACAAATAAATTCACTCCGGTCTTAAATTTAAATTGAGTATTAATCAGAGTTAGGAAATGAAATTATCTGCCACATCCCCACTCCTTAAGGAGATGGACTTAAATTATTTATACAACTTAATATATTTTATTACACGTTACATATAACTCTGCTTAAAACCAGGCTGAGACATCGCCTGATAGAATGTCGTGGAATGTGTATCAGTAGAAACAAATATTTATTTATTTACTCTATTTAAGAGTATTGTTTTTCCCCTTCTGATTTACTTTCCATGTTTTCATATTTTTGTCATGGTTAGTGTGAATTATAAATTAGTGTGTCTGGGTAGCAGGTCCCTACATTTCTTTTACACCTGGATGCTCTGTTTTAGGAGTTTCCTGGGAGGCAGAAAGCAAGTTAAAGCAAGGAAAGTAAAAAAACATTCTCTGAAGAGCTAAATTTCCTTGTGTATTTAGGCTAAAAAAACAATAAAAAACACATGCTGTGGGAGATGGAGAGAGAGAATTTCCATATATGCAAATTGAGCACTGAAAAGTGTACAATGCTGAGTGTGATTCCAGTGTACAACGAGATTGTCCAATAATTAATTTGCATGCATGTTATTTTTATGCTTGTGAAATACATCAGTTTTTTCTGTATAAAGATCTTACCTTGAAGACTTAACATTTAACGTCCGTGCAATGAATATCACCTTGCAAGCACAAATTTGCACAGTGATTTCATTCACTTTTACACTACGTGCAAAAAAAGTGTCTTAAAAAGCTAAAATGTGGGTATTCGTAGCCACTTGTAAAATTAATATAGGTAGGAATATTTTCACTGTCATTTAGAAAATAAGTATGTTAACTCCCGGTGAGAAGTAAATATCTTAATTTCTCAAAGACCTGCTTGCCAGATTACCTGCATACTAATTTTGTGTAAAAGCAATAATAGGTTTTATATTTCTGGGGTTTTTTTTTCTTTTCTTTTTCATCTGATCTGATTTTTATTTTAAAAGGACCAGAGGTTAGAAAACTATACCTAATGATTTAGGGAAACGTGGTTTGTGCTTTTAGAGATTTATAGGAAGTTGCTGGATTTGTGGGTTCTTGTGTTTTCACCATGGCTCTGGAATGTGGCAGGGTACTGGCAGAATTCAGCACGGCGGCCTTTGCATGGTTTGTGCAGATTTCATAGCCTGTGGTATAGATTTTGAAAGGAAGGCTTGTTTTCTGAGATAAATGATTATAAGTAGACCAAACAAAAGCCGAGTTGCCATTTACTGATAATATTAAAAAGGCCGCACTTCAGCAGCCTCCGGCAACTTCTTAGAAATCAACATATAGAAAGTAAGTATGAAATGGATGATTGGAGATATGCCCCCTCTGAGTTATTTTCTGGTATTAGACAACAAATAAGCCACCTTATTTGTAAGTCTGTTTTATAGAGCTAGCAATTAAAGTTAATTGCTGGAAACAGGGGGTAATCAGGTATCCCTGATGTGGTAAAAAGCCATGGCTGAGGTTGCTGATTATACAACGAGACACAAAATAAAAGTTGATCGAATAAACTAAATAAGGGCAGCAAGCAGGTGAGAGAGGCAGAATTATTTTGAAACAAAATTCCATGAAAAATGAATGAAATAGAAAGATTGTGTTGAGGACGGAGGGAGGAAACCAGCTTGGTTCTTCATCATCCTGCAATGCCAAAGTAATAAATGAGCGTGTTTCATCTTGGCGAGGTTCAGGGACACAACTCCTTCCCCACAACAGGATTGCGTCGTGCTTCAAGACTTGTTCCGCTTATCTCGTCCCCTGACAGCTCAAGAGGAAGGGATTGGATTTGGTGATAAAATTAAATTGATTAAACCTTTATCCATCATCTAATTTGGTACCTTTCTTTTTTTTTCTTCTTTTTACTATTACCTCCAATTTCTAGTGATCCGTGTAATGACAGCAATTTGAGATAGCATCAAGGACATTAGCTACGATGACTGAACTTAAATTTAGAATAAAAATATGGGATTCATGAGTCCATATCTAAATAGCAGACGATTAGGTTATACTAGAGTTGTATCCTCCTAGCAACAGCACGTAAGTGTGAGAACAATAAAATGGTGCATTTTACTTTGAGAGAGAACAAAATATTTCAACTTTACCCCAAAGTATTAATCATATAAGTAGAAAAAGCACTAGGATAAATATCAACCATATCTTACAAGTGTAGTGACGTATATAGGTATTTTTACCTTTTTGAACGCAGAAATGAAGTCAGATGTTTTGCTTTCTTCAGTGGCGATGCAGAGGCATATAAAGCTAGTGGCAAAGTGTCATACTGTTGGAAATGCTTTCATATCGCTTAAAATTTTGTAGCTTCTCCTTGGTGGTTTGGGTAGGGAAATTCTCCCGTAAGGTGAGAGCTTTGCTTACAAATTCCGGCTTAAATTATCTTAATGGAGTTTATAAAATACTTACCTTTCTACAGATGGAAAACACTGCGCTAAAAATTAAAGGTCAGATGAAATTGCGTTATGAAATATCAAAGCTACTAAAGGTCTGTGCAAACTGTTTTCTTAGACTCCTTTAATGCCCTTTAGGTTAGCAAATTGCATTTAAAAAAGTGACTGTTAAAGTATCTGTTTGATCTCGGTTAATTGTACTACTTTTGAATTACTGCCGTCCAATATTGTATAGTTTTTGCGAGTAGTAATGAACCTGAATTGATCCCTGTGTTTACAGCTAACTATCTCTACAACCTTTCAGGGAGTTTACTGTTTTTTCCATGTATACTATTAGTTATCCAGACACAAAAAGCTGATATGCATCGGTAGACAGATCGTTCTCAAGGCTTCTGTGATGAACCTGATGTTTTCTGTGTGAAACAGAGCGCTTTGCCTGCAAATTACTGAAGTTCCAATAGTAAAATAAAATGCTTACCTTCCTGCTCTAGCCGACCTTTGTTCCCCGCTGTATGAATTTGAAACAAAGCAGCCAACCTAGAGGAGTTTTAACAGCATATTGTGACATGTAACGCATTAAGACCGCGTTGTTAACTGGCGGATGCACTTGTCAACCCAAACTAATACGCAACCCTCCCCAAGTCGTAAAATAACCCAATTTAATGCTTAAACAGAAAGCGTTAAATGCTTTCACAGACAGCATTAAATGAATGCTGTTATCATGCTTGTTCAGTCAGTCTAGTATTTCTTACTTCTTATAACAGATTTGAAATACAAAGATGCGATTTTCGGGCCTGAGTTAACAATACTCGCTCTCGACCAAAGACTGGACATTGCTGTGAGTGGTTTAATAAAAATCTCTGCTATGTAAAACGTGATAGCAAGGGAAGCACAAAGCAGGGCAGAGGGCGTGAAGAGCAGGAGGGCTAATACTGAAGATATTACGGTGTCATTAATGAATGAAATGTGTATGTTCACTGAGTACGTTCTGTTTTGGTCTGGTTCTCAAATGCGTACTAGAAGTAGTGAGGATTCAGAGACTTATGGTAAAAGGGATTAGAGAAGTGTAAAATTTCAGTTGAAGAAGATTGATAAGATTTATGTTGTTTACTTTAGAGAGAATACAGTAAAATTATACTAAAGGACATATTATAAAGAAGGTAAATGGGCTACTCTGATTTATTCCTGATTTTTTTTTTTTTTTTTATTTACAAAGACAGAAGCCTTTAAGGAAATAGAATTTCAGCGTGTTTAATAGGAATGGAAGGAGTTTTTCTGTGGAGACAGGATGTAACTGGCCAGGGGAATCCATTCATTAGAGATATGGAAAACCAAAACTTATGTACGTTTAGGGAGTTGAGGTATTTGATTAGCTCAACTGAGGCTAATGCTAAAAAGTTTGCAGCTCACTCCGGTGAATGTAGGCTTTGGCTTTAGGTAGGAGATATTAAGAAGGATTTGGGGGTTTTTAGTATGAGATATGAACCCTCTTTTTCAGGAAATTATCTGACTCTGACTTACTTGGCCTATGTGGAAAGGTGATTTGTAGGCAGTTAAATGGCTGCTGTTCAGTGTAAGGTGTTTGCTCCTCCATTTCCACAGCTGCAGCTGTTGTGTGGCCGTTCAGGAGGTGCCCTTCTGCTCGGCTTTGTGGCGGTGGCAATGTGCATCCCTCCACCCGTGTGCCTCCCAAAACTGGGAACACAGCTGCGAGGAAGGCAGGCGCATTTCCTTGGAATATTCCTGATGACTTTTTAAATCCCCTTTCTTTCTGTTCCCACTCAACTCCCTGAATGATGTATGTAAAAATAGACCAAAATTGAGACACGTTTCCAGTCTCTTACTTTGATGCTGTAGTGAGGTTATGAGGATAATGGAAAAAATTGATACACCCCCTGCTTCTTGTTCCCTTGGATAAAGAACAAAAGGGTGGCATAAATGGAGGTAAAAACAAACTTCACAAGCATATGATGATTTATTAAGAAGAAAAAAACCCCCAGTTACTTGCGTGACTGCTAGTGAGTCATCAGATGAATATTATGTAGTAGGGGATTACCCCTGAAAATCATTGTCTGTCTTTGTGAACATGTTTCTGCTGGGTGAGGATTTGGTCCCAATGCTGAACCAACTCTTCCATCTGATTTTGGAATTGTGCCACTTGTGAGAACTGTTCCTGAGACTTACAGTACATGCTGGTGGCATTTTATTTGTGGTTTAGGACTGAGGAGTGAGTATAAAGCAGATTTTTGGCAAAATACTTCATCATAAAGCATGATTTTTTCCCCCCCATTTTTATATCATCTTTTTTCCCTGTAAGAGAAATGGTGCTCAAAATTATTAGCAGAGTCACCTTTCTCTAGCAACTAGTGAAACATCAGCATGAGGAGTCAAAGCTGCTGGGAAGCGTGGGAAGAAAGAAGTAGAATTTGACAGATACTTTATCTCCATCTCCATAGAAAGAGATGTACACACAACTAATTTTATGCAATTGCCTGCTTCTTATCGCTTCTCAGAGACTGTGAAATGGCTATTTATTCCTTAAATAGTAGGGTTTAACAAATGTAAAATGATGGCTATCAAGCCAACTCTAATAATGTATTACCTTTGTGTAAGTCCCGATGCTGCTGCCCCTACTCACAGTCAAATTTGAATTGAAAATTCTCAGTATGAGTCAGAGTGGCAGAACTCTGCTGCTACAGACATGTGTGTCTGTGCCTAAATATATATGTACGTATATACTTTTTTGTATGAAATACAAAGTTTTGCTTCAGCTGTCTAACCATATTAAATGAATTACTATAATAAACTCTGAGCTATATTAGAGAAAGGATCTTAAAGCCCTTGGAGTCCAAAAAATATTTACATTGGGGATTAATTTTTCATATTACATTGAAGGATTTTGTTTAGACATGTAGAAATAAAGTATGTTTGTATCGTTTGTGTATTTATACACAGCAGTCCATGATGTATGAGTTTGTAATTTTTAAAATAGGTGTATAAACATTCTCATAGGATTTGTGTATGATCCTCCTTTACGTAATACTAATAGTTTTACAGACAAATCACAAAGGCACAACTGCTCAAGGATTATAAGATTTTTTTTTTTTAGAGTGAGAAATAAATAACTGCCAGAAGGTTCTTACAAGCCAGATTTTTTAGGATATTTCTATCTAATTTTGTAGATATGTTTTCTGAGTAGCTGCATAATTCAGAATGGTGAAGATAGAGGCTTATACTGGAGCCTGTAATATTCATGTCAGGAAACCCCAAACCTTCACTGAAAAAGGTGGATTTGGTCTTAAGTTTCTTTGTGTGCTGATCTTTTTCCAACTGCATCTTACAGAAGTGTGATCAGAACCCAACCCTGAGCTCGTGCTCTGGTTTACATCCATGCCCGCATCCCTGCCACAAGCTGCTAGGCAAAATGCCTATAGATTCTTGAACAATATCTAATTGAAATTAACTTTCATTAGCTGATTTCCAGGTTGTATTTTCCGTTCTTCACGCCAATCCTGACTTGCTATTTACACATCTGTAGGAATGGTAGTTTTGGGAGGCGAGGGACAGAGCTACAGTGGTCTGAGTCGCCTCCATTGTTGAGCAACGCAGATAGTAATTAAACTGGAGCTCAGCTCTTGCTGCTCATGGATTTCAGAGTTTCAAAGAAGCAGTACAAAACTGGAATGTTCTCTAGCATCACTGACAGCAGGTCTCCTCCAGCTGCAACTGCTGTGAAGATTATTGATAGATCTGTGTTTGTCATTTATTTATGCGAAAGCATCTGATGTGTGTCTGTAAAATCTGTCACTTCTAAAATCAAGATACTTGACTTGTTTTCAGTTCACATTTATAATGACCAGTTTTTACAGCTGTATGACAGAGGGTTACTTTACGTGGTTCTGTGCCCACAAGGAGCGCTTTTTGTGCCTTCAGCTGAAATCCATGAGCACAAGTCATTTGATGGTGTTTTTTTTTTTTTATTTTAAAGAAAAAAAGTTTCACCATGCGAATCTTTTAGATTTCATATACAGGAAGAAGAGGGAATATATACTACTCAAGCGTAAATGTGAAGCATTTCAGTTGTGCCAAAACAAGTCAAAAGCTAGTCTTTCTAGGTTAACTTGTACCCTGCCAGTGATACATTTTAAATGAGACTTTAGCTCTGCATTCATTTTGCTGAAAAAAAAAAAAGCAGAATTGTTGAATCTTTGCATGTTATAACACAGGATATAAACTGTAAGGTAAAAATGAGCGTGAAGCTACTAACAGTACCAGTAACCAAAAGATAGTTATTAGGTGTTGACAAGAGTGGGTATTTTAATAATTATGCACTGGTTTTGATTAGTCAGAAATCAAATAGCTTTTCATAGTTTAGAAATGTAGTTTGTAATAGAAGTAGTTTAACAGAACACTTCTTTATAGATTAGTCCAGGCACATTTTTAAGCTGTGATAGATTCTGCTTAAATGGGGTAAGAGACAAAGTATTATTGGCAGGTTTTCCTGAAGGCTACCAGTGAATTTCCTATTAAATTTATACTTTTATAACGTAAGGCACATTGGACTATTTTCCCTTGCCAGTGACTAAGATCACCCTTCTCTTCAGATAATTCTGATTTTTTTCCAGCCAGCAAGGACTCTTACTGCCCAGAGATAATAAAAGTGCATCAGCATAATCATACTAGGTACATGCTCAAAGTATTTACAAAAAGTTATTAACTCTCACAGAGGGAGAGGCCACATTCCCTCAGTTTACAGAGAAGGAAACTCAGAGCAGTTAATAAATCTTTTGCAGAATTAATAAGCAAGAGGTGGGAATTCAGGAGTCTGTCGCTCCAGCTTCGAGTATCAAACGAACCTGTTTCTAGTTCATCCTTATCTTCTCTGTAGCTGCATCACATCCGCAGTTACATCGCATGGCTTAGGTTTGCAACTGTGAAATATCGGTGTGACACGGTGGGTCCCTGGGAGCGCCGCGCGTTTCGAGGCGGCTGGTGTTGCTGGCTGCACGCCGGCGCTCAGCCCGTGCTCACAGGCAGAGCAGGTGTAATCCCTGCTAGCAAGGCAGCCTGCTGCACTGCTTTGTAAAGCAATTCTGCCTGCTGGTGTTTGAAAGAAGAGAGCTATTTATTTATTTATCTATCTGTTATGTGTAAACAAATGCATAGTATCAGATAACTTCCTTGGTGTTCAGTCACGTTTGCTCTTGAGTTTTGATTTCTCTTAGAATGGCTTGTTATACGTGCTGGGGGGGATGTTTCTGTGTATTCGAGTTTACATTTAAAAGGCAACTCTTTCCTCACTATTAGCAGCACATTGCTGACAAGTCTGTAGAATAAATCTATTTTTATCATATATATTACTTCCTTCAGATGCTTTGCAAATTTGCTTATGGAATGGACTGAAACTATTTCAGGTTTTGGAGTTTTCTTATATGAGATCTCCTTTTAGGTTAACCACTGAATTTCCGTACGGTTAAATATCATATACATTTAATAACTTTTATTTCCATGAAAAGTCTTCGTAACACTGCATACATTTGTGCCTTGCCTGTAGTTCATCAATGTTTTATATGCACGTGCTTCTTGGAAGATTACAAGACTGTTCCACTTTAGCTAAAACCACTGTAAATTGACTGTACTCTTTAACCGTAAGATAATTCTTTGACTAAAATATGGCAGACAATTCTAAGATAAAAAAAACCAAGCGCTGGTTGCTGAGTCTAGGAAAGTAATTTTGAAAGTTAAAAACACTGGGGAAAAAAAAAAAATTATGCTCTGTACATTATTACTTTAATTTTGCCTCAAAAACCTCCAAGCTCAAGAGTCTCCAAAATTAACTGAAAGTAAGAAGCACTGGTTTGGGTCTTGTACAGGACTGTTTCAATGGGAGTACGAATTAAACACTATAGAAGCTGACTCAATCTATTGTTAGTGATTAAAAAGATAACCTCAAAGGCTCCAATAAGCCACCCTTAAAATAAACCATAATGCCTATAACCCTGAAAATCCATGTGTTTATCACATATCTGTACTTTTAAAATTTACTTCGCTCTTTACCAAAACATCCAGCTGCTTTCTCCTCTTCTTGTTGCTATCTTTATCCCTTTGTTTGTATCCTCACCTACTAAAGCCACTGTTCTTCATACAAATTATGAAAATGAAAGTATATTTGAGATTGGTGGCTGGATAGGACCAATATATCATCAAAGGTCTTTGGGGTAACATGTGGCCTTGGTTCAGCAAAATCACTTTCAGTCATTCTATTGCTGCTCAGAAATGCAGTAAATAAGAAGTAACAAGTTCTGCATACAAATATGCAGGTGCCTTATTTTTTTGTGGAATCAGAAACTGGATAAGAAGTTACTATTTTTCTTAATTTTCTACATATAAAAAAAATTGTCATGCATTTGTTTACCAACACGTATTTCTTAGGACTCGTTCTGGTTTAGCACATCTGAAGTGATCTTCCTACAATTTCCTGAGCTGAGTAGATGTTTCTCTGACACCCGCGTGTAAAGTCGGTTTCTGTGCTGTTTAGACAGTAGTGGGAGTCAGCAAAAAGTAAAGGTAAGGGGCTGAGACTGTTATTTTGATGGCCATTACAACAAAGGCAATATGTGCATTGTATGCAGGCAGTTGGATGAAAAAAGCAGTTTGTTAATCTTGGTTTCAAATAATTTTGCTTTTGTTTATTTGCCCTGTACTATATTGTTGCAAATTGTGGCGTCAGGCACCTATCTGTCTGCAGGTGCCATCATGCTCACACCTCGTACAGATAATTGACTGAATTTCCACCTGTCATTTCCATGTGCTCCAGCAGGAATCAGGGAGTTTGTGCATTGTAGAAGAGGTGATGATGACTCACTGAAACCCACGTGGCAACAGAAGACTTTCAGTGATCGTCAACATAGGCTTTGCATAGTCATGAAGTACAGGTGGGCAGGCACACTAAAGATATGATGAGATATGATGCTCTCAGCGCATCCGTGGCCAAAAACACGGCTTAAGGGTACCAACGATACGACTCACTGACCAAACGTAGGCAACTGGTTTCCATCAGCTTTGTAGCAGACAGCTTGTCTCCGCTGAATGTTGACAACATATTATATAAATTTCTCTGCAACAGCTTGTTTCAGAAACTTTCCCCAGTAATGTAGATTAAGTTAGAATTTTGTTTTGACTGCTATAATGCATATTCATTAGATAAAAGCCTAGACAATTACTGTGATAGTTTCACTAGCAGGTGGAGCATGTTTTAGGATTTGCAGGACATGGGATTTGCTGGAATAATCTCAGAGAAATTTGGGCGATTATTTTTGTGATGGGGGTTTGTATGAAAAGTGAGAACATAAGCAGATTTGAAGGTGATTTCATTATGTTTTTGCATTAGTTTGCTTTTACAGTCTCAAATCTAGAGGAAGTTCATACTTTAAACAATTGAAGGTCTCTTAAGGCAAGCAATGAACCACACAAATAAATGCTACCTAAGTAATACAGTTTAAAATTCTGTAAACAGTAAGCAGCAGTATTTCTATTTCCAAAACTAGGAAAAAAAATATTGTCTTCACTTGCATAATGTTTGCTTTCATCTGTTATGTACATCAAGGTTATAGATTAATTTTTCTTGAGTAGGTAATATTACAGAAAATATGCATGCATCGTCATCGGGAAATTGTGAACAAAAGAAGAGTTTCCTTTTTTATTTCCCCTAGAACAGAGATAAAGATTGAGAGTAAAATTGAGAAGACAATAGGAGTCCGATCCTGTGCTGTTACATGGGAATCTTCCTTTTCATCAGCACCAGGCCCTCCTGCTTATGGGACCTTCTTCCCATAGGTCATCTTCACATGAGCGGTCACATTGTCTGCAGTGCAGATTGACCTTGATGATAATTTTTATAGGAGTTAGGGTCATGCTAACTGTCGCTGTCAGTAGTGGGTCATTGCCAAATTAGAGTTTCAAAAAGAAAACAAGGAAGTTAAAACTGCACACTCAGGAAAGCACTTTATTTCATCCCTACAACACAGCATCAGAATTTAACATTAAAGGAGGTTTAAAAATACACTTGCATAGCACAGAAGTTGTCAGTCTAGACTCCCCATCTGTTGAATGCCTTGTAAATACGTATCAGTAGCAATTCAGTACCTGACTTAAACAGAAATCATCATGTAAAAATGCTAATAATTTCTCCACGCTGTTTTGTTACTAATGGAACTTCAAAGCTATGATTGCATATGTTTATATTCAATTTCTATTTATATACTTAAACAGAAACACTCTAGTACTATGCATATTAATATGCCAATATATGCTTCAGCAATGTGTATATTAATGTACATGCATATTTATATAAAGGGCTGAACTCAATGGAAGTTTTGTCCTAGGCTTTGGAGCTTGGATCAAACTCTGATAAACATCGGGTCAAATTTCCAGGAATTTATTTGGTTCGTAACATTGTCGTCTTGTTGTTGTAGTTGGTCTTTAATTCCTAAGCATAAGCTTTTCATGAGCTGCATTGTGTAGAGATGTTTCTCTGTTGACACTACTACTTGCATACTCCCTTCACCATCCTCATTTGTCTGTCTTGTTTTCGGTGTGGTTTAATCATGTTTTGTAATCCCCTATGCCGTTATAACTGATTAATTAGCAAACCTTCAGTTTCAGGCTCTGATTTTTTTTTCTCTTAGGCTCAGACCATTTATAATCTCAGCTGAAAAGACTAGATTGAACATCTGCCTTGTAATTCATCTCTTTGCATCTTGTACCCCTCATGATTATTATTCCTTCTTTATTATACCTGGAGTTTTTAAGGGTGAAAAGTTACACTCTGCATTATCTGGGCTCTTAGCCGGAAAATAAATCCATGCAGATGTGCTGCAGGGAAATGGTGAAAGTCAAGGAGTCCACAACTCATGTTCTTTTGTAGAATTTGGTACCTTGGATGTCCATTTTTTTTTTTTTTTTTCAAGAATCAACTTAAAGAAACTCTGGCTCAGAAGAGATAATGATAAATAGTTTCTTTTGCAGAGCTTCCACCAGTTTACACTTTCAAAATTTTCTTTGCAGTTATCTAGGATAGAAACATAGGTGTATCTCCATATTTATGAAAAGTAAATAAATCCAACATTTTCATCCAGTCACAGGATGCTGAAATCTATGGTTTTCAGAAAATCACATTATAGGACCTGCGGCTGTACCATCTTCTTGTGGCAGTGAGAGGACTGCCCTCCTTCAGAAGATCAGGTCTGACCTTCCCTCAATTTCTTGTCAAGATTTCCACATGAAGCCTGTTTGCTCAGAGCTTCTTCAGGGAGAATTTTTCTGTGCTGCACTTGCTGTGCACATTTTTTTGTATAGTTTTGATACAGGATTGAAATTTTGGGAGATTGAAGGAGGATGAAGTACCCATTTGCCATTACCTGTTTCCAGCTGGATACTGCGGGATGGCAGACAGATCCCCTGTCGGTTATCTCCCCTCTCACTGACACACAGCATGAAGGGATAGTGGAAAACACATTTTGTCCAGACGTTGTATATTTGTCAGGACAGGTAGAAGAGTGGCAAATCAAATAATTTCTTTGCTCATCCCACCTAGTCACCATCTTAAGCACCGGGTAGCAGCACAGAGAATTTATTTCTCTGAAGGGAAATGGCAGTCTCCAAGTGTCACAATTTATGCAGAAGTTGCGTGTGTTTCCTTTCTACTTCAACTGATACCCAGGTGGACTTGTCCATCCAAAGGACCCTCTTCTCTTTGGCCTGAACTGGGCCAAAGGGCGTTATTCAGTGTCTCCTGTACATAATTTCTTGCATCAGTTAAGAGGACCTGATGGTGCCAGTTGGCTGCTGGGATCTCTTGCAAATATGCATTTCTGTTATTCTTTCAATCCGAACCTTTTAAAATCTGAGAGCTCCCAGCACTTCTCAATAGGGTTACTGCAGGTTTTGGAATGATACCATAAAAGTAATTCAGTTACAAGTATTTTCATGATGAAAATAAGTGGGGAAAAAACAGCTAATGTTGACATTTTTTTTAACTGATTTTTTTATTTCTTTCACAACTGTGTGATCTTTGTAGGTACTAGATTAAAAAATAATTTCAAACATGAATAAGAAATAACATGTGCAGAAAACTTCATTTCAGCTAGAATTAGCAATGTGAAGGGCCTTTCTGGGGCTGTGATTCCAGTCTGCCAGTTTCCCAGAGTGTGTAGAACAAGTGTGGCTGTGACCAAAGGAGCCCATGAAGCATTTTGAAATAATCTCTAGAGCTCATTTCTTTCTCCAGGAAGAACTAATTTTAAATATTCCAGCAGGCCTTTCAGGAGATACGGCGTCTTTCTCTCTTGACTGCCTCTCTTTTCTGTTTGCATTTTAAGGGTTCTTGTCTCTCTCAGATGTTTATACTCTTAACCCTCATATTGCCCAGATGTATTGCTCTTTTCTCAGCCTCCTGCTGGTCCCCTTAGCTGCTCTTTGTACAGCAATGTATAAGCAAGGAGCACCTGACTCTGATGTAGCTCAATTACGCTGAATTTTGGGATGACAATGTGTTTCTTTAGAAGATGCAGTATCTCAAGAGTTGATGGGGCTTATGGGAGATGCAAGACCCCATTTAGGACAGTCTGTCCACCAGAGGGAGAGTTGATGTGACTCCCACGCGAGACACTTGCCTAGATTATCTTCTGCAAGTGCTTGACGTTGAGCATGACCTGAAAGCCCATTTTATTAACAAGTCTGCGAATTTTGTGTGTACCTGTCCAGGTGCAGGTCAGGGACTTCGGTTCGATGTGTGCTAGTGAGCTGCTGAAATGTTGAGGTCACAGGCCAAATAGCAGCCAGTTCTGCTGTATATGCTCACATGAACCTGTGAGAGATGTATTACAAGCGAGTCACACAGACATGTTTCTTCTATGTCTTCTGATGGTATGGTGGGAGTATAGTGACCTGATGTTTCCTTAGCCCTTCCAGGAAGGAAAATGTGTCTTCATGTTTGTCTGGGGTCAGGTTCACACACTTGCAAAATGCATTTCCACTAAGAAAACTCTATTGTGAAACTGGCAATGTTGAAACTTAAAATTATCTTCTTATTACTAGGACATATTTTTAGGCCCTAATTCATGTCTCAGATGAGCGCAGTCCTCCCACTCCTACATTGGGAGTACTGAACTGGAGTCTGAGAGCTGTGTGTTAACATTTTCCAGAAGTAGGTGCTACCCAAGATTGTGAGTATTTGCATTCTTTGCCTTTTAAAAAAGGGCACCCACTGGTTTTAGTCCTGCATATGGTTTTAAAACAGTGAAAAAACAAAGTACAAACTGCTATCCTTTGTGTTCTTGTCACTCAATCCTCATTTTTATTTTGGTTGCATGGAGGGAAATATTTGCTTTGATAGTTTGCATCTAGATACTGCAAACTGGAAAAAAAAAAGATACCCAGTTCCATTTAAAGTGTTTTGGATGTCTCCTGCATCCTACACTCTCCTCTTGAGCTGCTATGACAAAGCTGTGGTAAACCATAAGCACCTGAAGCTATTTGCGTCCTGCTATCTTCAGTGGTCAGTGTGAGGCTAAACTCAGCAGGATTACCTACATTACTTTTTGTTGGAGCATCTGCAGTTGCTATTCATGGAGGTAAACTCTGCTAAAAATTCTCTTATGGGAGCCCCGATGTGCAGCAAGGGTAGCGTCTGGACTTTGGAGAAGGTTCCAACTTATGCCCTGAGGCAACAGTGAGAATTTTGGAAAGGAGGCTTGAGTGCTTCACAGCCTGGGCAGAGGAAATAGCTGAGCAAGCTGGTGAGCTGTGGTCCTGCTGTATGACCTCCTGCCCAGCACTCCTGAGGACATGGACCCAGAGATAGCTAGATCAGTGTCAGTGGCTGTGAAGCAAGGAGTTCAGTGGGATTCCACTTAGTGAAAAACCCCACTGGTATGCAATTTAGCCAGCTATCAAGCTAGATGATGAACTCCAGTGAGGACAGGAGTTTATTTACTCTGGAAATGCAGCCGCCATTCCCTTTAGTACTGGCTCTGCAGGTGGACTCGGCCTGCATTTGTGTGCTGAGGCCCAGCCCTCCCTGGCTGCAGCCGCACACGTGTGACCATGTTCTTCGTCTGCTTTGAGGTGTCCCTGTCCTCCTTTGAGTAGTTCTGGTGTTTGTGCTGTACTGACAGGGAGGTGACCCTGTGACCTGTATTCCCAGGAGCTCTCAGGCCTGCAGGCTTCCCGTTTGTTGGGATTCCTGCAAGCCCAGGTGTCGCAGGAACTGGCCTTCACAGTCGCAGCAGAGTAGCCGTGGTCTCCTAATGGGCCGTGCTCTGATCTTGGATACTGTATGCGACCATTGTGCTCTTACTTGGGACATCCATTCCAAGGAGGAGAGAAACAAGATTTTATCAAGAAGCAGTGTGGTGGGAGCGCTGTCTCAGCACTTCTGTGTTTGGAAGGTAAGGCAAGCCAAGAAGGCTTTGAGTACTGCCATTCCACAAACAAATTATAATAAAAGATGTAAAATATGTATGTTTTGCCATAGAACAGGGATGGAGTTATACATCAGATAAAACCTAGTCATTATTTTATTAAAAAAAATAAGTCTCTTATTCTGTCAGCATATTCCACAGACGAATATGATCAACCCAATAACCACTGTCTTGAAAAAGGAAAAAAAAAGGCAATATATAGACCTTGAAAAAGAAACGTTTCATACCTTTGCATAAATAAGGCAAAATTAAATGAGACATTTAAGAAATGCAAATCAAATCTGTTCTTTGTTTTAATCTATTATTATGGAAACTTGCAATAGGCAGGATTAGAAAATGATTGCTGAGAAATATTATTGTTGTACTGAATATTTCCAGTCACTGAGGATGCTCATTTAAAATAAAACCATCAGTAAAAGGCTGTATCAATATATGAATAGACAGGAATCAGATATTTCTGCTACTGCAAAAAAATTAATAACATAAGTCATTAGCATTAGTGCAACTCACTTCTCTTTCTAATTTACAGCCACATATCTAGATTAACTGTAAAATATTCCTGGGTTTAGGACACACTGTCCTCCATTGAATGCTTAGCCTGGAAAGGTTATTAACATTGAATGGGGACTGTTCTCTCAGGAGAGCTGCAGATAAAATGACCAGGGAAAGAAATAGCACAACTTCTCAAATTAGCATAATTAGTAATTATCTCTTAATAGCCCCACTTGGCTTTGGAGACTTGGCACTTGAAATTCCGCTTAAAGTTCACTGAGGAAAAACAAATTTCACGCTGAAATGTCTCAATAACACAGCTGAGCTGCTGAGGTAATCGTCTGGTTTAGGTAAAGGGAAGGAGATGAACATATGGATAGGGAAGATCTTTCCTGTAAGCACTGTGTTTGTGTTTGCATATGTAAAGCACTCGAGGCTTAATGGTACAATTGCCACTTTCTCTGGGGATGAGAGGAGGGCAGGAGGATGAGTGTGACTTCTCTCTCTTCTTTAGTGGAGACAAATAGATGAAGACAATAAACTAAAATTAGGAAATCCCATTCATTTTGCACTAGACTAGTGTTAATTTCTTCTGCGATTCTAGCTGACATAAAAAACCCAGAGACAAACAAGCCAAGCAGTGGATAGAAATTTCAGCCTTTGTCGTAGCCAGCGGCAGAACTAAAACCTTCCTAAACGGGGACAGTTCTCCGACATTTGACTCAAGGCAAAATGGATGAATAAGCACGGGGAGCCTAGTAACCCTACTATTTTTCTTTCTGTGGCAAGGAAACAAATGGCTTCCTTAAGGTGCTTTTGGCTGGAAAAGAACAAAAGCAAAAGAGGAATATTTACCATTTTTACATGCCTAAAGCTCAGTTCCTCAGGCAGAAAGCAGTTTATCAGTCCATCTTGATTGAAACAAGCCTTTGTTATTAAGAAGGCATGTTTTGATTTACATGTCGCACAACTGATCGGAAGCTTTCCACCAGAAAACCCGTGTACAGTTGATAAGCCTTTCTAAACTGGTTTCAAATAAGACAAGTTGTTTCACTCTACTCTCTTTGGCAATAAAGGCAATCCATGTTAGGTGCCAACATGTCAAAAATGGATTTATTGAGGTGGTGGTTTGGGGGGACTCTGGTGGGTATCTTTTGTTGGTTTGTGTGTTGGGGTTTTTTGTGGGGTATATGTATTGATATTTTCAAGTGTCAGACTGCCATATCCTGAAGGTGCAGGGAGTTAGGGTTGTAGTGGTTCATGCCCACACATGGTACCTCCTGGAGTGGTAGGGTCAGATGCTCTGTGGAAGAAGCACTTTTTGTTGTGCTTGCAGAGCAAAGGACTCCTTTGCTGGAGGGAAATAAGTCTTTTGGTGCTGTGTCAACACACAAAGTAGGGAAGATGAAGATAAACTAGTCAGAGGAGCTTGACAGCTGTTGTAAAACTGATAGGCTGACACACTCATGGCCAGAGGAGGAAAAGGTTTGGCTTAGAAACTCTAATTAAGGCTGGCCAAGGTCCATTAGCTCATCTTCACTAGTAGCTTCACAGCCTCACACCCTATGTATCACCCTTATTAAGGTTCTAGGTGAGAAATGTGATTAAGCAAGCTGCTATCCTGCTTTTCCAAGGCCCAGCCTCTGAACAATTCAAATGCATCTATCAACCAATAAAATCCATTTCAAAATTCAGAAAGAGCATGAAGGCAAAGAGGGAGAAGGGAGAAAAGAAATGGAAGCAGATCAAGAGAGATGAAATGACATTTGAAAAGTACGAAAATCAGGAGACTGTTGAGGCTGAATTAATTACAAAAAATCCTACAAGATGCAGAAATCCAGCAGATCTGACGTAAATATTTGCAAGCTGACAGAAAGCAGGGAAATGGGGCAGTATCACAATGAAACATGTTCTTCCTGTTCCCCTCCACCCAATCCTGCTCCTAAACAAGCACTTGACACATAAATTAAGCTCAAACACTAGCAGTGGACAGAATGCTGAAAAATATTCTGATGGACACCTGAGATCTCCTGGTAGGCTGTATGTGGGCAGCTGTAGAGAAGAAAAAGCTACAAAAGAAAAATACCCACCTCGACAAGCTTCTTTGTTGAGTGATTGATATGTTTCTGCTTTCCTCCTTCCCTGTAATAGGAGGAATGTGAGCTACTGCTTTAAGGCCAAAACTATTAAAAAATAATTATCTGTGAATACTAGCTCGACTGGCTTTTTTTCAACACATGTAGCTGGAGGCAGTGAGTGTTGATTTTTCTTGGTACCCCAGACTGGATTATTTTAGGGCAGATTTTTCAGAACAGGTCTTTGTAATTCTGCTCTTAAATTTCATCTTGAGAAATATAGGAGAGCCAATTAGGTAGTTACATGTCTTGTTTTCCTGCAAAGTTCATTAGAAGGATGATCTTGTTAAATTCAGGAACCTTAAATTTGATTTTTGGCTCTGCTGCTGTTGTTCTTGTGACTGTGACAATCCGCTTGCCTCCCCTGTGCATAGGGTCCATGAGGACAGACAGAATATGTTCATTACTATTATTTATAATATTTTTGTTCTGTGAGCTCTTCAGAGACCACTAAATTATGTCTGAAATGATGTGGTCCTGATTTGGGACCTTCTGGTTACTACTGTAGAAGTAATAGCAATATTACTAAATGGCATTAAGTTTAATTTCTAGGCGTTGAGGAAGCCGAGTGTGTAACTTGCAGGTGAACTTCTAAAGGCTACTTCTTTGACATTTGATCTTGTCTGACAGCAATTAATTATTCGGCCTAAATCTGTGATGCTGGGTGCATCTCAGTGAGGTGCAAAGGGCGTTTATTTTCTGCTAAAACTAATGCTAGAGATGAGTCCTCAGCAGTTCAGTCATGATTGGACCTTTAAATTGAACAGAGCAAGGAAGAGGAGAAACATGCAAAATTACCTGAGCAGAAAAATGCCTGAGGATAATTCGTTCTCTTAAAAAATGCCGTTGGGTTATACTGGCTTCATAGGTAGCATTTAATTGTGTCAAGCTGATCTGCCACCTTGTTACATTTTTTTCTTTCCTTTTCCCATTTTTGGAACCATCAATTTCGGCTATTTCTTGAATTGCTGGTAATTCAGAACAGGGGGTGAATAAGAACATACTGTATATTACATTTGTGTTTTCAAACAGAGTTAAGCATAACCTGTATATATAGATCATTGTAAGGAAATACCAGTAATTTTAAGTGGAAGAGTGAATTGGACAACCTAACAGACCTATAAGACCTATTCTTCATTTAATAAAAGTGGGTCAATGTAGGTTTTATGCTGTTCACATTAGTGTCATTCATTTTAGCTTTACTAATAAAAGCTAATGGCTGGTTAAGCATTACTGGAACAGAGTATCAGAAAAGAAATTAGAAAAAGCTAAATGAGTAAGGAAACATAACAGAAAATAAAGCCCTAGGTCACTGGAATGTTCATGTAAAATTTGTTAAATAATATCAGTTAACACCCTGGTTTTGAAACTCCCATTTGTACCACCATGACTAAAGTACAAATGAACTAGTACATGAAAAAAAATAGTGTCCTTTAGCTTCAAGTTAACTATTAAACATTCAGAAGACGCTAAAAATGCAGTCCTGTCATAATTCTCATTTAACTCTCAGAGTGGTTATTAGATATTTGAGACTACTGTGATCTGGCTCTAGCCCGTGTAGTTCTGCCTTAGCCCTGAACAACTTGCTGATTTAGCTCCTAATCGTTTTGATAGCCAGGTGCCTGCCAGAGGGGATGACACAAGGAATGCTGGGTGGTAATTGTGAAATAAAGATAGGGAGGATGTTATTCTATCTGCTGTTACCAGCACAACACCATTTATTCAAGCAAATCAAAGGAGTATACAAACATATGTAAACATGTGCACACACAGAAATCCCGTTGTATTTTTTTTGCATTTGCCTTCCACAGTCTTTAATATTGCAATTGTTTTCGTAGTCAAGAAATTTTTACCTTAATATTTCTTGTACAGAGTCTTGGAAAGTCATGAATGAGAAGAGTAGGAATTGGAATTCTTTCTGTTTGCTTTCCAGCTTTTGATTAAGGCATAGACTCTACTTTCATATCTTTCTCCTGAAAGAACAAAAAGCTTTCAAAACTCTTCAGAAAGGGTGAAAAACTTGTTCAGCTTCACACAAAAAAGCACATGGTTTTCCTTCCTGCAACTAGTCACTGTCTTTTTCTGAGCCTTTTCGTAGTAATACTTGGAAAAGACCAATTTAACATGGGCACCTCAAACTTACTCATGTTAAAATGCATTTCTTGTGCTGGGATCCATCACTACAGCCTTTGGGGAACCATTAGTGTTTAGTGTGTTTGTCTTAGACGCTTTCCAGCGTCTTGTGAACCCTCCCCAGCATTGTGTGGGCTGTGCTTTGTCCGTTCTCGTAGCCTGGAACAGCTGCATGATATGAGATACCTTTCTGCTGTTGGTGTCTTCTTTGTCCCTTCATTTGCTTCCCTTTCATAAGCTACTCCAGCCACACACATAAAAAGAAGCTCACAAAAACACGCAAAACAAAACGCAACCACCAAACACATCAGCAGTAATAAAATCCACTAACAAAGCAGGTATAGGACATGAGGAGATTTTAGATATTTTAGATTCTTGACCTCTAAAAAAATGTTTCAGGACATGCCTTAGACTCAATCTGAGCCCGTGCAGACATTGTGGGCCTTAGGCTTTGCTAATTTTTTCTTAAACCAAGAGAAAACAATTCCCATTCTTTTACGTTTGCCAGAGTCAAACAAATTCCCCATTGCATGCTGAGCTAAGATTTCTCTTTTACTGTAATAGCAACTGGAAGACATAATTAACAGAAAGTGGGAGAGATTAGTTATTTCAGTAGGTGATACTCTACTGAGCGGAAAACTGCAAGGCCCTGTGTCCTTCTCACGCAGTGCTAGTATTAAGTTCAGGTCCCCTAGGCTGTGAGACTGAGCATGTCCACATGGTCAGGAAACCAATGAAAACACTTTTCTTAGTCTGTCGTTTGCTATGAAACACAGAAAACCATAGGTAGATGTTGAAAAGAACGAGTGACAATTTCCTCCAGGGCACCTTTGTTTTAAAATAAGACCAGTCTCTAAGTAGAAGTCATCAGTGGCTGACCTAAGAGGTGGGTCAAGGTAGAGTATGTACTTTATATTAGATAACATAGGAAGTAGAAGCGATGTTTCACATGTTGAGAGATGGCAAAGTTTTGGAAAAACTAAAAGGTGAGTAGATAATTTTGTAAAACTGGTGAAAAAGCAGAGTCTCTGGAGCAGTAAGAGTGTGTTAGACCAGATTAGTGGTATTGTGGGAAGTATTTGAATTTATTTGACAACCATTGAATGCAATCATTTAAATATTACCATACAGTATGACATTCTGTTTCTAAAATTCTTTGAATTCAGTTTTGAAAGAAGTCTCAAGTGTTTTCTCTCGTTTTGGAAGGAATTATTTCATTTTACACACATACATACTGTATTTTAAATTTGGATTTTTTTTTTGTTTGTTTATTCCTGAGAAGAAACAGCGAATTTGATTGCCTCCCAAATTACTTTTCTTGATCCAGTCTCTCTCACCTTGGTAAGTGAGACATTCTAGAGAAAAAGCAAGATATATATGCAGTCTCCAGAAGATGCCTGATCACATCCTAGGCTGCATCAAGAGAAGCGTAGCCACAGGTTGAGGGATATGATTCTCCCCCTCTACTCTGCTCTCAGGAAACCTCACCTGGAGTACTGGGTTCAGCTTTGGAGTCCCCGGCGTTAAGACATGGACCTGATCAGAGGGCTGGAGCACCTCCTTTAGAAGGACAGGCTGAGAGAGTTGGGATTGTTCAGCCTGGAGAGGAGAGGCTCTGGGGAGACGTTATAGCAGCCTTCCAGTACTTAAAGGCAGACTGCAGGGAAGATGTGGGAGGTCACTTTATCGGGGAGTGTAATGATAGGACAAAGAGTAATGGTTTTAATCTGACGGAGGGCAGATTTAGATTAGATATTAGGAAGAAATTATTCACTGTGAGGATGGTGAGACACTGGAACAGGTTGACCAGAGACTTTGTGGATGTCCCCTCTTTGGAAGTGTTCAAGGCCAAGTTGGATGGGGCTTTTAAGAACCTGATCTAGTGAAAGGTGTCCCTGCCCATGGCAGGTGAGGTGGAACTAGGTGACGTTTAAGCTCCCTTCCAACCCAAACCATTTTGTGATTCTATGATCCATTCTATGATTTAATACCTTCAAGATGCCATTCAGCATACATCTTATCTACTATGATCTTGAAAGACAGAGTTGTATACTAGCATTGCAACTTACTCCCCATGGGTGGCTCACAGATGAATTCCTTGTGGTCTGATGGGCCGTGTGCAGCTTCAGTTTCTGCAACGCTGTCTGAACCATCTGTGGCATGACACAGTTGTGCCTGTGCAGCGTAACTCCTAGGTTACAAATACCTGAGGCTAGTCAACAGTATTTCAAGTGTGTGTTTATCCTCGTCCCTTTAGAGGTTTGGTAATGAGATCTATTCCTTCAGCAGTCAGTCCTTTGCTTCTCTGTCTTTCGTCCAGACATCTGTGGTTATTCAAAAACCCTGGTGTCATGACCAAGATGAATTGTCATTGCATATTCATTTTTAAATATAGTGTTTATCTGTAACTCCCACAGACCCCAGGTGGGTTTGTATGAGACCTTATGAGGTGTGAACTTTTAGACATGCTTCTTAAAGAACAGGTGACCATGAAGTCTTTATTTTGGAAATAATAATTTAAAAAAAACTTGAAAGAGAGGATCAAAACCCAAAAGATCTCAGCTCAAATAGTTGTATTGAGGTTTCATAACCAACAGGTTGCTGCAGTCACAATGAAAAGAATCAAAGTAGTGGCTCAGCTTGCAGTGGCACGAGCTGCCAGTTTTCCCTCTATCTCCCAGTGAAGAAAGAGCCGCGATCTGCTTTAAATTCTGACATCTGGTAATGTGTAGTGATGTATGATTCAGCACACAAACTAGTACATTGCACTACAAAGTATGCCATTTATGAGGCTCTCTAAATATAGGAAAGCAGTTTTTTTAAAGTAATGCAGTAAATAACAGTGGATATTTTAGTTCAAGGGAATGTATAAGCCTTGAGGCTAAATTCAAGTGAGAACATTTTTTTTGTGTGTGTGTGGATTCAGATACTGGATTATAGACACCGAATGCCTACCTGCCTGTAGTTTCCATATTGCCCAGTGATTGTTACTGCCTGACATCTTGCAGTAAATATTCATAATTGACTGGAAAGGATACAACTAACAAATTGATCTCATTTAATTTGGCCAAAATAATCTGAGCTGTCAATATCAACACTTTCTAATACAAATGTAATTGTGGATCTGTGTTGCTCAAGTTGGTGAAAGTTACAAATGCCAGCATTGTCAAACACTTTTAACTGTGAAATCTCAGCAAAAATAACTTTGCTCATTCCTTGGCTGAAAGGAGAATTTGGCCACTGATTTCAGGTGTAGAGCTTAAGATGCCACAGCCCTGAGTACGACTTGCTGCCTTAGCTCAGAACTGGCCTCCTGACTCCAGCAGCAGTCAGTGGCAGGTGCTTAGGAAGGGTGTAAACACAGGACAAGCTATGTAGGAAATCTTGCTTTCCTATATCTTTGAAGCGAGGGCTTTATGGGAACGCCAGGACCAGAAGTTACACTTGAACGGCTGTGTTCAGTGACCACTGGTGAGCGTGAATTTGTCCAGTCTTTTGTATCATATAAAACTTAATACTTACACTGTCGTGCTTAAGCTAATGGGTTGCCTGAAAAGTGGGTAGTGTGCAATTGTTTGCTAGATCCGGACTTTTCCTATAAATTACCCTTGATAAGTCACTGGGTGGAGCTGCTCTGAGGCAGAGCTGATCCTCAGCTTATGTCAGTGCTGCAGATACTCATAATTTTCAAAAAGAGGCTCTGAGTCTCTAGCTTTCCTATTATGAGGTTTTAAACTTTTCTTAATTTACTGTTTTACAGCGTTTTACTATTAATTATTGTTGTTCTGCCAGGTACAAGGTTTGCACAGACTAAATCCTATTTCTTTCAAAATGTACTGCAGTCAGGATTCCTGTTGCTTAACACTGCAACATAATATGTGAGGAAAAAATATTACATCTATTTCTTTTTTTCTATCAACTCCAGAATTTTGCAATCTATCCAGCTGGCAAGGCCCACAGAAGTCACTTTCCTATGGAGCAAGAGCATCTTGAAGTCCAGTGTCAGGGGACCTGGTCCCCTGTACACGGCCCTGTATCCAATTATCCGTGTAACCTCGTGCTCTGCGTGTTTCCACTGCTGATTACAGGTCCCTCTTACCTTGGCATTATTTTCAAAAATCTGTTGGAATGGAATCAGCATTTTATTGCTGTCAAAAAGCGTAAATCAGATGCAGACGGTTGACTATAACCAGCAGATAGGCAGCATTTATGTACCCATAGATGTCATAATGTGCTTTATTCTTAGCTAAGCACATGCATAGCCTTCTTAAAATAAATGGGAGACTGTTAACTTAGGATATGGACATTTCTAACAAGCTGTGTTGGACTGGGGGTTATGGACACACACATTGTTAGCTCATAAGAGTCCATGTGAATCAAATGAAATACTTTTCTATCTGATAGTATGGCATTTCCTGTGCTGGGAACTGGGTATTTATTGGCTATTACTGATAAATCATGGCTTATAATTACTTTTACTCCATTTATGCTTTCAAATTTTGGGGGAAAATGTGTTTTAAAGAAGAACACATTTTGACGTTTATGGTGAATTGAAAATCTGGAAAAATGTGTTTCTGTCAATAACAGCGGTATTGTTACTGACTGAAACAAAACATGGCGTGGAGAATAAAGTGTTTATTTGCCATTTATAAAACTAGTGCAAAATTTTAATGGTTTTGAACTGAATACGGATGCTGCCACAAGTGTAAAAAGGGTTGCTGTTGTCAGGTCTGTGTGTTTTCAGCTGAGAAAACAAGCTCTTCATTGTTCTCCATCCAAGCTAAGGTTATATCTGCAGCCTTGTTTCTAATGGTGCCTGCAGCTTATACAGATGTATCCAAAAGGAATTATTTGGATTTTTGTGTTTGAGTATTTCTAGCAGCACAGCCCTAGTAACACAATACTATAATGCAGCCTGGAACACATTTTCTTTTTTCTTTTTTTTTTTTGGGAGGTGAAAGTCAGAGCTCTGTTCTGCTCCAAAGACTTGTGCTGCCACCTGTGATAGCTAGCTGAAAGCTAACTGAATCCTCTCTGTGACTGCAGTGAGAGTAGTGGCACTGGGCTAACAGCCACCGCCTTGAATGTGGGACTTAGCACATGGACGAGGTGAATGCAAACAACCCCAATAGCAATAGATGCTAAAAATCTGATTCTTTCCTGGGCTGCTAGCTGGCCTGTGTGTTGCAGGTCTCACAGCACAAAGCCATAGGAAAGCAACGTCAAACTAATCTAAGGGACATCATCTTTCAATGCCTTGCTGAGTTTAATTAGCCGTTGCGCGCTGCCGTGGCAGTGGGCCTGCCCGGCGTGACAGAGGACGGCAAGAAAGGTTTGATGTAGTGTTCTCATGCTCTTTCTGGAGAAGGCACGGGAAAGATGCGAGGTTGGAGAAAGGAAATGTCTTTGAGCCTTCCATTCCTGTGCTGTTATGGCCACATACTGCTCTGCCAAACCCATCCTTAATAGCTTTGAGAAACTCCAGCAGGTTGCAGTAAACCAATGGAGACACTTCATGTGTGAGCTGCAGACTCCTGTTATCATCCAACCAGCATTTAACTTGCTTCCAGTTTGATACAAATTAGCTGCTCATCAACTCTGTTATTACACAAATGTGTAGCAGCTGCACTGCAGAAACTGATTACTTCGAAACTCCTTCAACTCTTATGCAACCTTCCTGTCATTTTTTACTCAATTGATTAACTCAGTCCAATTTTACTATTAATTTAATTTCACTGTTGTCAAAGGCCTCATATAATTTTTCATATATTTGTATCTTTTGGGCCTGGCTGTGTCTAATGCACTCTTAAATCAATTATTGAGAGAACTCTGTTAGGCCTTAATAATTTAAAATATCATCACTAGACAGCAAGTATCCATTAAAAAAATATTTTAATAGATATATAAACTGCAAAATCTAATGACATAGAAACAGCATGGGTTATTTCTCTGATTCTGAATTTTATTGTCTACCCTTTCTTGCCACATTCAATAAAAACTTAAGCTATTTTCTGTGAAAAACAAAGAAAGCAGCAAATAAATAATAAAATTAAGGCTTGAAAAACTTATAGCTGATATCTGTGTCTACAAAAACTGTCAGTTATTGTGAAGCTTGTCTCTTAGATCTGATGCATTCTGGAAGCATAAACTCAGCAGATGAAAACCACTCAATTTCATTTGGAAATGAAAATGAATGAGTCAGTTCTCTGCACACTTAATTCAAACTTAATTCAGGCTTACAAATCTGTCAGGCTGGTCATCACTAACTGGTTTATGGTTGGGATAATTTTTCTTCTATTCCTACTTACTTTTTCTGTTCCTATTGCCCATCAACCACCCCAACAGTCATTACATATCACCGTGTCATCTGGAATGATTCTTCTCCGGATTCAGTGGCTTGTGTGTTATACCTCCATCATCCATCGAACCTGCTGATACCAGGTTACTGGCTCAGGGCAGAATGTTTTTCTATCTATGTGTCTACTCCCACCACCAAAACTGAACTGAGATGCTAAGAAAGAGTCAGAGCCAAGAGACAGAACTCTCTGTGTGGAGTGGAAAGGTTGGGTTGAGCGTAGTAGGCGCTGGGAATAGGAGGGAATATTTGGGGGAGCTGAGCAGTCAGAAAATGGTTTGTTGCTAAAAGAAGTGCTATAGCGCTGTGCGTGCCGTTCAACAGAGCCTTGTCTGCTTAAAGCAAACACTGAGTCTCTTAGTCCACTGGAAATCACCACGACCAACAGTGGTGTAATAGCCCATGTTGAGTGATTGTGCCGACACTCACTGTTGTCTCCATTTATATTGGCCATATAGTTTAAGGCTAAAGAAAAGAACATATAGCTGACTGTTCAGTGTCTTCTGCTTTGTAGGAAATGTCTTTGTTTCACTTTTGCCTTTTCTGTTACAGCAAGAGTGCGGTACTTAATTGCAAAAGTACATTACTCTGATCTTATCAAGAGGCCCTTTATTAAATAATATGAAGGATGTTTTTCTATAAAACCTGTCCTGGAAACAATTGATGGCCAGATAAGTTCTGAAACTTATCTCTGAAGTGAGAGATTTTTCCAGCCAGTTTTCCGCCAGGATATAGACCAAAATTGTCCTGCATTTCTAAGTTAATCATGTCCTCCTACGAACCCTTTCACCTTCTCTGGAGAAGCAAGAGCTTCCCCAGGCATGAGTTTCCAAGTTCTCTAACAAGCCTGTGAGTGTGACACCCATGGTCTGACTGCACGAGACCTCAGAGGCAAGTCCAGTTTTTCTGTTTTGTTTTAGTTGACGCCTATCATTACAGAGTTCCTGCATTATACTGCAACATAAATAATAAAAATAAATAATCAGGGTAATTTCTTAAGTAAATCAGCAAGCAGTCAGTTCTAATACTGTACTGCTATTTGTACTTTTTCTGTGTAGATAAAACCACAGGTGTTCGTTTTTCATTTGAAAGGTGACTTATCTATAAAACAAATAAGATGGGCGCCAGCTGCCCAAATTGCTCTCTAATGCTGTTTAAACAGTATGCTTTGTGGCTCCAGGAGAAAATATCTTCCTCTTGAAGTCTATAAATGGCAGCATAAGTTCACTTACGTGTAAAATAAAAGTACTTCTTAGAAAAAAAATATATTGTTCAAATTACTGACTGGGATAAACAGTCGTCTTCATCAAGCACCAGTAACATAGGTCCTGCCCTTAGGAAGGTCCTCATTTGAGGTTTTAAGTCATGAAGTTGTTGCTGTTCTTATCTTGTGACCAATATAAGAGTTTTGGAAAGCCTTTCTAACTTGGAGAACACTGTGACCCAGACAAATGAAAAAGGAGAAGGTTGGTAACAGGAGTTATAAATGATGGAACCCTCTTGATACGTACAGGACTATCTTGAAGTTCTCTCTCAGTTACTGTGTTGTGCTGTTTTAACCTCCAAGCTATACAGACAGACACCAGATTTTAGTTTTTCTTATTCAAAATGGTGTTTCTTTTCCTTTCCAGATTACTGAATCAGCTCCCTCACGATTCTTTCTTGCTCTTTCTTGCCCTCCAAACTAACCAATAGAATCGGATGAAATGCTGACAGCATGTCCATTGGAGAGGGCAATTTCCACTGATGGATGACATGTCCGTAACAAGTGAATCATTCTCATTCTTGTCTTTGAAATACATTAGTAACTATTAGTCAGTGTTACCACTGGACTCGCTCCTGCAGCAGCTGCACTACTCTGAGTGCTCCACTTTGTCACTGTCTTTGCCCTTTTGCTTGCCCAGTATTTGACATTATGGATGTTGACCTGCCTTGGCCTCCCTCTTACAGGTATAAATTATGCTATTCTAATCTCAGGCACAGGTAAGATCTTACGCTCTTTGGGTAGCCTGAATCCACTTTATAAACTGGGTGCATCCAGGCTGTGAGGGAGTTGTAAAATACTGAAATTCTGAGTCTTCTGGCTCTTCACAAGAGATGCTATGAGTATCTCCTTACAGTCCTTGATATTGTTGTCTGTTTCTTCTTAGAAAGCTGCTGTTCTTTGTTACAGTATGTAATGATTGATAATCAATGACAGAAGAAAAGAAAAAATGTTAAACAGAAGTAAAAGTGATCATCCAAATAGCTGAAATGAAAACATTCAAAATCATCAGCTTTTTTCACTGGTGTCATAAGGCTTGTGCTAAAGTATAAAATGGGAATGACTGTCATCAGATCTGTAGTAATATCAGATTTATTAAAGTTTAGTACATATCATTTAGAGTGTTTTAGAGTGAAAATTTAAGGTAAACTGAAATTGTGTTTCAAAGGAAGTTTGGGGATGAAGGTTAAAAAATATTTCTTAGAAGGTTCAGGGCGTGAAATCCAACAGGAATTATGATTCTCTTTGCCCCTCCTTGTCCTTGAGGTTTTTGTGTTCCAGGAGCTGTGGAAGAGAAGTGATACCAAAGGGGTGCAACATACTTGAAGTTCTTTCTCTCCCATATAGGCTCATCTGTCTCCTGCACTCCTAAGTAAATAGCCAGGTCACAAAGAATTAATCTTGGAGAGGTCAGAAGTGCCATAGCATTTGCCAAACAGCCTTTCAGTATGGAACACAGATTAAGCAACCACAATAGAGAGGGAGCCTGATGAAATCGATCATTCAGCTTGAGAGAGATCATAATTAACTTTCCTGTAAAGCAGCTCCATAGGAACACAACCTCTGAGGCTCCCCAAGACTGTGTCAGATCTCTGGGAATCTGGTTTTCTTATCCCTTTTGTGATGCAGCTCTTGTCTACTGCATTATGTGTGTAAGACGTACAAGTCCTTCTCCCCAGGGTGCTGACAGGCAGGGTTGGAAGGGTCACGTTCTTGCATAGTCACAGCTCAAAGACTTGGTCCAGTTTCATTTTCCCAGCTGTAGCCCCATACTATGCAGTGAACAACAAGACAGGGACGCAGCAAGGAAATCAAGAGGCCATTTTTAGCTCCTTATTTTCCCAAATCTGTTAGCTGTTCTCCTGCTATGTTATTCCTGAGCATGTTCTTGTAACTGCACTGGATGCAACAAGAAAATCTCCTGGTGCTCGGTGCAGTATGTGGCAGACTCACTCCTGCACCTGCATCAATTTCTCTCTTCAGCCCTGCTAGAATCAAAAATAATTTCTTGCAAAGTCGCTTACACTTGCTTCTAACTTTATTGCAATAGACACTGACCTTTTAAACCGCTAAGCCTATAGAGAGCTAAATTATAGAGTTTACTTCCCTAGATGCTCCTTGGCTGTCATAATGAAGGAAGTTTACAGTGGGAAAGTGAACGAAGCAAGCATGTTTTTAACCATATGGTAATTATCTGCTATCTGTGCAAAAGACATAAAGTGTTGTTTACCGGATGTGAAAAGAGCATCTGAGAAGAGATTCCCTGGAGAAGGAGTAAGGGAGATTTGGCACAGTGGCTGCTCTTCAGATGGCTTGTAATAGACTCCATCAATTTGGAATATGCTATTGTTAATCAGTGGAGATTGGAGATCCTTGGCACATAATGTTTTAGTTTTAAGGGGCAGGTGATTGTCTTGCCAAGCAGACATTTTTTTTTTTCTGAACTCTAATTGAATTATGCAAATGTGTAATTGTTGATTGAGCTTTTGAAGTAACAACAGAGAAAAAAAGTGTAAAATGACATCCTTAACTCTTTGATACCAGTGGCACTCTAAATAAGAAGGAAAAGGTACTCTGGTCGTAGAGCTGATGTAAGACCAATAAGCTATAGGCTGTGTTCACTCTCTTAAAAAGTGTAGTTTAGTTTGAATTTTCTTTTCTTGCTTCCATTACCTAAGTAATATATTCTTTGCTTCTGAAAAAAAGGAAGAGGGGGAAGAAAGGAGAATGTGTTGTGGTTATAGCTGTAACCACACATGATTGCAAATCATTTAATTTCCAGTACGTTAAATTATTCGGAATAACTGCCAAGGCTCTTTTACACAAATCTACTTAAGCTGTTTTACACTTTAATACTAAAAAAAATTAGTTGTGAAAATCCTCCTTAATCAGTTGCACTATAGTGGCTGAGTCTAGTACAAAGTTACAATGCCTTCAAACTGCCCAGAAGTGCACAGGCATGTGCCTCAGGCATGCAAAACCCAGTTTTTGATGACAGCTGATATGCTGTGTTAAGTAAAGAACCTTCATTTCTTTCTTTCCTTTCTTGATTGATTGTTCTCAGCTTTAGTCATAAAGCTGTTTTTTTTTTTGTTTTTTTTGCTATGCTGTATGGTGAAAATATTCACTGTAGCATTAATGCTTATTTCTTATGAAACTCTTTGAAGTGTTGAGCATACATGCTACAGAAAAAGCACTTTGTTTTGATCTGAGAATGTGTCTCATTAGGCCTTACATTTTCGTTTGTGTATTTCTCAAACTTTGTTTACTGAAGAAGAAAACAAATATATTCACTTTTGTTTGCAGTATTTAGTACTCAGTATTCAGAAGATTTCCAGGCTGAGCATGCCAAGCTTAAGCATTGAGAACTTCAGGTGGTGGTTTCAGAGAGGTAAAATGAGAAGCTGAGTTGTATAGATTGAAGGAGATCATGAATAAAAATGTAGGAGATACAAAGAAACAGGCTAAGCTGTGAAAGGATATAAAGAAAATGATGTGAAGAAAATGGAGATAAGATCCTAAGACAAAGCATGATCCTTAGACAAGAAATGAATGAGCCAGCCTTAGAAGGGTTTAAGAGAGCAAAGCTGGGAAAGCTACTGGAAGGCAGAATGCTGTGAGTGACAGATTCAAAGGCAGAAACAATGAAAAACTCAGAGGAAAAAAAACAAACCCAAACTTTTCCTCACCACTATGTGCTGTCCATTAGCAGCTCCTAAAGATGTAGGATGTGAGCCTTGAAGTCCTTACTTGTGCGAGAAGTCCTTTGATATCTGTCAGACAGCCTGTTGAGTTAGTCGCCTGAGTAGGTATTTCAAGGAGGATGTCCTTAAGGTGTAAATTTTTCATGGCAATTTTTCAAACCAGACTCGAAAGCCCAGTGCACATTTATAGTACCATTTAAATGAAAAACAATAATATAGGATATAGTGTGAGTATTATACTTAATGAGCTATATTTTCTTTTAAAATAAGGTTACAGACTATAACCAGAACATTATGCTGCCATAAATTTCATGAGACTTTTTCCTAAACACCTCAGTCTATAAAAGTCAATGACTCACAGAGTAGACATAATCTAAGGGAAACTTTGACCTTTTGCATAATAACAGCCTCCCAGCCTGTCATGTCAATGCTCTGCTTCCTCTGAGTGTACTCTGAAGGCCTCAGTAAAATAACCGTTATGGCAATTTCCGTCTGGAACTTGCATTTTAATAATTCTGTGATTATATTTAAGCAGTAATCTCCTTTACATGATGCCTCTTCTGCATTGTTACTCAACGGCCCGCACGGTTATTCACCCTTTAACTCAGAGCAATCCGCCTTGTAGGACTTGAAGCAGGTTGCAAGCAGTGTGATGAAGCTGTTGTTGTTTCTCGTGACTGCCAGAGCAAACTGGATGTCTTTACTTAAATGTGAAAAATTGTACTATTTCACTGATACATCTAGTAGTAGGTTATTTAAGCCTAACAATATTCAAAGCCGCCTAGTTCTCGCTGCATGTCAAACCTCGTCTGTTTTACACAGCTGCCATTCACAGCATTTTCAGTCAGGTGCAGAGAGGCTGCGCTCAGATGACATTTCTTTTTACTCGAGAGGAAAGACGAGATGTGTTTTGTGTCTATGAATCATCCCTCCTCACTTTGTCTGACTTTTCCTTGATAGATGCAAGAATACAATACCTGTCCTTACTTCTCAAGTTGTTAATTTTTATTCTCCTACGTTTCCCATATTGTAGAGTTTGTTCTGCTTTGTGGTATTTGATGTCTGTGGTTATGATTGAAAAAAAGCAACCCTTGGTTATACTGGGAGTAACCGTGGCAGAGGAGCTGTGCTGATTTGCCAAAGAATTTTGCTCTTTTGCTAACCTCAACAATCATAAACCAACGCTCCTCTGATATCAGGGTATATATGGTAGACGTGCATAAAATTGACTTTCATTTACTAAGATGACATTCAATAGGAGATGAAAATTAATTTTTGCGACTATTTATATTGAAGTCCTTGGGTTTCCTTAAAGTCATACTGGGTCATTCATATTGGAGAACATCCTGTGTTGGTAAACAGTTACCTCTTTCTCATCAGGGATCTGCAAAGTAATTAAATAAATAACTTGTGCAAAAATGTGGCTTTAGCCCTCCAAAAGTAC
>VWZK01017125.1:290710-301583 GCA_013396935.1 Baryphthengus martii | reverse complement strand
TTTTTTTCTCTCTCTCCGCAAAGGCCGGCCCAGGGGGTTAGTTCTTGTCCTCTTTCTTGTCATCGTCCTCTGAGGGGTAGGAATGCCATGTCAACCGCTCCTCGTAGAAGGAGATGACCACCTGCGGGCACTTGATGTTGGCTTCCTTGGCGGGGACCAGGTCGGCCTCGTCCGAGTTCTTCCTACGGGTCAGAGCAGAGGGGCAAGTTAAGGGGATGTGGAGGGGCAAGGGAAGAAATGGAGACCGGAGGGGGAAAAAAAAAAAAAATCCCCCAAAAAATAAGAAGTGGCAGCTAAAGAGTCCACGAGGTGCTCGGGGGATCCGAGCGACCTCTTCTCGGAGTCCAGCGCAGGGCCACCGAGAGGGTGAAGGGAGTGGGACGTCTCCCTGCTGAGGAGGTTGAGGGAGCTGGGGCAGTTCAGCTTGGAGAAGAGGAGACCCAGCGGGGACCTCCGGAATGTTTATAAATATGGAAAGGGTGAGGGTCAGGAGGACAGAGCCAGGCTCTTCTCGGTGATGCCCGAGGACAGGACAAGGGGCAACAAGTGCAAACTGGAGCAGAGGAGGTTCCAGGTGAAAAAAAGGAAAAAACTTTTTCATAGTGAGGGTGACAGAGCCTGGCCCAGGCTGCCCAGAGAGGTGGTGGAGTCTCCTTCTCTGGAGACATTTGAAATCCGCCTGGACACGTTCCTGTGAGACCTGCTCTAGGTTCCTGCTCTGGCAGGAGGGTTGGACTGGATGATAGAGAAGAGCAGATGTAGACTGGATATGAAGAACAAGTTCTTTCCCGTGAGGGTGGTGAAACACTGGAACAGGTCACCCAGGGAGGCAGTTGAGGCCCCATCCCGGGAGATATTCCAGGTGAGGCTCAACCAGGCTCTGAGCAACCTGCTCTAGCTGAGGATGTCCCTGCTCCCTGCTTGGGGTTGGACTCGGTGACCTTCGGAGGTCTCTTCCAACCCCTAACATTCTGTGACTCTCCTCGAGCGGCTCTGGAGCACACGGTGCCAAAATCCAGCTCCGAGTGGTCGGGGACGGGGAGGGAAACCAAATCAAAGCTGCCCCCTGAGACGGTACAAACGGCTCCCGCGCCTCCTCCGGCCCGGTCGGGCTCCCACCTGCACCGGTGCCGAGTCGAAGGGGGCCGGGGTCGGCGTCGCACGGCTCTCCTCCGGGTGCAGCCCGCGCCACGACGACCACACCGTGCGAGGAGGGGGACACCTTAAAGAGCCACACACCCACGATCCCCCCCCAGGGCCCTACCTGCTGGGTTCACATCCGCCTTCGCCTCGGCGCAGAGGGTCCCGGCAGCGCCGTCGCGAGAGATTTGATGCCAGGTAGCAGGGAGTCCCCAGGGCGCAGGTCCTTCCCTCTCTCTGGCACAGAATAAGTGAAGAAGTGACAGACACCAAAGAGGCACTCACCACTTCATCAGGAACATCAGCTCCCCGCTGGAATCCGTGGCGCCGATGATTCGCTCCGGCTCAAATCCTCGGGCGAAGCCGCGCGGTTTCTCCGACTGCAAAGAGAGGAGGGGGTTTCCCCTTGGAGCGTCGCCCAGGGTGACGGGCACGGCCTCCTCGCACGGAATCCAAAATGGTTTGGGTGGGAAGGGACCTTTCAAGGTCATCTGGTCCAACCCCCCTGCAGGGAGCAGGGACATCTGCAACTCGAGCAGGTTGCTCAGAGCCCCATCCAACCTCCCCTGCGATGGGGCCAGGGATGGGGCAGCGACCACCTCTTGGGGCAACCTGAGGCTCTCCAGCGCCTCAGCCTCACAGATTTCCTCCCTCTCTCCAGTCTCAATCTCCCTCTTTTCGTTCCAACCCATCCCCCCTTGTCCTGTCCCAACAGGCCCTGCTCACGAGCCTGTCCCCATCTTTCTGACGGGTTTCTGGACTCTAATGACCAGCGGGGAACTGAGAAGACCACTCAAGTGGTCTTCAGCCAGAGGTGATGTCCTGCCAGGGCCTGGGCAGCACAGCTCAGGGCCCTGCTGATGCTGTGAGAGAAGAGCTGATTTCCAAAGCCCCGCCGCTCTAAACTCTTGCTCTGACCGAGACCCAGCAGCTCCTGGGCTGGAAACCAGCCTGCAGAGCCTTCAGCTTTCCCTTTTCCCGAGCAGCCACGAGCGGCCTGAGCAGGCGGCTCTCTGCTCCACCTCGGTCCTCTCCTCTTCAAGGGGTGACAGGTAACTCCTGCCTCATCCCTGTACAGCATTTCAGGAGAAGCCGGAGCTCTGAACCCTCGCCTTTCAGTTTAGCACCAGGCCTAGCTCTGGACTCACTGAGAGGCCCAGCTCGGCCAACAGCTCACACCTCCGGAACGCTTGGACTCGATCATCTTCGAGCCTCTTCCGACCAAAACAATCTGACGATCCTCTGATCCCTTCTGAAAGCTACAGCTTTTCCAAAGCCTTTCGGCCGCATCTCGCTGCGCTACGATTCCCCCTCCACCCAGGAGAAGACTTTTTTGAGGTTCTCTTCTTCCCCCTCTACTCAGGAGAAGAATTTTATGAGGCTTCGGAGCATGGCCGCTCTAGACACGGCGCCGAACGCCGGGGCGGGGAGGCGAGCGCAGAACCCCCGGCCCGGCCTCACCTCGCAGAGTCACACCATTCTTGAGGCTGGAGTAGACCTCCGAGATCACCAAGCCCAGCCTACCTCCTCCTTCTTCTTCTTTGGTTTGCTCTCTTCCCCTTTGTCCTCCGTGTCGGACTCCGCTTTGCGCTTGCTCCCCTCGGACTTCTCGCTCTCGTGGGCGGTTTTCTGGGACTGAAGGAACTCGGCGATGAGGTCTGGGCAGTCGAGGTTCTCCTCCGGCTCCCAGGTGTTGTCTTCGCTGCAACCGGAGACAAGAGCGGCGCTTTACACCTCCCTGCAGCTTCTCCCCCATCCACAGAAATCCTGGGGAGATGCTGAGAGAAGGAGCCCCCTGGAAGGGGGTTTCCCATGAAATAAGGTCGTGCCTGGATCCAGGCAGGAATGCCAGAGGGCAAAGAAGTTATTATTTCCCTTCTTAGGAGAGAAAAGCGATTTGTTTTATCCGGCTGCTTGTTTCACACGAGGTTTAAGGTGTAGGGGGGGGAAATCCCACCAGGGCACTGCACGGAAAGGGGACTTAATACCAAGGTTCTGCTCTCCTTGCTGAGGGAGGGAAGGGAGGAAGGAGAGAGGGAAGGGAGGAAGGAGGGAGGGAAGGGAGGAAGGAGGGANAGGAAGGAGGGAGAGAAGGGAGGAAGGAGGGAGAGAAGGGAGGAAGGAGGGAGAGAAGGGAGGAAGGAGGGAGAGAAGGGAGGAAGGAGGGAGAGAAGGAGGGAGGGAGTCACTTACTCCGAGAAGCCTTTCCACTTCAGCAGATATTCCACTTTGCCCTTGACCACTCGCCGATCCAGGACCTTCTCCACCACATACTCCTCCTCCTCTTCCTCTAAAACCTCTTCCACTTTCTTCTTGTTCTGCTTTTTTCCCATTGTGCTGGCCAGCTTTTCAGCTTACGGGCGACGCTGCTAAAAGAGCCGAGAGAACCCCGGGATCTGCGTCACGGGCTGGTTGCCTTTTCCCGGGCACCGAACGCCCCGGATCCGCGCAGGCAAAGCCCGGCCCGGGAAAACCCGACACGCATGAAGCAGGTGACACGCAAAGAGCTGGGCCAGGAGGCTCCTGCCAGCTCGACAGGCAAAGAGGGATCTCCAGTGCGTCGCCACGACGCCTTTTTGACGCGCGGTTTCGGGTTTTTTCTCCCCGCCCGGCGCTTTATTTCACCAATTCCACCAAAACTCTGCCGGATTCCACCCATACTTTGTTCCCAGCACCTCATATCTCGACCTTGCTGCTCCTCAGCGACCTCCAGAACCCAAGCAGCATCCCACAGCGGTGCTTCCACACCTCCTCCAGCCGCTGCCCAGTCCTGCCTGTCCCGTTTCAGCCTTTCCCCACCTCAGGACTGAGCTCAGCTCTGCCCGGAGCAGCGAGAGGATCTGCAGAGCTGTGAGGCAGCGCTGCTGAGAGCGACCAAAAGTTAATAAAGAGTCCAGCCAATTTCAAATACTTGATCCAAATGAAATCCAAGTCACAGGCCCTGATACCGAGCTCCTCACGTTCACTTCTCTGCTGCTTCGTGGACCTGGACCCTGAGATATTTCTCTCTTTCACCGACCCAGAAAATGTTGGGCTGTTCTTTCTTTCTCCTTATCTTCCAGAGCTGTTTAGAGTCAAAAATCCCTCTGTATATATTCCTGCTGGGAAATGGCAGAAGGCTCACAGAGCCCAGAGAACTCTCTGGCCCGACACAGCCCTGGGGGACCAGGGAAAAGCGGGATGGGGCGGCCCCGGGCACAGCTCCCGCCGGGGGAACGCTGCGGAGGAGCCGCGGCTCTGCCAGCGCGCCCGGAGCTTCCCCCGGGCCGAAGGGAAACACCTCGGAGAGCCAAAAACCACAGAGAGGCCCCCGTTTCCCCGCTGAAACCCAGCTCAGACCAGTAAGAGCTGGGCAGGAGGGCAGAGCTCAGGTTGGAATCTCTTCCTGCTGCTGGGGATGGCCAAGCACCTCGGCCCTGTCCCGCGGCCCTGCTGTGGGGCAGGTGGTTCCGCTAAAAACACCGCCCCTGGTCCCTGAAAACCTTCTCCAGCCACTCTTGGGCTGGGACCAGTTCCACCAACAGGTCCTGAGGCACAGCCCCGGCAAGGGGAGGCACCTTGTCCTGTCCTGCTCCTGTGGGAAGGGGGTACAGGAAGGGCTTTTTTTTTTTTTAATGATCACAGAATGGCTTAGGTTTGGTTTGAAGAGGACTTCTGAAGGTCAACCAAGTCCAACCCCCCTGCAGGGAGCAGGGGCATCTGCAACTCGAGCAGGTTGCTCAGAGCCCCATCCAACCTCCCCTGCAATGGTGCCAGGGATGGGGCAGCCACCACCTCTCGGGGCAACCTGGGCCAGGCTCTCACCACCCTCAGCACCAACAATTCCTCCCTTCTCTCCAGTCTAAATCTCCCTCTTTTAGCTTCAACCCATCCCCCCTTGTCCTGTCCCAACAGGCCCAGCTCAAGAGCCTGTCCCCATCTTTCTGCCGGGCCCCTTGAAGCCCTGAAAAGCCCCCAGAAGGTCTCCCAAGAAGGAGACCCTTTTAGGTTCAAGAAAAACAGAGCCCTCCACACCCTGCCCTCGCCAGAAGGCTCCACTCCCGAGAACCCCGCGCAGCAACCGAGCGCGCCCAACGAGTCGCACGGATTTCAACCCCCACCCCGGGTCAGGAGGCTCCCAGTCCGTCCATCTGTGACCTCCCATAAGCAGCTGTGCCGGCACCGGGAGCCGCTGGCAAAGCCGGAGACGGGATCCAGATCTCCTCAAAAACCCACCCAGCACTGAAGCGCTGCCCGGGCGGCCTCGGCGCCGCGCAACGCTCAGAACGCTCTTCTTAATTTTTTTTTTTTTTTTCCTTTTTATTCCAGTAAAATACGGCTTTTCTGCCAAGGAAAATGACTGGTGAGCAGGTCAAACGCGACCTGCCTGGAAATTTCGGGTTTTGGCACTCGGGTTGGCAGGAATCTTCCAGAATCAATCGCAGCCGGCAAAACTCAACGCAAACCGGGGCTGGTTTATGTGGGAAAGCCAAACTCCTGCGGATTTACACCAGCTGGAGGAGTCGGTGGGAGTTTAGCAAGTTCCTGGGGCACGGCCGGATGAGCTCCCCTGAGCACGAGACGCTGCCGAGCGGAGCGGCTCCTCCAAAGGCTTCAAACCGGGCCCAGAAAAGCTCAGAAGACAGCGGGTCGGACCAGAAGCCACAGCAGAGAAGACGGGAGGGGACACAGCTTCTGCTAGGAGCTCAGAAAGACCTCGAGGGTGGCTGAGGAGGAGAAAGCAGCACCTCTCCGGTCCATACCTTGGACCTCTCCCTTGTGCTGATGCTTTCAGCTTGGACCTTGGTGAGGCAGCTGTGCCAGCACCCGGGTTCCTGCTCCTCAGGGCTCTCAGACACCTTCCCATGAGGTCCCCTCCCTGCACACACCAGCGGTGAGGTGACCACAGCCTCTTCACCCCACGGTAACGTCGGGGTAGATGGTGGGATGAACCTTCTCCCCAGCCCGTCACCCAGAGCTGGGGCGACAAAGGCCAGGCCAGAGCGGTTCCCAGCACCTCAGGGTGTTTGGTGGTCACCCAGCAAGCTGGGAGGTCCCGGAGCCCGGGCTCTGCATCACAAACCTCTTCCTTGTGTTTAGCAGGAGGCACCTCCCTGTCCTTCTCTTAACTGGGGGTGGCACCTGAACGGGCTGCAGATGAGACAGGGACGAGGGAAGAGCTTGTCCTGTCCCGCTGCTGCTGCTCATCCAAAGGTGCAAAACTCAACCTGCTCCGAGCGTCCAACGACGTCTGAAGTTCCCTGCCCCGTGTGGACCAGCAGAGGAGGTGGTGGTGGAGGTATTTCCACAGCACTTCCCCCAGGGATCCTTTAACAAATGCCAGAGGACACCCAGCCCCACAAGATGAAGTTTTATCCCCCTGTTTAATGGGGGAGAAAACNATTCCAGGGGTGGTCTCCCCAGGGCAGTGTTCCAGATGTGGTCAATAAACTGGAGCCACCTGAGAAAAGGCCCCAGAAGCTTCTCCCTCCTCAGCTCCTGGGCTGAAACACCGAGAACATCTTGAGGGAGGCAAACCGGGAGCAGCTCCCGCTCGCTCGCGGAGGCGCCGGCAACGAGGCCGAGCGGCCCCGCACCGCCTCGGCTGGCGGGCAACCCGACAACGGAAAACCTCCGGCCCAGCCACCGCCGGCCTCTAATCCCTGAGCAGGAGGCAGCAGGAAGCCGAGAGATCCTGTTTCACTCTGGAATTCTTCAGGCGGTTCCTTCCTCTCTCCCCTCCATCCTCCTCCTCCTCCTCCACCGCACGGCCGCTGGAGAAGGCGGCCGGCGCCGAGCACGCCCCGGCACAGGAGATTCCCGGGAAGGTGCTGTCACAGCTCCCGGTACAACCAGTAACTAAACTCGGAGGCAGCCTGGAGGGATGAAATCTTGGATGCTCCTTCCCAAGCAGCGACTTCAGGGAGGGTGCTCTGGAGCTGGGCTGGGTTTTAAGGCACCTAGGGATGCTCAGCTGGGTGGCCCAGCGGCTTCCTGATGTGGCAGCTGGATTCTGGAGTTTAATGGGAGAGCCTGGCCAGGATGAGGTTGGGATTGGGGAGCTGCTAAAACTGGAGGAGGTGTGGGGGGGACGGGTTGGTGCAGCCGGGGAAACGGAGAGAGGCCGGAGGGCGAGGCGGCAGCGCGGGGAGAGAAGACGCAAATCCAAGGCTGGGAGCACTTTGAGAAAGACCTCGCCGAGGGGAGGGACAAAAATATCCATGGAAAGGGCGGCAGCAGCCGTGCCCTGACCTCTCCAACGTGCCCAGGAGCTCGGTGTCCGCTCCTTTCAGCCACCACCATTCCCTGAATTCCACCAAAACCACAAGTACCAGCATCACCCCCTTGCAGGGATCCGCTCTCCCTCTCCACCTTCTCCAGATGCCCCATCCCGGTTCCCCTCAAGGGCAGGGACGACGTTTGGGTTTGTCTCCAGAGCCTGGAGAAGGTGCTGGGGGTGGGTAAGGCCCAAGTGATGGTTCTGAGCGGCAGAGGAGCTGCCGCACGGGCCTCTCGCTGCACTGCAGGCAAAAAAAACCGCGGCTCCGGCGAGAGAAAGGGACTCCAGCCCCCCGCCGGGGGAAGGATTCTTCTCTTGGAAGCTCTGAGCTGCTCCCCACATCCTCTTCTGAGCGCTCAACAAAAGACCGTAGCCTTTTCCAACCGGGAACATCCCAAACCCTCCGGTTTTAGCTGTTAAACCCAAACCCCCGGCTGGTTTCTGGTCTCTGGAGGGAGGAGGAGGTGGAACGATCCCCGTTTCTTTGGCAAGGCAGCGTGGGGAGGACTCCCCGCTCCGTGCTCTTTGCCGTCACCTCCAGAGCTTCCAGACAAATCCATTTTCCTCGTGCCGAGGTGCCCAGGGAGGCCTCTGCCTCGTCCCTGGGCAGTCTGGGGCAGGGCAGAGGGCGCCTCTTACGGTCTCACCTCTATAGAATTTGGGTGACTTTGTCTCCACCAGAAACGAGAGCGAGCTCATCGGCGGCACGTCTCCTACCGCTCCGCTTCAACTTTCTACCCTTAAGGTGTGGAAAAAAAAAAAAAAAAAAGTTGGGTTCTACCAAAAATTACCATTTTGAGACAAATTTTTAGGTGGGCCTGCCCTAAATCTCTCCGTTTGCTGCTTCATACCCAAGGCTGGAGGCAAAGCTGAAATCCTGCCTGATGGGGAACGGGGAACAGAGGGAGCCCGAAATCCTCACTCCTTGCTCTGCAGCCAAGAGCAGAAGGACCCAGGACACACCTAAGGCACCTGGAAAGAATTCCAGCGCTGGGAAAAAGCCTCAAAGAGAGGCCCACGGCGTGAAAGGGGGTAGAAAAAAAGATGAATGACTGGGGTGGGAGGAGCAAGGGGCTGTGTGAGAGCCCAGGTGGGAGCGACACACGTGCCGCTGTCGTGGGATCTCCTGGAGAACTGGATCCAGGTGCTGACACCACCACCAGGCAAGGCCAAATACACCCAGGGAGACGTTCTTCACGAGACCGCGAAGCTCCGGCACCGTCCTGCGACTCCTGGGGCTGATCTTTCCAGTAAGAAGCGTAACAAAGGGAAGGAAAAGCAGCCTCGGAAGAAAAACGTGGGGACCCAGCGGTTTCATTTGAGCCCGGACTCGTTCCGTTAGCTGCACCTCGAGGGATTACCAGCTCAGCTCGGCTTGAAGGAGTTTTCAGCTTCAAATGTTTCCTCCTCCTGCCTTGCTGGAGCTTGGCTGGGATCACTCATCTCTTTAAAGACTCAGGAGCGAGCCAAGTTTATTCCACGCGCGCCAGGGAAAGGCAGCAGCGGGCATCTCGCTTGGGGAGTGGGGACAAACACGTTCAACCTTCCGCTCTCCAGAACCTGAAACCAGCGGACGAACATTTCTGGAAAGGTGGGAGTGAAAAACCTCAAGCCTTCGAGCCGAGACCGAAGGCAAGAAAAAAAACCCACAACCTCCAAGCTCGGCCACGTCGTTCCCAGTTCGATTCACAAGCCCCTCGGGATTGGAGAGGAACGGGACCTTCTTAGGGGAAAAAAGGCGGAATCTGAGGGTAAGAAATCCCCTCAAGTAGAGAGGAATTTTGTTAGGTGACGGTGAACACAGGTTTGGAACTTTTTAGAGCAGAGAAACGCTTGTGGAGCTGGAGCGGGGACCTGTGGAGCCCGAGGAACGATTTATGATCTCCTCCTTTTTCTGCCCCAGCACCTCAGGTCTCCCCTTGTCCCACCTTCCTTCATCCCTCAGGACAAGGCGACGACGACGGCATCGGGAGCGCCTCCCCCGGCCGCCCCGCGCCCCGGAGCCGCCCGGGGGCCCTCGGGCCTCGTTCTTTTCGCCTCTCCCCGGTGCTGGGGCGGCCACATCTGGTTCTCATCGGTCTCACCGCCGGCGTCGCGAGCGCCAAGAGGAATCCGAGCCCGGGTGGCAGGCCCGGCGGGGGCTGCCGCCTCCGGACGCGCTCCCCTCTCTCCGACGCACAAAGGGAGCGGTTTGGTTTTTCCTTTAAGCGTTTTTCGCAGGTAGAGCCTGTCACCAGCCAGCCAGAGAGCCCTTCTGCGCTTCCATCTCTCCCTTTCACAAGGATCAAAACGCTCCCTCGCCGCTTCCCGACCGATCCACGCCAAGAGCTCCACCTCTGGGATCCTCATCCCCCCCCAAGTCCCTGCCCTCTCCTCCCCGGCATGCGGGACCGGCTCAGCTCCCGGGACACCCCGGCGAAGCTTCGTCGCCTCCGAATCCCGGTTTGGCTCCATCGTCTCCCCTTTCCGCACGTCCTTCTCTTCCCTCGGACGCTTTACGACTCCCGCTCCGAGCGCGCCTCGACTCCTCCAGCTCCAAAACCTCCTCCCCTTGGCAAAGGGGCCGAGGAGCTGCCCCGACGCCCGCCCCACGCCGCGGCCGAGCGAGGATTCCACCCAAACGCAGCTCCTCCGGCGTCTCCCCCTTCCCGGCTTCCCGCCACAGCCTCCCCTTCCCACCTCCTGCCAGCCCCACGCCGAGAACTCCACAGGGGAGCTCTCCCCCAATTCCACATCCCACTCCCTCCCCAAGTTTGCTCTCCAGCAGCTCTCCTCCCTCCGTCCCCCCGGGATCGGCCGCTCTCCCGCTCGCCGCCCTCCCGCAGCCTGTTGAGCCGCTTCCCGCTCATTCTCCCCGCCAAAAGTTGACACTCGTCCCCTCCCCAATCCCCTCCCCGCTCGCAGAGCGGCCGGAGCCTGAATCCTGAATCCTTCTCCTTCCCCAGCCTCTTCTCCACAAAGCTCTCCCCTCCCCAGGGAGCACCTCCCTCCCCTTTTTCTCACCCCAGGGGGGGTTTTAAAGCTCTGTCCCATCCCAATGCCACTTCCAACCCGCAGAGCCCAGCCCAGAATCCTCCATCTCCCCATCCCTTCTGCAGCAGCCCCTTGTTCTCCCCTCACCCACCAGTCACCCCCCCCCAACACCCATCCCTCTCTATCTAAAGGCACCCCCTGCACCTCTCAGATCTTCTCTCAGCTCTTCCCCAAGAACACTCCAGGCTCAGCTTTGCCCCCCTAGTCCTTCTTCATTCCAAGCCCCATCTTCCCCCATCCCCTCACAGCCCATTCGAGGGGCACAGCCCTGCCAGCCCCCCCAGTAACGCTTCTTCCAGCACCCCCAAACCCCTCCTCTCCCAGCACCCCAATCCCCCCAGTAACACTTCTCCCAGTGCTCTAAACCCCCTCCTCTCCTAACACTCCCACCCCCCTCCCCAACCCTTCCACTACCTCCCTTCTCCCAACACTCTAACCCCC
>VWZK01017125.1:237213-267766 GCA_013396935.1 Baryphthengus martii | reverse complement strand
GTGGGGGAAACAAAGGAAAAAAAAAAAAAGGGGGGTCAGAAAGTTCTGTGGGGAAATATTGGGGGCGTTGGGGGAGAGGGGCTGGTATTTGCTGAGGAAAGGAAAGGAATGTTGGTGGCTGTTCTGTGTTTCAATTGGAAGGTAGACAAAGAGGTACTGGGAGAAGGGGGCTGGTGAATAAATAAACGCAATAATTACCAGTAAATACATGAAAACACACCGGGAAATGTGTCTGTTTCAGAAAACCCCCAGTTAAAGCTGGTTCCTACAAACCACAAAGGGAACCAAGGGCGCCTTCTCTCTCTCCCAAGTTTCTCGTTTCATAGAATCACAGAATCGTTTTGGTTGGAAGAGCCCTTTCAGATTATTGAGTCCACCCGTTCCCCCATCCCTGCCAGGGCACCACTGAGCCCTGTCCTTCAGCACCACAGCTCCAGGGCTTGGAAACCCCTCCAGGGATCAGGGGGACTCCAGCCCTGCCCTGGACAACCCTGCAGGGCAAGAAATTGTTCCTCAGCTCCAACCTCAACCTCCCCTGGGGCAGTTTGAGGCCAGTTCCCCTTGTTCTGTGCTAAATGTGCACGTGGGTTTGCTGGAAAACATCGCAGCAGCACTTCCAGAAGGAAAGGTTTCCATCTTTGCCACGTCAGAATGGCATTTCCCATCCCAAAAGCTGGCCCAGCGACCAGAGCCTCCACCAAAGGTAGGTCCTTGCTGTGGGGACAGAAAGCATCCTGCCCTGTGACAGGACCAGCTGAGCCTGATGCCAAGGACTCGAGGAGCCCCCCTCGTGACGGCAGGAGATGCTACTCTGCCCAGTTTGCTGACTGGGGAAGCAAATTATCCCAGCACATCTAACAGATCCTTCACAGCACCAAAAAAACCCACCCCAAAACCCCTCGGAAACCCGTTTTTCAAGCACACCAGACGACTGGTAAAACCAGCTCCTGGACCAAAGGCACCAGGCAGGAGACTCCTCTGATGACACAGCACCAACGTGGGGTGACCCCCCACAAATAACGAAACCCAGTAAATCCACCTTGAGCTGCACCGGTGGCCTGTGTGGCTCTGCCACGTGGCCGCACCGAGCCCAGAAAGCACAAATAGAAAGCAGGCAGCACGTGTCGGAGGAAACGTTTCCAATCTGGTGTAAGGGACCGAGCGATAAGGGTGCATCTGGAGCGCTGTGCCCAGATTTGATCACCTAAATATGAAAAAGGACATTACAGAGATGGGTAATGGCACGGCAGGGAGCAACCGGAATGACTCAGGGACTTAGGGAACTTAAATAGAAAGGCTGGGAAGAAAAAAAAAAAAAAGTAAAAAAAAAAAAAAAAAAGTAGGTCTGCATCCTTTGGCAAATATGAAAGGGGGAGCGGAGATTGGTGAGGAAAAGATTGTGAAGGGAATACAAGAAGTAGGAGCTACTGAGTTATTTAAGCTCGTGCTCAGTGCAGGAACCCGAGGTGATGAACTGGAGGCAGAGGAAATCTCAGGGCGCCGAGCGGGAGGACGAGGCCAGCGGCAGCTTTGGTAGGGGCCAGCAAATTGTGTAATTGAGACAAAAGGTCGTTACTGGCGAGGGCGAGGAGAATAACCCAGTACGGGGAGACAGAGCTTGGCAGCGAGCTGCTGGTGTTCCTCATGAGATGAGGCTGGGGAAGGGCTCCTCTGGTGGGATCAAACCCGCCGGTAATTCCAAGGAGCATCGTCGGGAACTTGCTAGCAAAGGGATTTAAACACAGCGAACCCTCCATCAGCCTCTGCTCCTCCTCGGGCAGAATTCTGCTCTCTGCATGAAGGTCTTGGGAGGGGAAAGGGGGTTGAGTTCAGAGAGAAAATACAGCTTCCTACAAGAGGTTTCCAGAGCCCAAAGTGTCCACTTCTCCCAGGACAGGGATCAGGCATCTGCTTGCCCGCAGGGACGGAGGAGGCTGCTGGGAAGCTGGAATCTGCCTCAGCTCAGCTGTCCCTCCTTAACCAGGAATGCTTGGGAGATGCCTCCTAATCCTACAAAAAAAGTTTCCCCCTTCTCAGAGGACCACGAGGACCCAGGAGGCATCTGGCCACCCTGGCAAGGAGCGGAGAAAGGAGAAGCCGTTGGTGAAACACTTCGCAGGAGCCACGGGTGTGAACCTGGCCACGATAACTCTGCCCACTCCAACAGGAAGATTTGTGCTGCCAAAAGCTTGTGGATTTTTTTCCAGTGCTGTCAGTGGCTCAGATGGAAGGTCTCACTCCTTCCCTCCCTCCAACCCTGCCATCAAAAGGTCAGAATTCTTTGCCTCGGAGGAGGAAGATGCCTCGGGATGAAAGCGCGGGCGGGTGCTGTCGCTGCTTCAAAAGCAACGACAGGGTCTGTGCCAGCTCCCGAGAATATCTCGTTAAAATTAAGACCTAAAGGGATCCTGGTTCGGATTTCAGCACTTAAAAATCAGGCCAGGCCCAGAAAACTTCACTCGGTAGCCTCCACGGGGGATGATGATTGTCCGTGATCCTCCCAACCTGCCGGCTGTGGGCTGGGTGGGCTGTGGGTCGGATCCAGCGGAGCCATCCCAGGACTCCTGCGCCGCCCGGCGCTCGTCCCCGCTCCCTGTTACAAGAAACGAGGTTCGGTTTCAAAAGCCCCCGTGCCCGTCTAGACGTTTGACTCTGCGTTCAGGGCAGAGCGGTGATTTCAGCGCGGCCGATTTCCGCCGACGGAAGAGGGGCGGGAGCCTGCGCCCGCGCTTCGGGGCCTTGGGTGTCGTTAAGCAAACCGGCCAAATGTGACAAGCTCATCGTTCTCTTCTGTGGCCTCGGCAGCCCCGAGCAGGGGCTGGGGGAGAGGCACGATCCGCCCCGACCCCTTCGCTGCGGGCGTGTTGCTTCGGAACCCTGTTGATGCTGAAACCTAATGACAACCGTCTGCAGCTCCGGGGGGGGTTTCGACGCCGTGCTCCTGCTTGGTGAAACCTCCTGCCAGGCTGAGCGCAGGGGACCGGCTCAGAGGCTTTTTTTTTCCTCTTCTAAGCGGAGGAATCGCGCTCTGTTTGTTCGCCACTGGTGACTTCGCTCTCCCGCGGCAGCCCCGAAGCCCGGCCGGCGCAGGAGGCGGGGAGATTAAGCAGCCTTGAGCGGAGCAAAGGGGTGTCTCGGCAGGAGCAGCCCGCAGCTCTCAGCTGGAGTCGCTGGGCTGCTCCGGCGCCGCGGCATCCTCGTGGTTCTTACAAATTAGAAACAACGGTTTTCCATTAGCCAAATGCTCGCCTGCTTATTTCGGCCGGGCGCTGGAATTAAAGACCGAGCCCCGTTCCCCGTCCCCTCCCCTCAAAGACTCCCGTCAGCTCTTCCTCACCCTCGGTGCACTTGGACAGAAGCACCAGTTGCCAAGGCCAAAAGCACGAGGGGCTCCCGGAGCTCCGATAACCTTTTCCTCTTGAAGCCCAGCCCAGCTTTGCAGGGGCGAGAGTCTAAGATATTATGTGGTGCAAAAACAGACAGAGGAATTAAAGCGATGATGACAATGCCGATAACGAAGCCACTTAGAACAATTAACAACAATCACACCCGCCGGGCAGATGCTGATGAGCACGAGCGGGGTGTTTAAAGGGCTGGCAGGGCCCTGACAGGCGACGGCCAAAATCCTTGAGGTGGCCTTGAGGTGCAGGTTCATCACCGCTTCTGGAACCAGCTGGTCATGGCAGCGTCCTCTGCTCCACCGACCCCCACTGTGAGCTGGAACACCCACCGGGTAGGTTGGAAGAGACCAATAAGATCACAGAGTCCACCCGTTCCCCCATCCCTGCCAGGGCACCGCTGAGCCCTGTCCCTCAGCACCACATCTCCACACCTTGGAAACCCCTCCAGGGATCAGGGGGACTCCAGCCCTGCCCTGGGCAGCCTGGGACAGGCCTGGACAACCCTGCAGGGCAAGAAACTGTTCCTCAGCTCCAACCTAAATCTGCCCTGGGGCAACATGAGGCCAGTTCCTCTTGTCTTGTCACTTGTTCCTTGGGAGAAGAGCAGTTGGCTAAAGTGAACTGTTGGATCAGGCTTTCCAGAAACACCTGGAAATCGGGCATGGGGGCTCTCAGACCTGTGGGAGGGCCAAACCAGCCGAGCAACGCTCGGGGTGCTCATGCCTTCAAAGGACCACAAGGACCTAGGAAGCCAGTTTAGCCACCCACCACACCAACAGCATCCCTTTGGTCTCCATCACCCACCAAGTGGGATGCCTGCTGCAGGTCCTTGGCCCTGCGAGGTGGGCATCACCGGGATGAGACCATCCCCTCCAAGCTCCAGAGCAGGAGGATGGTGCGGGAAGCTCTCCTGAGCCAGGCTTTGCCAGGAGGACGTGCTTTCCCAGGCGATGAGGAGTGAACAGGGTGGCAGGAAGCCCCTAGTCGGTCCAGCCCCAGCCGCTGGGACACAAGCGCCGCTTTCCTGTGTTGGGGCGGAAGCGGCGATGGAAAGAGAAGCAGGTGGGACCTGGGAGGAAACAGATCTTCCGCTCCAATCCCACGGTTCAGGTCCTTAAGGAAAAAGCAGGGGTGGGGGCTCTGGCCAGCATGGCAAGCTCGCGGGTTGCCGGTTCCGGGCGGGCGTCGCTGGTTCCTGGGGTGGTGGTGCTGCGCATCCTTCCCGCTTCCCGCACCGAGATCCCTCCCCGTGGAGGCTTCCTCTGGACCGTGACTCGCTTCCTTCCCTCGCTCCGGGCCGGTGCTGTTCTGGCTTCTCTCCCTGGTCCCTCGGGATGCTCTGGGAGGGCGGGTTCCCTCTCTGCGAGGCCGGGACGGGATGAAGGACAGGGATGGGAGTGATCGTCCAGCACACAGGTCTCGTCAGGCAGGAGGGGAGGTGGAGGCTGGGGTTCCTTCATGGAGAGCTCACTAAGGTCACCCATCACGAGATGCTTGTCCAAAAAGAAGCAGCATCCCCCATGTCCATAGCGTGAAGAAGATGAGGAGAGCTCCCCAAGGCCGAGTTATCCGAACTTCACCGGTTGCAGAGTCTGCTCTGTCACCACTCTGCTCTTGGAGCCTCTCCCACTCTCCATCACCACCCACACCCCAGGATGCCCAAAGGTGGCCAGACTCCGACTCCTCAACCGTAACCCGAAGGTCCTTTAGGTTGGCCAAAGCAAGATGGGCTCTCACCGCTTTGCTGTCCGCTCCCAGCGTCCTCGCTCTCCTCTGGGCAGGGGGGATCCAGCTCCTCGTCTGGGGAGGGAAGAAGAAGCAGAGAAGTCATGGGCAGGGCTGTGAATGTTCCCGCTCCACCAAAGCCCCAGGCAGGCAGAGGGCTGCGAGAGCATCCGACTGTCAGAATAATAAATTCCCCCCCTTAATTGTGAAAAGTGGAAGGGAGGAAGTCGCAGCTAATATTTTAAGAAGCGTTGCATAAAAATATGAATTGTTGTTAACACTGGTCAAAAACAAATCACTTGTTACAGCCTCATAAATTTAGGCGGCACTTCGCCGAGTGCCCCGTAGGAAGAGCCGCTTCCTGCGCAGGACTCGCCGCCCGCCCGGAGAAAAGGAGACGATGAGGAGGGAAAGGCCAGGACAGAAATGTGAAGAAGGACAGGGGACAGAAGCAGAAATTTCGGAGGAGAAAGAGGACTCCAGGCAGAGGAGGTGGAGGGTGAAGAAGAAGAAAACAATATGAAAAGACACCGTGGAAAAAAGGTCGGGGATGGGGGAGCTGGAAGTCTTGGGGAAGCCTTGTGAAAACGGTTGGAGACAACAGGAGCGAAGAGCGACACACAAAGAACTTGAAATAAGATTATTTAACGCCCAGCCACATACAACCCACCCAAGCCTGAGCTGCTCTGGGTGCTGGGCTGAGCTGGGTGCTGTTAGCAGCCAGCCCAGCCCAGGTTTCCTTCTCCACCCAGAAAAACTGGAAGCAACCAAATAAAAGAATAGAAATAAACCCCAATTCTCCAAACACTGCAGAGAGAAAACTGCTCCTCTCCGCAGCTCTCACGCCGCAAAGGGCTGCTGGGGAGCGAGGGGCAGCCCCGGCTCGGTGCAGAAGAGGAGCCTCTGGTGCATCTCAGGGGACGTGGCTTTGCCGTCACCTTTAGGTGACCAAACCCGGGTCTTCTGCCGATCCCCCGGCACCCGATGGCGGGGCGGCGAAGCGCCGCTGCCGCTCGGCCCTTTCCGAGGCCGCAGCCCCAGCCCCATCCGTCTCTCCCACCCGGTTCTGATCGATGCAAACCCGGTCAGAGCTCCGCTGCCGATTCCAAATCGCATCCCGAGTCCGGGGGATCGCTGCAACTGCTCCCCCCATTAGACGGGAAGCGGCACCAAAAATCTTTTCTAAGTAAATCAGGCTTGATTGTAAAACTCGCCCACCGACGAGACACAATCTCATTAGCATCGATTTTAAAATAAATTATTGGAAGTGGCTTTTGCCTGCTCTTTGCATTTGTAAAAGAGAAGGGAAATGAGGCCGCAGCGGCGCGTTCCCCGATGAGTTCCCCAGATCCTCACAGGGGGGATCCCTTTATATTTGAAACGACGACATCGAATCCCCTCATGGGATGGAGGGTGGTCAAACCAGCTCTTCTGTGCCACGAGAACCCCAGAACCCCCCCTCCAAAGCATCGTTCCCTCACCGCTGTGGGTGACACCTGTGCCCAGGCGCTGCCCACGGCCAGCCCCCTCTTCCCAGCCACGCTGCGCACACCCCTCCGGATCACATCCAGTGCTTCCATGCTCCAGAGCCAGGCTCTTCTCAGGAAACCTCTTCCCAGAGCCCTTCTCGCCCCTCCTCACACACACACGCGCACGCACACGCGTGCTCCTCGGCAAGCGCCGGCACAGGAAAACACGGGCCACGGAGGAAACGCTGCCGCCGAGATCGAACTTTGCTCTGAGATGAAGCGAAATTGCAGGAATCCTGCACGTGGAAGGGGCTGGCACTGCCTTGGATGTGGTGCTGGGCACCCATGGCTGAGCCTGGGGAGATGTTTCTCTCTTGCTTCCTCCCCGCTTCGCTGGGAGCACCCAAGGATGGCAGAGCTTGGCCAATCTCACCGGCACAGTTAATGGGCTGACAGATTTAGAGCCCCTAACGAGCTTGGGCAGCTCTGGGGGTCCCTCCCCCCCTAGAGAACCTGCTGCTCCCCCACATTCTCACCCTCCAGGAGCCACCCAAGGCTGCCAGGTGAGGGCTGGGGACGTTCTCTAGAGCAAATCCCTCTCCCTCTCCCACCTTGGGCTGGATCTTCCCATATTTGACGGACCACGCTCCGGTCCCAGGCACAACCCTTGGTAGATTTTGAGCTGTGGATTCACAAAAGGGGCCCCGTGGAGACACGACGAGCTTCCTGCAACAGCACAACCCTGCAGCCTGTTGCACTCAGATGATTTTTCGTCTCTAGTCTGGAAGCAAAACTCTGCCTTCCCAGAGCCCAGCTGGTTGATCTCGGCCAATATCTGGATTTTATAGCCATGAATCAGAGGGAAATGCTGAAAAACTCATCTCCTGAGGGCTGAGCATCCCAACCTCAGCCTCACCACCCTCAGGAAAATACCTTTACATCCCTGTGGGCAGCCCCAGGCACCCACAGTCGGGCTCTGAAGCCCCAGGGCAGCTCCCAGCACGGTCTGGGAGCCGGTGGGCTGGGCACCCCACCGCTGTTCCAGAGCAGCCGGGGCGTTGGGCAGATTCTCAGAGGAGCTGTGTTTTAATGTAGCAATTTGATTCAATTTTCCACTCTATAAAATTACCCATCACTGCTCGTTGCTTCCTAACAGACACCTTCACTCTTAATTTAACAATCCTATCGAATTCTGCCAGGGAAATTGGAAAAATTTATCACCTGTGAAATTTTATTTTTCCTTGGTTGTATCTGTTTTTGTAAAACTTCATTAACGACGATGACTTGCTGAGGAAATTATCTCTTCATCTCCCCCTCCTTTCCTTTCCACCTCCCCCCTCCCTCTTTCTTTCTCTATTTTCAGTCGGGACACCAAGGAGGCAGCCAGAGGAGATCCCAGTTTGGATGGGGATATTCCCTGTGCTTGCTGGGAGGCTCCTGGAGGTGCAAAGGGCTGCCTCAGGAACCCCTCAGCAGGCTTGGAAGGAGCTGGGGTGGGCAGGAGAGAGGCTCCAGTAAAAGGCCATCATTAAAGGAAAGGCTTGGCTGGGATGTTCCCACCACAATGCTCTGCAGCCCCAGCATCAAGGCACCAACCTGGGCGTAGGAGCAGGAGAACAACATCTGTCTGAACAGGAGGAGCAACTTGTTTGGTGGGAGGGGGTTGGAGCCTGGCCCAGGCTGCCCAGAGAGCTTGGGGAGTCTCCTTCTCTGGTGGGGGTTCCAAAGGCGCCTGGACCCTGCGCTGCTGGGCCCCCTGCTCTGGGTGACCCTGCTGGAGCAGGGTGGGGAGCACCAGATCATCTCCAGAGGTCCCTTCCAACCCTGAGGACCACCCTGGAGGCTCCTGCTGAGCTCAGTGATCACTGAGGAAGAGAAAAAGCTGCTCCCTAAAGAGCTGGGGGCGTGAAGAGAGGAAAGGGAGGTCGGGAAGGAAAGAGGAAGGACGGAGAGAGGCTGCGGCTTTGCTCAGGGTCGTGCAGGGCAGCCCTGGAGCCCCAGCTCTGCTCCCAGCAGCTCTTTGGCTGCCACTTGCAGAGCACTGAGCAGAGCTCTCCTTTGGCAGCAATAACGAGACAAAGATCTCAGGCACCATAAAACTTTCCGGTGCATTTAATATATATATATATTTTAATCACTGCAAATATAAAGTTCTGAAATAAATAAGAAGAAACAAGGACCTATTTTGCATCTCTGAACGCTGAGGGATCCTGCTCTTAGGAATGAGGAGCAGAGTTGGGGGAGCCCAACCTCAGCAACGGGTTTGAATAAGGCTTGGGTGACCCGTTGACCAAGCCGTGGGCCAGGTCACGCCACGATTTCTGCTCTCATGGTAAAAAAATGGTGCAGATCATGTCACCTTCGCAGGCTGTTTGGTTCGGAGCCAGGAAGATTGCTCCCGGCTCCTTTAGCCAGCAGCTGCTGCCCTGCTACCTCCAGAGCTCGCCCAACGCTCGCGAATAAGGGCTGGTCTTTAATGCAGTTATTTTATCATCCCTTGGAAGGCCAGTAATTGTGTTATGGCCATGACTGCATGCCCAGAAGGGACCATTTTCATCATCTAAAGGCTGATTTTCCAGGTAACACAGCCCAGAGATTCCCCAAACTTAATATTACCCGAGCTGAACGGAGCACAACCTCTAAAAGCCGCCTCACCTGAATTTACAAACCCTCTGCCTCACCAGAGTTTGCTTTTGTGGTCCATCAACCAGCCTAAACAAAAGAAACCTGGTCAAAACATTGAGTTACGGGTCCGTTAAGCTCAGCAGAGACCGAGATCATGGAATCATGGAATGGCTTGAGCTGGAAGGAACCTTAAAGCTCATTCAGTTCCAACCCCGCTGCCGTGGGCAGGGACACCTCCCACTAAGAGCAGGTTGCTCAGAGCCCCACCAGATGTTCGTTCCCACCTACGTGTGACGTGGCCAAGGTCTCCTGCCGTGTTTGCAGGGGACAGGTTGGGTTCCAACCTGTTGAGTTGGTTGCTTACCTGGCAAAACCTCATAGATGTCGTCGTCTTCCATCTCAACGTTTGACTCATCCTGGTTCAGGGTAGTATTGTGGGATGTTGTGTTCACAGAGTCGGAACTGTCCACGTCGTTGTAGGTCGCTTCTTCATCCTCCTCATCGTGTGGGATCGTGAGCGAGCTCAGGTCTGGCAGGAGAGAGCAAAAGCAGGTGAGCAAGAACAAAGCAAAGAGCACCAGCTGGATCTTGGTACTTTCAGAGTTAAATTCAAGTAACAAAGCCCATCCTGCTGTACTTTGGGCTCGCTGTGGACCTTGCAAGGGGTGAACCGGTCCCCTTGCTTGGCCCATGAGCACTCAGCGTAAAGAAACTAGGCTGCAAGCCAAGAACAGGCTAAAACAAAGGAAAAGCCTGAGAAAGGACGGCAAATGCCAGAGAACAAAGCCAAACTTAACAAGTGCCTCAAGGAGCTGGGCCTGACCCCAGTCTTGGGCCGCTGCCCATGGTTTCCAGAGGGTTTCCACAAGCAGGGCTGGAGCCTTGTCTCAGTATTGCTGGTCTCAAACTGAAGCCAAGGACATCAGCCAAGGACAGAGTAGCAGATCTCCAACCTGAGCAGTGAGGAGCAATTCCCACCCTTGCTTTGTCCTCCTTGGTGACCCTGGAAGCCTTGGAGAGATCACACAACTCGCTCCTCTAAAAGCGGCCAAAAGCTTTCAGGTCAAATCCAAACGCCTGTGGCTTCAAACCAACCAACCAACCAACCAGCCAACCACCTCTTTTTAACCACCTGCTCAAAAGAGCAAAGGCCCAGAACCTCCTTTTTGCTGGGACCTTTTTGCAAGGTCCTGGCAATGAGCACGAGTCCACCCGTCGCTGGACGGAGAAGCTCAAGCCGGCTGGGAAGAGGCTGCCAGGATCTGCCCGAACAAATAGGGCTTGTTGGCTTGGGCCAAGCTGCCAGACTCACCCTTCAGGAGGAACTGGATCTGATCCACCCATTCTTCAGCCTCTGCTGGGCTCGGGGCTGTGAACTGGAGAGAGATTCACCCGTTACTGTGCCGCTTCTTGTAGGTAAGAAGAGGAAAAATATTTGCAGCTAGAAGCAGGGATGGTGATCGTGGATCTGCCATTCTCCAACCCTGTGACTTTGGGAAAGCCATTTCGCTTCTTTATCTCCCGATGCCAAGCCGGGAAACAGCAGCGGAACAAAGCCAGGCTGTCCCAGAGGGAGGCTGTCAAGCCTCATTCATTAAAACAATTCAGATGAAAACCACAATCCCCACTGAATATTAGTATATTCTGAACCAAGATTCTACACTCACCACCTCCCTGAAGCTCAGGAGGGCTCTTGGGCACGCTCTGGGGACCGGGCCAGGTTTTTCGTGACACCAGTTTTAAAGGTCCCCTCTGGATGCTCGACAAACTGAAGTTTAAGTTTAACCTGCTTCTGAACCGCTCATTCCAAAATGTGCTTTCCAAGCCCAATCCTCTCCTGCTTCCACCCCAGGTTCTCATCGAAAATTGTGCCCCACGAGTGCAAAGAGAGCCCAGGAGCACTTGTCTACCAAGGAAAGGTCCATTCAGACCAAGAAGGTGAAGCGTTGGCACCTTCTGCAGCACCTTTCGCTTTGTTTTACCAAGGGGCTTGGAGATTCACAACCTCCCTGACCTTGCACCCCAGACCTGGGAACCGTGTACTTTTGTGCCTCGTGGTCGAGCAGCACAGAAGGTCCATTTCTTCCCCCAGTTCCTACCTCGTAGGTGCGTTTGCCGGGGCAGACTAACTCGAAACAGCAACTTTTTCGCGAGTCCTTGCGCAGATGAAGAGCCATCTGGGCGCTATAGTGCTCGATGGAGAAGCTGCCTTTAGGTTGCTTGCCTGGAAGAAGAGAGATGTGGTAGATCTGGAGTTTGCATCTTTTTATCAAGCTGATGGCACTGACATCCGAGGGGTTCCACGTGTCAACGGGAAACGGCCAGGAAAAAACCCTTCTAAAAAAACACATCGACCCCCCGGAGATTTAAAGGGGATATTCTAAAAATCCTCATAAAGGCCCAGTAAAGAGGATGCCCTTTGAAGCCTCCAGAGATGGCAAGCAGTCAGAGAAAGGTTTGCCAGGGTCAGAAGGTTGGGTGAGATGAGCTGGTTGTAATGAAGCAGAGACCACCGTGTACTTGGGGAAACAGGATAGCGATGATCATTCTGCTGGTAAAGCATTAACAGGCCAGTGTACAAGAAGAAACACTTAGCCAGGCCCTTGGGAATTAGCCTACGGAGCTCGCTGACGCGCACGGGAGGCTGGTGCCAGGCAGGGTGGAGAGAGGGAACCTCACTGCAGCCATCTGAGGCGGCTTTAGTTACCCCAGCTCGTTATTTCATAGAATTTTAGAAAGTTTTGAGTTGGAAGAGACCTTAAAGATCATCCAGTCGCAACCCCTTGCCGCGGGCAGGGACACCTCCCACTAGAGGAGGTTGCTCAGAGCCTCATCCAGCCTGATCTTAAAACACTTCCAGGGATGAGGCTCCACAAACTTCTCTGGGCAACCCGTTGCAGTGTCTCCCCACCCTCAGGGTGAAGAACTTCTTCCCAAAGTCTCATCTCAATCTCCCCTGCTCTAGTTTCAAACCATTGCCCCTTATCCTATCCCCACATGTCCCTCTCCAGCTTTCCTTATGAATCTTCTTCAGGAAGCACGGGAGTACGATCCAGACAGTTCCTCTGAACCTTTTCTTGATTCCCAAATCCTTAAAATAAATTCTTCTAGGGATGAGGTCACGCCCTATGTAAGGATTTCAGCCCATCCGTAACAGGTTCGCTTTACTCCGTTACCTTCCGGAGACCATTTGGAAGTTGACAGCTACTCATCCCTCACAGAAACAACCAAACGTCAACCCTTGGCTTCAACACCTCCCTCTGCGAGCAGCTGATAGCCCTGCCAGGCCGAGAGGAGTTGGGAAGCTCGTTTGGAAACGAAAAACCCTCGAGATCCTCGGACAAAAAGAGACGGAAGAGGGAGAAAGAGCCAACTTCTTCCCCACGACCCACTGGAGTTTAATCCCGTCCTGGCTGCAGACCGAGGGTGTCCGTGGGTGTTTCGCCAGCCGTTTTCAGGCCGTGTTTCTGGACGGGTGGGACAGGGGAAGGCCATCTATCTAATCCTGCCAAACTCAGTCGGAGGTATTAGCTGTCTGTTTATATGCACCTGATGGAGCGTGACCGCAAAATATTTATATACCCTGACACATGGATTATATACAGTCACTTAGGGGGTTGAAGCCCAGCTGATGGCTAATGGAAAGCTTGGTACACGGTTTTATTTACGCACTGCTCCGCTCCTGTGTCTTTCTTCTCTCGTTCCACACCAATAAAGGTGTTTGGGAGGAAAAAAAAACAAAATTCTAGAACCCATTATATCCTGATATGGAATTGCAGCCTTCCCCACGGTACATGTTTCTCTCTGGTCAGATGCCATCCTGTCCTTCAGCAAGGGCTCTCCCTGTCCCTTTTCCAGCCCTGTCCGTGTCCTCAGCCACCACTCACGCTCCAGGGACCAGAGGCAGATATCCCACCGCTTACTTTTCTCATTGGCGTAGTAGTAAAAGGCTCTTCTGTTGAGGACGCACCATCGCTTCTGCCACTCTGACCCAAAAAAGCTGTGCTCTAGAAAGAAAAGGACAGCAAAAAAAAAAGCGAAAAATATTCATTCCTGTTCTTTCACTGATGAATATTTAGGGGAACAACCTTTTTTTTTCCCAACAAACCCCTGCAGATTTCTAGCGCAAAATCCAGGCAAGCAAGTTGAGATAGAAAACCTCCGTCAAGTGAAGGAGAACCAGCCTGTCCTACCAGGTTGGAGATCCTGCAAACCTCCCCCAGCTCTCCAGGGAGGTTGGGCTGAGCTGCTGTGACCCTTATTCCTGCTGACCGGGAGGGATCACAGCTTTGGGTTAAATCTCCCTAACTGAGGTTCAATCAAACGTCTTTTACTCTGTAATTGGAGGAAATTCAAACATGCCCAGGGCCACTGACACAGCTCAGCTGACAGCCATGAGGAAAAAAAAAGGGGCTGTCCTTGCCTCACACCACCTGTCATACAGCAAATAAATCAAGATAAAAATCTGAGTGATGAAGAAATAATTTGTAGCTTTCACAAGAGTCAGTAAAATCAAGATAAACCTGAGGCTGACTCACAGTCCTTATCTCAACTCGCTAATGTGTGCGGTGCTACGAACTCCCTTGTCCTCACCAGGATTTTATCCTCATTAGGGATTGCTCGTTAGAAGGGCACATCTTGCCTTAGAGGACTGGGCTGCTGCTTAATACAATTTCTGGGCTTTAATCTTGGTGCAGTGTGATGACCTGCAAAAGAAAATAAATACAGGCTGTGCCCATCTTGCCTGAGAAAAGCCTAAAAGCTTCTGCAGGTGCCTACAGAGAAATCTGCCAGGAAAAAAAAAAAAAAAAGTCTTTTCCTGTTTTGGTCTCCACCTGAAAACCTGCATTCCTGGTAATTCTGAGGTGACACCCCCAAACCTTCTCTTCTGATGGACTTGTCAGCCCTTACCTCGGGACCTCTTCTCCAGGTAGCCTTGCTTCAAAATGTTCCCCGTGTCTTGAACGGGCTTCACTCTGATGTCTTCCAGTCCTGCAGAGAGCAAAGCGGAGCAAACCCTTGAGATTTCCCATTCCCATACCCTTCCCGGCGCAACGTTTTCGGCCCCTGTCTCTGCAGCAGCAGCCTGGGAATGCAGACCAGTGGCTGGAAGTGAAAATCATGGTCTGCCACAATCTCATCGGCTATTCCCAAGCCTGGGTGCGGGCTCCCAGAAGTCCCCAAGGAAACCAGGACCATGATTCACATGGCTACACAGACTCCTCCTCAGCAGACTCAGGCTGGTGCTGCTCCAGGGGCCGATGCTCAGCCCTTTACCTGCCAGCCAAGGATCTCTGGGTCCCTGGGAGCCTTTGGCAGTAGGTAGGATCTGGTCAGGTTTACGGGCTTGGAAAATACGATCTCCTTGTCTGGTGTCTGGTCTAAATCAGACCAGAGCACCTCATTCTGGGCTGACGGGCAGATCCTTGAGCCATGGATGGGCTCTGGCCTCACCACATGAGGTGATGGCCACATCTCATCCCTCAAACCAGCAAGGTCAGGGTTGGTGAGAAGGTTCCCCTACAATTGTCTCCTCTGTTGGCTGGGAAAAGGATCCTTCAAAGACCAAACCCTCAGCTTGTTCAAAGCTGTCTGAGGCAACTCAGAGGAAGCCCAGGGTTGCTGTGGGTTTGTTCCTCTGCAATGCCTGAAGGACACGGACAGCCCCTTCCCGCACAGAGAAAGCGCATTACTCTCCGGTGTGACTCAGGTTGAGCTCACTTCTGAATCTGCTCCGGAGAAACGCAGCGTGACAGCTTCAGGGAGGGTGGAAAGGAGCAGGGATTCGCTTCTGGTTTGTGCAACTCACTGCAGAAGCAGCCGAGGAGCTGAGAGGAAATCGAGACCTTCCTACAAACAGTGCCAGGCATCAAGGCGATTATTTTCCTCGTAATGAAAACAAACGAGGGTGCCGACAAGGACCTAAATTCTCTTGCAGGGCTCAGACTGGAGAGTATCAGATTTTTCCCAACAGAGGAAGGTGCAGAACAATGTCCTGAGGAGCTCTTGGACCATTCTCAGATGCAGGTGGCCCTGGGCAGCCTCAGAGACGGGACCCTGCGCTGCCTCCGACTCTAATGGGCCCAAAACATCCCCGGCGCCGCCACCTCCCAGGGCACCAACCTGGCTTCCCTCCTCCATGCCCGGGTGAGGGCACCTGCCTGGCACAAACGTGCTCAGGTTTTTCTCTTTTTGTCTTCTCCAAGCCAAGCCCCGACCCCTTTGGCTCCCGCGAATCGAAACGTCATTTTCTGGGACGTTGATAATTACGAAGACGGGGCGGTGCTGCCGGATGCACGGCGAGCCCCTGCGAGGATGAATATCACATTAATGTGCCCAAGGCCAGCTCGCTGATCCCGCTGGCAGGAGCATCAAAAATGCTCGAGTGCAACTTTTATTTAGACGTTAAGAAGCCGGGCCCCAGCGGGGCGACGGAGGCAGCCCCGGCGAGATCCCATCAGCGCCAACGCTCGAATTGAATTACCCGGGGGGGGGAAAGGCAGGAGCTGCGAGTGCTGCTTCGCTTATTTAATTTCATTTACTTTCAGTCCATTATCAGCATGGGGCTTCCCTCTGCCCCCCGTTCCCCCCCACAAGAAAATGCGGAACTCGTTGGCGTGAGGGATGCTGCTGTCGCTTGAACCAAGGTAGGGATGTGTCCCACCATCCTGGTCCTCCTCGGGATGCGCTTTCTGCTCTTTCCTCAGTTGCCAAGGGAGATTTGGGGGAGTTCAAGGATCTTTAGGACACCACAAAGAGCAACCCAAGTGGGGAAGCAGCAGGGATGTGATGGGAGCCAGTAGCCACCTCTTCCAGCCCCACATCTTCTCCCTTTGCCCTGGGGACAGAACCTACCTTCTCGGTTGTGTTTTGCCCCACTTGAGATCAATTTTCTACCTAAGCAGATCCCCTATTTCAAGTTATTTGTGGCCCTGGGTCTCAGAATCTGCTGAGCTGGCAGCTCCCTAGGGTCAGGGCACCTCTGCGGCGCCGCCTCTGGAACACCGTCAGGAGCTCAGATCTCTCCTGCTCTGCAAGAGGCACCGTGCCTCAGTTTCCCAGCAGGAAAATCAGCGTGGAAGAAGACTCCCTTCTCCTTAAATAGTCGGTGGCTGCTCAGATAAACTAATCCAATTAAGCAGGGGTTATGAGGGCTGATTTGATTGCACGGGGCTCTGGAAATTTTAAGTTTTACAGAACATGACACGAAGATGGCAGCTGTAAGCCGGGCTTTCCGCGCGGCCTCTCTAATGCAGCCCGGCTGCCACGGAGCCAGGGAGATTAAATCGGAGCGAAGTGGGTGGGTGAACACAAGGGACGCGGGACTGGGGTGACGTGGGGTGGCCTTTTCCCTCCCCACATCCCCAAGCCTGCCCCTGACAGCAATCCAGATGGCTTTTGGTAGCAGCAAAGAGCTGAATTAACCTGCAAAGACAAGCCCTGGGGGAGAGGGAGTTATTTCTCTAAACCATCCTAATGGACACCCAGAAGCTCCAGAGAAGCTGGTAGGAGCCCAGCCCCAGGAAACTCTCTGGTTTCCAAGGGCAGAAGCTTTATTTGCCCAGGCAGCCTCTGCCCCAGGACCACACATTTGGCAGGTAAACCACAGCTCATCCCCTTTCCCACCCCTTCAAGAGATGGCAAAGCCAGCCCAGCGCCGGCTCATCTGTTCCAACCACTAATGACTGTTCACCATTTATAAAAACAGAGAAAGAAAAGGCCTTAAATTCATCTGAAGGAGACACATCTGTGCCCTCCCAGACACACGGTCCCCCTCCGGTCGCTCCCGGCAGGGCTGTGGCCGTGTTTGGATGGTCTTAGCGGTTCCTTCCACCCTGGCATCTCCCCCAGCTCACCCCTTGCCCAGCAGACGGCTGGTACTGGCACTGTCACCCCCCCACCACGTGCCATGTGCTCTGTGACCCCCTCACCTTTCCCAGACACCCTTTCCAGTGCCACCATCAGCACCTCCAACCCCTTGTGGCTTCTCCTCCACCCTCTGCAGCCTTTGAAACCTGGCTCCTGAGGGAGCTGCTCATCCCCAAGGGTTTTCCCGCAGCTGAACTTCCCCGCCCATGATCCCCATCGCTCCATCCGGAGCCTCTCGCAGAAGGGCTGCGCGTGGGTGGCACCGGGAAGAGCTCTGTGCCCTAATCCTGGAGACCATTTTTCTGCAGAGGGTACAAAACTGAAGGGTTTTCAGGAGGGGGAGAAAACTGGATCCAAAGACCCACCCCCACGGATGCAGGATCAGACCCCGGCTCTTCCCTTTCCCTACTTTACAGCACCTCAACCTTCACTGGGATTTGCCAAAGGATGGTCTCAGCCTCAAAGGCTTCCCCATTGCATCGGCCGCAACCTCGGTCACCGGCCGAGCCTCTGGTTTCGTTGACCAAACAGCATTTTTTGGCCGAAGTTTCTGGCAGTTCGGCTGCCGAGCGCCGTGACCGTTCCACCCCGTCCTCGCCACGTCCTCGAGGACCTCGGGATTTGAGCTCTCGCCCCTTCGGTCTCTGACTCATCCACACCAGCTGCACAAAATGTCACAGTAGCTGCAGCCAAACGCGCCCGGGGGCCGCGGCGGTGCCCACGCTGTCACATCAGCCGCCTGTTCAAAGGGATGGAGCTCAGAGAGGCGACAGTTCCAGCTAATTCCACCCCCCCTGCCCCTCCTCCAGCTCATTCACCAGGCTCGAAATGTGCCAAGAGCAGATTCTGCTCCCGGGGACTTCGCAGGGAACACCCAAATAACATTTCAAAGCAGAGCACAATCGGCTGCGATTTCCCCAAGCCCTCCGTGGCGGCTGCGCTCGTCTTCTATTGAAGCTAATGAGGAAAAAAACAATCAGAAAGAGACAAACAACCCCCCCCGCTGCCTTCAAAACCAGACGGGCTCGGGAAACGCTGAAAGCTTTTGGAAACCCCACCAGCCGCCGAGGTCTGCCACGGCAAACGGGTCCAGGCCGTGGCTCTGGGGCTGGCGGCACCAGCGGCCACTGCTGAGCGGCGTTCGGGGGTCTGTTCCGACCCAAGTTTCATACCTGCAAAAACAAGGAGCTGTTTTAAGCCAGGCTCCTGTTGGTGTCTGGCAGGAGGGACCGAAGCGTGGCCAGAGAAGGGCAACAGAGCTGGGGAAGGGGCTGGAGCAGGAGTGTGGTGAGGAGTGGCTGAGGGAGCTGGGCTTGTTCAGCCTGGAGAAAAGGAGGCTCAGGGGAGACCCTCCTGTTCTCCACAACTCCCTGGAATTGAGGAGGTTAGAGCCAGGAGGGATCGGGCTCTGCTCCCAAGGAACAAGCGCCAGGACAAGAGGAAGAGGCCTCAAGTTGCTCCAGGGGAGGTTGAGGTTGGAGCTGAGGAACAATTTGTTGCCCTCCGGGGTTGTCCAGGCCTGTGCCAGGCTGCCCAGGGCACAGCTGGAGTCCCCCTGATCCCTGGAGGGGTTTCCAAGCCCTGGAGATGTGGTGCTGAGGGACAGGGCTCAGCGGTGCCCTGGCAGGGATGGGGAAATGCTGGGACTCCATGATCTGAAAGGTCTTTCCCAGCTGAAATGATTCTACGATTCTATGACCCACATCAGTACAGATCCCTCTCGATTCATCTTTCCAGGTACCCTTAAAAAGTTACCAGCCAGATCTTCCAGCCAGAGGACAGGACTGAGCTCAGCCCCTTGGCTCCAAGCTCCAGCTGGTGGTGGCCAGACCCACTGGGCACAACCGGGCAGGACCTTTCCGGTGCCAGGCAGGTGCCTGTCACGGGAGTTGAGCCGTCACCCATCAGCTCGGTCCCCCTGGTCCCTGCCTCCTCATCCCCCTGCTCCAAATCACAGCCCATCTCCTCGGTGGCTCCAAGGCCCTCGGCGCCCCTCGGACACGCTTCCCTCCGTGCCTCGGGAACGTCGCCGGAGCTTTGAGCGCCTTGGAAACGGCCGGGGATCATTTATAATGACGGGAACGAAATGAGCAACTATTTCAAAGAAAATGGGGAACTAAACAATTGTCAACATGGATCATCTGAAACAGATCTTGTGCCAGCCTAATTTTATTGCATTTTTTTGAGGAGGAAAATAAGAAGTAGATGGAGAAAAGGCAAGGCACAGCAGAGAAGATTTATTCAGGCTTCAGCCTGACTTTTCAGAAGAGGCTAGTAAGCAAAATTCAGGGTGTAGGCATCCACCCTGGGACAACCACCGCGATGGAAAGCCCGTCAGCGAGCAGAAGGAGGTTAAAAAATCAATGGCAGCAAATCACCGAGAGGAAAATATCCAGTGAAACGTCCCTTGTTGTTCAGCTTTGGGGTCAGCTGTCCTCAGGCTCAGGAGCCCTCGGATGCTACAAGACTCCCCAACCCAAAACCAACCCATCCAAAAACCGCAGCTAAGCCCAGAGCTTGGGGACAAGCAGGGAATTACTCAACGCTCTCTTGGAGCAGCCAGCACAGACCGGTATTGAAGGCAAGAACCAAGACCAACCGGTCCCAGGCAACGGCGGAGGCTTTGGACAAGTTGCTGACGGTCAGGAGCGAGCACAAAAATCCGTGGAAGTCGCTCCAGAAAACCGCAACTCTCACCTGGGGCTGAGCGGAGCCTAATTAACCGCGTTGCCCCTAATGACCTCAATTAATGACGGAACGCAAACAAATAAGGGACCTACAGATGGACCTTTGTTGGGTGCTGAGTTAGGGTTGGATTCGCTGTTGGGTGTTTTTCAGGGGAGCCCACGACTGTGGGTTTTATGATTGACAAGCAAAGAAGCGAAGCGACAGTCGGCGGCAAACACTTGACTGTGGATCGGGCTGGGATTTAGCCCGAGAGGGTGGAAAAAAACCTTCAGCTTTTTTCGAATTCTGTCTGGAAAATGTAACAGCAAGTTTGAAGTTGAACCAACTTTGCCAAAGGAAAAAAAAAAAAAGAAAAGAAAAGAAAATCCAAAGAGGAGACAGAGCCTTTGGCCCAAAAGTTTCCTTCCAAATGGCTAAGTCTGTAATTGCAAAATAAACCCCACTAAATCTCAATATCTGTTTGCACAGCTCATTAGCCAAGGGCTCACACTCAGCAAAGACAGAGGGAGGGAGGGGGGAAAAAAAACCCCTTCAGCACCAAGTGGATTTGGGGAGTTGCTATGGAAACGGGCCCTTCGCAGCTCCGCAAATCCCCCGCTCAGACGGGGCCGTCCGCCCGTCCGTCCGTCCGTCCGCCCATCCACAGGCTTCCCCAGGACGCAATTTTTCCAAGTCCTCCCCGTAAAAAAAAAAAAGAAAAAAAAAGAGAAGGGGAATGTATGAACTATATAAATAGATAATCTGTGTAAGTCATTCCCCTGTTATTTCTCTCCCCCAAACATAACATTATGTCAGACATTCGACCTGCTGCGCTACCGGGACGACGTGATTTACAACGTGAAAAGGGAAAACCTAAATCATCACGTAATGAAAACATTAAAGTTAATGCATCACAAGTGAGGAATTTATTACCATTAACTCCAACAAACAGTTATAAACCGCCCGTCCTTTCCTGTCCACGCGCAGGGACACGGGCGCGGGGACTTCATCAACGCTTCCAACTTTTCTCTTCTTCTCCGCCAGACCGCTCATGTGTGCTCCAAACCGGCCACCATTTATTGTTAACTGGACTGGCTCATTTTCCGGGGACTGGCGAAGGTTTGAAGGCCTCATCCATTTCTTTCCACGGGTGGCTCGGCGCAGACGGATGGAAGAGGCGAGCTCACGAGACGTGCGGCTCGATGAGTTTATTTAAACGCCGCTGAAAGAGGCGCTTGAACGAAAGCCAACCCTCGCCCCGGCCCCGTACGTCGTTACTCAAAGAGGCTGATGGACAAGCAACAACGTCCGGGCACGCCGGGCGGTTACGCCGGACACCGGCTCACCTCGGGGTGCGCTCGGCCAAACGTTTGCTTCTCGCTGAGGTTGACACCACCACCTTGGAAAGCTAAGCTGGGCACCTGAAGCCTTATCAAAATCCCCCACTCGACCCCAGCCTGGGGCAGGATGGCGGGCTTGGCTGGGTCCTGCCTGGGGCCATCCTTCCCTGTCTCCTTTCGCCCCGTGGTAGCTTTCAGGAGGGGTGGTCGGGAGGATTTAGGGTGGGTGGGAGCTGTGAGGATGCACTAGGAGGCACCACCAGCCAGTTCTGAACTCCATCCCGAGATCTGAGCGTGAAAATCCCACCGGCTTCAAGAGGAGCTGCAGATCCGGCCTGTCGGCTGTGCTGATGAGCTGGTTGCTGCCAACGAGGACTTCAAGGAAAACAGGATTTTCTCCCGGTGCACCAACAAGACCCACTCTCCCACGTCCCAGTACCTGCAGTGGGGCTGCACCCGGGAGCTAGAGCCTCCAGCCAGGACCCCACCGCGGCTGTGCAAGCAAAGAGCCGGTCCCTACGATGACCACGTGTCCTCACGTTCTACATTCAGAGAGGGCTTTCGAGATGTTGCTCCTCTGAGGTGAGCTCAAAGCCAAGCTGTGGAAGAGCATGGATGGGACCTCGGAGCTGGCAGGAGGTGCGGTCCCGCTGCTGCGTGCTTGCGCTGGATCCCTTCTCCTCCCCGAGCGAAGGCACCAGCGGTGATCGACGCGAGGCGCAGCTCAGCAACGTTTGCTCCTTCTGCCGGAAGGAAGGTTGCTCAACCGTTCTCCAGCTTCATTAAACACCCACTTGTGGAGCTAACGACACCGCATGCGGACATCCGACGGATCTGCAACATCCATTTCTCCTAATTCCCAACAGAAGCAAATTTCCTACTGAGGAGTTTCTCACTGGAAATATTTCACCACCCTGCATTTTCTCTGGAGTTCTGGACCGTCGTCATGCCCACCCTGTACCGTGGTAGGACGTCGGTTCAGATGTGAGCACAGCGGTTTGGGTCCAACCTCAGAAATCCCTCTTGGCCTTTCTCCCTAAATGGACACCTGGAAGAGCTCAGCCACCCTGCAGAGGCGTCACAAAGCGGTGGCACCCCCAGAAGACACCAAGTGTAACACACCTGAGTATCCTCCAAGACCAGGGGCCCTCCACATCTTCCCTCCATGAACTTCCCTGCCAGGACTCAATTAAGAAGACAAAAGGAACCAGAGACAGGAACACCAGGAAGAAAGGACCCAAGCAGCAAACTCTTGGTGCCCGCAGCAGCGTCTCAGGCTGCTGGGACCTCTGCTTGAGGTCCGAGGGGCTTTGAGGAACCAAACCGCATCGTACCTCAGCATCCCACCGGACCTCCCTGCCGCGCTCTGCCACCCGGCGTCGTGACGCCGCACCCGAGAGCTGCTCGACCCGAGCCCTCCGCTGCACAAACCGGTGCAGGAAAATTCCCAAGGGGAACGATTTTAATTCCTAGGGGCTCGTCAAGGCTGCGAGAAGCCCAGACACCTGTTGGCCGAAGCCCGTCTCGCAGCTAAAGCCCTTTAACTCCTATAAAAATTCTGTACCGCGTAATCGTCAGCCTTGACACAAATGATTCCTATAGATCACGGCGGAAAATCGAGAGGATTTAAGGAGAGAGGAGGGTTAGGAAAAAGTAAAACAAACGACACGCAATTTTTCAAGTGGAAACAATGGCAATATGAAGATATATAGGTGTCAGCCATTCTGTAGGAGGCAGGAGGCTGCGCTCTTTTACCTCTTACAGTGTCACTCTCGTGACCTCTACCATTTGAAATGCTTTGATTCCACCTTGCCCAAGGGATCTCTGAGCGCCGGGGAAGAGATGAGGAATGCCCGCGCCTGACCTCACCTCCACATTGTCTAACGACCGACGGCATAAATCAGTTTTTCCCCCTCCGCGGACCCGAGTGCCAAGAACCCGTGTGAGAAGGCTGGAAATATTAAATGATTTCCCTCAGGGTTTTCATTGTTAGTTGGTTTCTCTCCTGTAACCGTAGAGCTGCGTTTCACATGGAGAACAACTCTCCCTCGAGACCCTCATTTGTGTATAAAACCAACGGGAGGGGGTGGGGAAGAGGGATGCTGGAGGCCGCTCTCCACCCGGGATGGGAGCAGCTGGGGGGGACACGATGAAATCCGCGGCCCAAACCTGCCGTGCTCGTCCTTCCCGGCCTCACGCCAACAAAAAACCGGTGCAAGTCCAGGAAAGAGATATCAAAGAGAGATCGGCGAGGCTACTGAAGAGCCTTTCTGCTGCCTCCTCCAAAATTCAGAGCGTTCAGCACCCGGTGTGATCACCCCAAGAAATCTGGTGGGAGTTTCTCCCTAATGACAAATGGATTTATTTCGCCCAGGCACTAGCCAGCCTGGTACCAGCTCTGGAAGAAGCCCTTTCCGCAGCCAAACGCTCCATCCCAAGCACTGGACACGGCAGAGAGAGATTTTAAGAGAGACCTGGGCGAAAGAACAGCGGCAGAACAGCTTAAACCCCCTCATGAACCCGCCTGTGATGAGTCTTCCTGCCTGTTCCTGCCTGATCCTGCCTAATCCTGACTGATCCTGCCTGTTCCTGCCTGATCCTGCCTAATCCTGCCTGATCCTGCCCATCTGGGACAGGTTGGGGGCTGCCAACTGCACCAACAAGGAGCACCTTGATGATCTGAGCCACGCTGGCTGGTTTTAGTGCTGCTTTCCAGTCCACGGCAAGGCAAGAAGCTACCAAGTGGTCTTGGGGAAGCGGATCAGCTGATTTTAGGCCTATTTAGCCAAGCTCCTGGAGGTATTTCTGCAGAAGCAGGCAACCCACCTCTACCTGGTTGCTGATGCATCATTAGCTGCTATTTTCCCCCCGCCGGAGCACTAAGTGGGATCATTATTCCATCACTCAAACCCGGCATCACTCTTTAAAACCAAATTTTGCAGGTAATTAATCCTCAGGCCATTCGCAATTTAGCCACTGGTTGGTCTCATCTCAGAAGCCTGTGGAGGCACCTTGATGGGCGGTTCTTCGGCAAAAAGCTCCCTGGCACTGCTGTCCTTGCACGTCCCCGTTGCTGGACAAGGCCAGCGATGTTCCTCGGTGATGGGAAGCACCGTGGTGGCCCCACGGGCACAGAGCCCCCCCCTACAAACACCATTTGGTAACGGGTGCGGTGGCTGTGGGTTGGGACTTGGTGCAATGAGAAGAGTGAGGCCAGGAGATTGAGGGAGGTTCTCCTCTACTCTGCCCTGGTGAAGCCACCTTCAGAATACTGGGTCCAGGTCTCNGAGGAGCTCCAGAGGTCCCTTCCAACCCCAACCAGGCTGGGATTCGGCAACTGAGTCCAATTAAACCAAAAGCAACGCAAATCCCCGAGCTCCCTGGCGCGGTTTGATGCTGGAAATCTCTGCCTCACCTCGTGCGACTCCTGCCACGAGAAGGAAGGTCCTTGCCAGGGCTGGCGGCAGCGGGCAGGAGGCAGCTGCCCTTCCCGTGGTTATTAAACTCTTCGATTTCAACCTCGTCGCCTGGTTCTCCCATTTCCCTTTCATGTAGGCTCAGGTCTATTTTTTTCCTCGCTTCCCACTTCTGAGTAATTGTTCGAAAAGTAAAATCAACAGGTCGTAAAATGATAAAAGCCGGTTCTCTGGTAAATCCTCCCCTTGGGCTCACTTCTCCTCTCACTTTACTCTGATAAAATGCCCCTGCCTTCCCTGGAGCCCTCTTGATTTACATCGCATACCTTGGATTACGAAAGAAACGTTGATTTTTCTGATATCAACACCACATGAATCTAGACACACCCAGCCCAGCTCTGCCGGTCACATAAATCAGGAGCAGCGCCAGGAATAGCTTATGTACGAGTAATAGAGCTTCAACTACACCATCCTGAGACGGCGAGAGCAATCCAACCTCCTTAATGTAGATAGTTATATCCAAATAAAGGTGCTTTATGTCAGTATAAATTATCCTCTCCCCATTTAGGGATGCCTTTCGACAAAATGGATGTGCCGGAGCAACCGCCAATCTGGAGACAGATGGATTGTTTAGGAAAAAAAAAACAACAAAAAAAAACCACACCACAAAAAAAACCCTCAACAAAACCACCGGCGAACCCTCGCCGAAGCACGAGCCGGAATTTGACGGCTCTGTCTCTTGGATCTGACACCTTGGGGTCTCTCCAGCCCCTTGGGACACGGTGCCGTCCCGCGCTGGCTCCTTTCCATGCAGATCGAGTCGGGATCTGCAAGAGGCAGCGGTTCGGGGTTTTTTGGTTTTTTTTGTCCCGATGCTGCTGCCTCTTCTGATGCATCACCCCCACTTTGAGCGGGTCAGGACCTCCCCGTGCAAGGAGGCACCGAGTGCTTCACATGCTGGGAGGGCAACCAAGAGGAGATGAGCACCTCAAAGATGCCTTTGAGAGCCACCACCAGATAGAAGATCTCCAGAGCCACCAAATGAATTTCAACCTATAGTTAACCTCAGGATTATTTCTGCACAAGCCTGACTTGGTTAAGGCAAGACCGACAGCGAGCTTTGTACCACGTCCTTCTGTTCCCTCCTAAGGGCCTTACGCTGCTTTTCAGCATCTTGTCTGTCCACAACCACAATTAAACGCACGCAGGGGCCTGCCGCAGGACACAAAAGCGGCCCAGCGGGAGCCTGATGCCACCACGTTCCTTCCACAGCATCCCAGGACCCGGGACTGGGACCACCAGGCCCGAGAAACCCCTCCCTGAGAAAGAGCTTTTGGCCAGATGCTCCGGCTTTTTATCCGACGGGTTGGTTTGTTGGGGATTTTTTTTTTGTAAGATGCAAACTCTGCAAAATTGCAAGAGCTTGAGAAACTTCCAAGCACCTCTTTGTCTCCGTTGGAGGGCGGAGGGTTGCGAGACAGGCTGTATTCCCATCCCTAAGGCTACGCAGCAGCCCAGCCTGGGATCCACCCGTGGAGCTCTCGGCCAATTCCCACAATTAAGGAGGAGAAAGAGGCACTTTCTCCCCCTTGAGTACCGAGAGCGCTCTCCGGGGTGCGTCGCCGGAGGCAGGCGATGGGAATAATTCCTGACCCCGAGTCCCTTTTGCCACTCCCAAGATTTAACTCAACTCCACGGCTCCCGGTGCGACTTGGTGCGGAGACGGAGCGAGGGCACGAGGAGCGTCTGGAGCTGGTTAGAGGATCCCACCTCGCGCCGGGCCAGGACGAAGCTGTTCCCTTTGACGGCCTCGAGCTCCCGCGGGCAGGAGCCCAAGTGACGAAAGAAGCTTTCTGGGTGGCGACGGTCCCGGCAGAGACGCAGGACCCGGAGCCCTGGGCGAGTTGATTTAACTCCAAAGTGATTTAATTCGCCGGTTTTCGCGATGATTTAAATCACCGAGCGAGACGTCTTGATTGCAAACATCCATTTCAGCGTCGTTTGGCGTTTGCTCCTTTTTATCGGCTTGCTTAAGGAAAGCTGGGAACCGTTAAAACATGTTGATAAAGTTCCTTTTTATGGCGAATTTCACATTTCTCTTGGCGAACCAGCAGAGCACGCTATTTCTATGCAAAAATATTTCGGTCGTTACGCAGCTTAGCAAACATTTATTTGGGTACTTAAATTTTGCGTTATGCTGCAAAATGGTGGGAGATGCCGTTTTTAGGAAGTGATTATTAACTTTTATTCACAGCTAATGTTAAACGTGCTGTGGCCTGAGCCTGAAATCCAAATCCACCAAAGCAACGTTTGGAATTTTATCGGTAAAAATAAATTTGCTTTTAACTTGACGGATATATGAGGGGCGGAAAGGAAAAAAAAAATAAAAATATGACCTCTTAAATTGAAAGCTGATTTATTTCGCAAAGGAAGTCTCATCAGTAGCGATGGGATGGGGTTTAACGTCCCTGGTTATTGCCTCCTTCCAGTTGGCAGAGCTCAGCCTCCCAAACCTTGTCTCCTCGTCTAAATAGTCAACAAAATCAGAGGTCGGCTTTCTCAGCCTTCCAGAGTTCGGTTCTGCAGGAGAATATGAAGCAAACTGCTGCAGTAGATCAAATTAAAGAAAATATTCTCCCTGAGCCTCTGGGTTAGGACCTTTCAGAAATCCTGGAGCTAACAGGACTCTCTGGCAACTCGCTTAAAGACTTGGGCAAGAACAAGCTTCAGGATTTCATGGTTTTTCAGCCTGAATTCTTTTAAAGTTTAATTTTTAAAGAAAATATCTTTGGATTTTTAAAATACCCCCATTAACTCACTCTTTGATGGCCTTGGGACAAACCCCACGGCACCCAGTGAGGCGTGAGGTGGCTCAGCACCCAGGGTCATGCTGGACTGGCTCCCCAGGGGCTGCATCCCATAGTCACGGCCTCTTGGAATCACTCACACCAGGGCCAGCCCCTGGTCCAGCCACTGGCTGAACTGGGGACCCTCAACTCCTCCAACAAGGTGCAGAGATGGAGCATCTCCGTCCTTCCACCTCCTCAAGCAGCAAGCGTCGTACCAACGAAGAGCCGGGACTCGCTGCAGCTTCGCTTGGGATTTCACACCTCATTTTTCCCAGCCCAGCACCGTTATTCCAGCAATTTCCACCTCCCCGTCGGTGCGGTTTAACCTCCCCCCACTTAGGATTTCCCGCTCCCCAACTCTTTCCGGGCTCTGGCACCCAGAGGTGAGGCTGACACCAGTAAAATCTGGTGTCTGTGAGTCCTCCCAGGTTCCCACCTCCTTCCATCCCAGTTTGGCTGGGCAGGGAGCCACGGGGGAATTGGGAAACGGAGAAGCGTCCCCGCGAGCTGCGTCTCGCTCGGGCGGCGGGCGAGCGCGCTGCCGTGGGAGGAGGATGCTGGAGGCTCCGGTGTTGGGTGATACGGGGTAATTAGATTAAAGTATCTTCCATTAGGGAAGAGTGAGAGTTTGCTAAGTGTGGTATCTGTTAGCCCAGAGTCATAACAAACCCGCAGATAAATGAAGTGCCAGTTACCTCCTTCAAAAGAAAAAAAAAAACAAAAAAAAAACCAGGGAAAAAAGAGCAAGCTGCTTCCTCTCGGAAAGGCTCTGGGCTCCCGAGACCTCTGCTTAAAATTCAAGTATCAGCATGAACCCATTTCTAGAAAACTGGTGCGTTTCATAAAAAAATTAAGGATGTTCATTAAAAGAAAACAGTTGGGAAATGCTAAAGGATTTTTAGGGAGCGCTGAATGGTAATTTCAAAGCAGCACGGTCAGGAAGGGCAGGGGGTTTGCCGCTGTGGGAGCTGGGAATCACCACGCTCCGGCCTGGGAGACGATGCAGCCCTGAGCAGACTGCACCCCCAGTTCAGGCAACTTTCTGCTGGACAGGAGGGAAATGACTGGAAAGAGAGAGTTGTCCCACGGAAAATTCACAAGACCGCGCGGCCTCTCGCCTCTCAACTCACCCGACTGACATTTCTACGCTGCTTTGCTCCGAGCGGCCCAGGTCGGCCGTAGCGGGAGCTGCTCAGGTGAGCCCTGCTCCGTTCTCCAGCCCCTCCACTGAGCCTTGTCCCTAGTCCCGTCTCCTCTTGTCCTGCTGCTTGTTCCTTGGGAACAAAGCAAGACTCCTCCCGGCTCCAAGCTCCTGAATTCCAGGGAGTTGTGGAGAGCCAGAAGGTCTCCCCGGAGCCTCCTTTGCTCCAGGCTGAACAAGCCCAGCTCCCTCAGCCGCTCCTCACCACACTCCTGCTCCAGACCCTTCCCCAGCTCCGTTGCCCTTCTCTGGCCACGCTCCAGCTCCTTCTTGGAGCGAAGGATCCAAAACTGACCCCAGGATTCCAGGGGTGACCTCCCCAGTGCCCACTCCAGAGGGACGATCCCTGCCCTGGCCCTGCTGCCCCCCCAGTGCTGACACAAACCAGGAGGCACCAGGACAATTCACAACGGGACAAACCAGGGAGGAGATTTAGTGTTTCTTGCCCTTTACACCAGCACCAGGGCCCAGTGCTGGGCGAGAGGACTCGGGGGATTCTGTCCCGAGACAGTTACACGCTTTCCTTAAATCTCCAGCCACCCCATCCCATCGGGCCGAGCCGAGTGCGGCAGCATCACCCCGTTGCCCCGAGAGCATCCGGAGCGGGAAGCGGAGATGAAACTTGGCCACTGCTTTTCCTTGTTCCAGATAAGAAAATCATTTGTCACCGTGGGGCGGGGTGGGTGTCGGGTGGGCTTTTATCGGGAAAGTGTCAGTCTGTCCACACGACCTGGAGAACAAATGTGTGTTTTATCATCCGCCCAAAGGAAAAGCCGCCGAACACCTGCAGCAGGCGTGTGCCCCGGCCGCGCTCGCCCGGCCGCCGCGGAGGCAGAAAGTCACAGTGATGGATTTGCCCATCTTAATTAATGTAAACAAACAAAAGAGGAACATCAAATAATGCCCCTTGACAGCCTGAAAACGGAGCTGGGAGAGGAGAGAGCGCTTTATAAAAGGAGGCCTTTTGATGTGCAGGCCACAGGATCAAGGTTTGTAAATAGCGGCAGCTCCGTATCGGGGGCCTTATCCAAATATTTTCATTTCCCATCACAAGCTGAGAGCCAGGGGTTGATGGTTTTGTACTCTTCAACTTTCAGCTTTCACCCTGCAGCCCCAGAGCGAGCAAGCGGAGGAGGGTGGCGGGGGGTCACCCGCTCCCCATCCCTCCCGGCCGAGCTGCGCTCCCTTGTCACCCCACGGAAAAGAGCCCACGGCTGACACGGGGGTACCTGGGAGACCCAGCCCGGAGCCACCAGCAGCCTCTCCCCAGCACAAGAGCCACCCAGGAGATGCTGAGCCCCACAGCAGCCCCATCCATCTGCAGCCCTGGCTGGTCCCATCCTCTTCCTCATCCGGACACGAGCGGAGGAGCGGATCCGAGGGTTAGGGTGGTTCACCGGGAGAACATGAATCAAGGGTGTCACACTGAGGGGGGGTGGTGAAGCATCACCCGGCGATGTATAAACAGGATTAGCGTTGTGGAGACATGTGAAGAAATCCTTCCCCTCCGCTCGGCTCCGGGCAGGACCCTGGACCCCAGTGGGGCTCCTCCCGCCTGGCCACCCTTTCTCCTTGTCCCCAGTGGGCACCGCAAGGGGATGGCTGAAGGGAAAGGAGACACCCCCAGTTTGGGGAAGCAGGCAACAGACAGAAAGGGAAGCCCATGTTTAATCCTGAGCAGCAATGATGCTAAAATTAGGGAGAAGAGGAAGTGAGGGGAAAAAAAAAGGTTTACACCATAAATATCCTGTGAATTCCCGTCTTGACATCAGGGTTATGTTTCGGGTCTTTAAAAACACATACGACTAAAATCAAGTGCTTCCATCAGCTTCTCTGGCATATTTACGGTCTCTGGGAAGGGCTCCTAGACAGAAATCCCACTTTGACTTATAAAGGACCTGGCAAAGGTCACTGTGGGGATGGACAGGGTTGAAAGGCTTCTCTCCTGTGGCTGCAGGGTGGGGGAAACCCAAGCTGCTGGCAGGAGGTGA
>VWZK01017125.1:213856-237189 GCA_013396935.1 Baryphthengus martii | reverse complement strand
GGGGGACCCCCCCCCCCCCCCCCCAATCCCGGACCTGGTACCCAAGGGATGCTGGAGGAGGTGGGGTATGTGTGTGCGTCTCCTGGGGGCAGGGCTGGGGAAGGAAGGGGCTGAGGGAGGCGAAAGGAGGTGGGAAAGGATCGTGCCATTCCAGAGCTTCGCCACAAGGAAGCAGCAGAAGCCCAGGATTGGAGGCAGGAGCAGAAAGCGTCGTGGTCCAGCCCGAGAGCAGAAGCAGCAGGGCCAGGTCCTGCTGGGGACAAGGTGGGACCCCCACAGCTCTGCCCAGTTAGGCCTCTCCAAAGAGGAATCGCGTTGATCCCCATCCCAAGCAGGCACCTCAGTACCTTGCTCCTGGGAGCCCCAGTCCTGGGGGTGCCCCCTCAGCTGCGGGCGATGCCCAGGAGCCCAGAGCAGGCTGGAAGACGGGGTGTGAGGGGGGGCTGGTTTATCACCCAGAAAAATAGTTTTCAGATACCTTAGTCCCAGCCCTGGAGCTTTTTTTCCTAAAAAAGCCTGGAGAGGAGGGGACTGGGGAGAAAATACATTTGGTCAGACTCAAAGAAGGACTAAAACAAGACCTGGAGGTAAAACTGGGCTCTTCCAGCTCCCAGTTTGGTGTCCTACAGGTTAGACTGGCCAAGCCCAACCTCTCCAAGCCTCCCACTGGTCCCAAGTCCCTTCAACCCGTCCTCAGCCCATCCTGGGGGACGCGGGTTGGCTGGCGGGGCGCTGGCAGGGGTGGCAGCCTGTCCCCAGCCCCGTCTCACCGGGGCTCTGGGGGTCAGTAACAGCGTTTTCCTGCAGTTTTGGGGGTATTTGTATCTTCACATCCCACTTTCTGCTCCCGATAGGGATGCCAAGGCGAGCGGGCGGCCCAGCACGTTCCTGCCCTTCCCCTCTCCTGACTTCATCGCTTTTCCTCTGCGGACTTTTCTAAAAAGTGCTGAACGCGGCACTGCTTCGCGGCAATTATTTATCCAAAGGTGGGGGATGAGAGAAACACACTATGATTAAAAAAATTATTGGTAAAAGGAGATAAAATAAAGTATCGATCGCCTCGGCTCTATCCCACCTCTGGAAATACAAGAAAGTGACAGGGCTGGATAAAGAATGCCAGGTCCAAAAAAGAAGCTGCTGCTTATTACAGCTCAGATACCCACCAAGTGATAAATCCAGGATGTTATAGATCAGGAGTTTATTATAAAAAGCACCAAATGTGGTTAATCAGTTGTGTCCTTGGCTACAAATCCAGGCTGGCTCTGGGGCTCGTGACATAACCCAACCTCCAGCACCCCACCGGCCTCGATTAGGGGTTTGGCACCGGCCACATTGAACCTGCTCGATGAAAACGGGCAGAAAAAGGCAAATTTCAGTGCCGGTTCGGCACCCCTTTGAATACTAAGCCTTTAAACCCCCTGCCTGGCAGAGGGGGAGCTGAGGCGTAGCAGGGCTGGGCTCTGCAATCCCAATTCCCGGCGCAGAGATAGGGCTGAAATGTTTAGGCAAAGGTGAGAGAGACACCGAGACCCTTGAAACGTCTCTCGTCAAATCAAAACACTGAGCTTAATGGCTCTGGCTACCTTGGAGACCAATAAAAGCCCCAAAACCGGTTATGAGACTGTGATCTGAGGTTAGAGGAAACCTGGCGGAGTGCTGACTGATCGGAGAGTTATTGGAAATAAATAAAAAGGTTGCATTAAACCTAACGGAAGGTAACGGTGCCGGCGTATCTCACGGAAGGCGACTGCCCTCATTACCCAAACCGGGGTACCCCCCTGCGCCTCGGCGACGGAGCCGACGGTTTCGAGTCTCTTGGCAGGGAAGAGATTGATATAAAACTGATTCTCGTTATTTTTGCAGCGGAGGAACGGCACGTTCATCAGGCCGCTCCGCCTTCCCCCGCTTTCGTCGGGGCGTCTGCAACCGACCCCCTTTTCCAGCCTTAAATTTGTTTAGGGAGTTCAAAATAAAATTAAAAAAGAAAAAAAAAAAAAAAAAGGCAAATAACAGCCTGGAAGGGGGGAAATGCAGCAATGTTGGTCAGTCCTTTCCCTCCAGGACCAAGGTTGAATCTTGCCCTGCCTGTCCCTCTTCTGTTCATCTCCGGGGCACGTGGAGCTTTGAGCTCCAGCATTTCTTCTGACCCAAAAACTGGAGAGGACTTTGGGTTGTATCCTCCCGAAACCTACCCGAGGTAAGCTGCTGAGACCTTATCTCCACAGGAGAAACCTTATCTCTTACGATGCGAGCGCTCATTTTTTAAGCCTTCTTGGGAAAACTTGGCTTTCGAAACCGAGGAGGGAACCCAGGCAGGGCAGATGATGGAGGCGTTCAACAAACCCCAAAATATGAGTCCAGAGCAAAAAGGACTCACACAACTTCTGTTATTCGTGGGACTTCAGATGCCACCACCCTGCGTTTCTCCCTGGACGCCCCTGGAAATCTGAAGCTTTTCTTCAGACCTTTGCCCAAAAGGTACCAAGTTCTCATTGGAAAAAAAAAAAATCACAAATAAAATTCTGCCCCGTGGAATCGAACTGGACGCTCCTGACAGCGCAGCTCCGAACAAGCAGGGCCCACGGCAAGCTTGGTAATTTGCCCCAGAATCTCCAAATCTGACAACCGCCCGATATATTAACTCTGTAACCTCCATCCTGCTAATCCCAAGAGAGCTCTCCCGTGGGAATGAAGCACCTTTTTGACTTTATGGCGCAGAACCAAACCAGGATGGCTTCACCGCAAACTTTCCCCTCCGGGAAGGTTGCCGGTGTGTGTTCTGCCATCCCCGAGGACCCTGTCGGCGTGGAGGGGAGGGAGAGGAACATCATGAAGAATTTGTAACCGTGCATGTAGAGATGACATTTATAGGGCTCTCAAATTGGAAACTGTACATTTTATTGCACTCTCTGTCAAAAAATGCAGTTCCATCAGAGGCGAGAACGACAAGGGAAACAACCAATCAATATCTGGGCCTCTAATATCTGGGCTGAAAAAAATCATTATCCTGTTACTTTTATTATGGCGTTATGGTTGAAATATGATAGTTTAAGGTTGTTTCCATTACCTCGACAATTTTTAAGGGGTGTTTCCCTCCCCTCCGCCTCTGGCTCAACTCCCTTTGGGCTGAAAATCAGAATAAGTCACTCCAGAGAGCGATACCTAAGTCCTGGCTCCCCCCGGATCTCAACCACCTCCGGAGATGCCGAGAGCGCAGCGGGAGCCCCGGAGCCAAGCACGCGTGCTCGAGCCAGGTGAGGAAGATCTGTGTCCCACTGTGGACACGCTAAGCCAAATCATTTGGCTCTTGCTTCACCAATGCCCTGGTGCAAGCCCAGCACCCTGCCCCAGTTCCCATCCCAGCTGGCTCTCCGCTGGATTTCGGAAGCGCGCCGTTGCCACCGGCGCACCCAGAACATCAGCAACGGTCGGGAGCGAGGAAAGACCATCTCATCCATCACCCCCAGCACACGGTCCTTGCTCCAAAGAGTTAATCTGCCCCAAACTCCCCCTACCCCAAGCACCACCGCTCACAAGGAGATGCTCTGCCTTAACCTTCCGGGTTTTTCTTTCTTTGGGGGCGGTCTGGGGAGCGCCAGGGTTGTAGTTAAGTTCTGGGTTCGTGTTGGGAAGATTATTGATGAAGTTTTGCATTACCCAGGCTAAAAGCCCTGCGCCGCTTCCCTCCTCCAGACTGTCTCGCTTCAGTCCCACAGAGCACTAAGTGGGCCCTTAATGAACAAGGGAAAGGTTATCAGGACTCGCATGGGGCTCAACCGTCTGCTCCGGCGAAAAACCCGGAGACGCCACAGATAAGAGTTCAAAGCGACGCAAAGAGACAGCCCGTGCTGGCTGCCGCTCAGGCCACGGCGCCCGGGGAGCCGCTTCCCAGCATCCAGCAAGCGGAGCAGGTAAACAGCCGACCTCCTCCGTGCAGCCCCGGGGCTCCGAAGAGCAGCCCTGGAGCCATGGGAAAGGGAGATGGACCGGTGAGGAGGCCCCTGAGCACCTCCGAGGATCCCGCAGAGGATGCTGGTACCCAGCACCTCCTGCACGGAGCCTGTGGCCAACGCTGCTGGAAGTTAAGGGGTCCTGCAAAACCAGCGGGGATGGGACCCTGGGAGCAACACTGTCCGTGATGGAGGGGCACAGACTCCTCCAGCCTTGGTTGCTTCTGGGTCAGGTTTTAGCAGCTGAGGCAGGGTGAGATTGCTCGCCAGAGCGCTCACACCAGGGAAAAGCTCAGCAAATGAGCAAAACAGGCATTGGAAGGTGTCTGCTACAGGATGGCCCTTGGAGAACACAGCTGGAACAAAGCCCACGGATGTGTCACAGGGTTAAACAATAAACAAGGCCAAAAGCTCCCAGGATGGAGTTGAAAATGCCCATTGGCACCTCTGACCCATCTGGTAGAGCCAGATTCTCTTTTAGAGGAGGGTCCAAGAGGGATGTTTAAGAGATTGTACCCGGCTCCATTTACCCCACCGACAGGGTCACAGCGGTAGCATCTTTGTGACAAGCCGACAAACTGCATTAGGAAGCAAATCCTTGGAGGGAGGTTTTAGGGGATGCTGGTGGCACGGCTCCCGACCGGGACCCGGCCTACAACCCGTGAGAGGATGTCACGGGGAGATGGAGACCAGTAACCGCACGCACAGCATCGCCAGGCCCTCCACCGCAGCATCCTGACGAGCCACGAAGAGCCATCCAGCAATTACTGAAAGCTGCGAGGGATAATTACTGCTAAGCAGGGAGGAGGGGAAAGGTTCCCAGAAAGCATTTTGTGCTTTAGCCTCCCCGGGCTGCAATAAGCAGCGGGGTTAGTTGAGAACACACTCCTTTCTTCGCCCCTGCTTTTCCAAGCGGTCGTGCAACGCGGATCACCGAGGCGGCGATGCCGTGACGGAGCCGTCCCCTCGGCCCTCACCTCTCCCCAGGGCCAGCTCAGAGCTACCTGCCCTTCCTCGCCAGCCCACCTCAGCTTCTCTCTCTTTCCTAGAAATTATATCAGGGCACGCAGGTTCCTCAGCACCACGATTTCGACGCCGGAGCTGTTGAAGCGGGACAGCCTGGAAGGTGCTAACCTTTAAAGGATTTGCGGTTGAAGAGCGGAGAGAGTCGGGAGAGACGGGGCAAGGAGCGAAGGCGAAGCAAAAGACAGATCAATCCCAACGATTCATCATGCCAAGAGCTGTCCAAATAATCAAAGGCATCAGCCAGGTTGATGTATAGCTGATGTCACCGAGAGAGACCCTTAACAAGGCAGCCAGTACAACAGCTGCTGGTCAGGGAGTGTCTCAGCACACGCCGGGCTGGGGCACGGGAACACAGCCCATCCATCACTGACCCACCTTAATGGCCAACCTTATTAGTAAGCCTTCGCCGGGGCTGACAGCCCACGGCAGCCTCCCCAAAACGAGCCGTCCCACCTGGTGGGAGAGGGTGCTGGGGATGGGCTGCGCGCCGCTCAGGCTCGGTGGGCTCAGCCTCACGTGAGGGTGGGTGGGCACCGGTGGGGAGCTGCGGCCGGTCGCCCGCTGTCGGGGCTGGCTCCAGAGCGGCTGAGAACCTCGGGTGCGTCCGTAAAGCCCCGTTGGCGGTGGCTGGACGGAGCCGCAGCAGCCCTGGAGGCAAGGGCCGTGGATTTCCGAGGTATCCCCCATCTCTCTGCACACCAAGTACCACCCAGCGACGCGGGGTGAGATCCGGACGGTCTCCCAGCCCCGCTCTCCCACCCTGACGTCGCAGTGCAGGGGCACAGGTCTGTGGGGAGCCGGTTTTTAACATCACGGTGATTCTGCAAGAGGTTAAGCGGTGCCAGCCACCTGCTCAAGTCCCCACATTCCTGCTACAAACCCTTTGCTGTGCTCTCGGCAGGGCCCTGGAAGTGACCTGAACGCGGGGACTCAACAGCCCCGGGGACTGATGAGCATCAGCCGGCTGGGACACGTTCCCTTCCTTGGCAGCCAGAAAGAGTGGAAGGGATGGTAAAAGCTTTTGCTTCATTTCTTCCTCTATTTCTATTTTCCTGAGGAGCTTCTGCCCCTCCAGTGCCACCCATAAGGGTCAACAAACCCTCTGGGGCTCCAGCCAGGATGCTGAGGGAGCCGTTGGGAATGGGATGAATCCGGAATGGGGGCAGATCCACACATCAACCCACAGAAAAAAACAACAAACCAGCTCCACTCACAAATCCCCATGTGAAAACTCAGTGGATTTACCAGCAGATGGCACTGCCCCCCCCCCCAGGGCCATGGCCACCCGTGTTCCCGCAGCACCTCAGCACCCGAGACTGGGAAAAGCATCTGCTCACGGACAAATCCCCTCCCAGAAACAGCTCCTGCCACGTGCATGGATGAAGCTGGGTCCTCTGCGTGTTAACGTCACGCAAAACCCCTTTTCTGCCCTCATTTGAAGGCAATGATCTGCCCTCCTCTGGGGCAACAAGATGCACTAATGCCTGTATTTAATTAATAATATTAACACAAGCGAAAACCACGGTGCTGCAACATCTTAAAACCTCCTGCCACCAAGCAGGACGCGGTTCCGCTCCCGTCTACGTCGGTGTCTACAGGAAGGCTGAAGCAGGAGCAGCTCAGCCCAAGCTCCCGCTTTTCCTAAAATGCCCTCGCCCGGCCAGGCCCCGAGCCGGGATCCCATTGGATTAACTGGAGTCCAGTTGATTGCTGCAGTTTCAATAGCTTGTTCAGCCATCGATTGCCGTCATGTCACTGGGAGAAAAGGATTAATAATCGGGTGCTCAGGTTGGCTCAATACTGCTGATCGTGCCTGACAAAATACCGTTAGGAGCACTCCCACCGGAACACTATCTATGTAGGAAAGCTGCAAGAAACATCATTCAGGGTTTTGTGGAATAATGATTAACTCCAGATCTTCAGCCCAGAAAATCCAACAAATAGTTTCTATTATTTCCAGATAAATTCTCTCTCTCCTTCAGCTCACCGCTGTTGCTCACGTAAACCTTTTCACCGAAACCCACCAGGGGAGATGCATCTTTTCCTGTCTCTCCCTCCTCCTCCTCCCTTTCTAATCCATCCCGTTCCTTCTGACCCTCAGCTGAGTAAAACAGCCCCTCGCAAATCCCCAATGCCGCAGACGAGGAGCGGAGTCCCACCAGGTTCCCGCGTCGGGAGCTCCGCCGACATCCCTCTTGGCCTTGAGACGTCACTTCTGCCTGTCACCATCTCCCTGTCACCATCTCCCTGTCACCATCTCCCTGTCACCGTCTCTTTGTCACCGTCTCTCCGCCTGTCTCCATGGCAAGGGACAGTCTCATACCCAGGTCTTCCGGGCTCCCCGGGAGCCGCGGCACCGCGGTGACCTCCGGCACCTCCCCTTGTTTCCAACCCCACTGTCACCACCGGCGACCAGGACCAAGCCCGAGCACCAAGCAGAGGTGGCTCCTCAGCCGTGGAAGGATCCAACCCACCAACCCATCCCATTGTCCAGCCTCCCTGAGCCAGCGCTGGAAGCAGACCCGGTGACCTCCCTCCGAATAAAAAGAGGGTGGGATTGGGGCAGTAAATCCCATCCCGGTGCACATCAGCCCGGCAGTAAATCGGAATCCTCTCCGTGCCCTCTTTATTATCACATTCACAGCATGAAGTTATGAGCTTCTTCACAGCTCCTGCTATAAAAATGTGATGGATGGCAGGGGAACCTCAGGGAGTTAATCTATTCTCCCATTAAATTTTACTTTAATTGGTCTTTGAGTCAATCAGAAACTCACTAGACAGTGAATTAAGAAAAGAAAAAGGGAAAAAAAAAAAAAAAGCAAGAAGCAGGGGGGGGGAAGCAAAAGGAGGTGCCTTTTTGCTGTTACTATATTCTGATACTGGATTAGCCTTCTAGAGGCTGACAGGCCACGCCGGGATAATTCTGTACGGCTTGAGGTAGCGCTACAGAACTGGGGAGAGAGCTGAGTAACACCAAAAGAAAAAAAAATAAATAAAAAAATTTCTCAGAAAACACCGAGGCGTCGACGAAACCGGGTCATCAACCACGACGCGGCAGCCACAAGCCGGCCCCGTGCCGGCGGCAGGGACATCAGAGGGAGGATGGAAACGGCATCGCTAAATAACCGGCGCCGATTCCCTTCACGTGGAGGTTGGGGAGCAGGGCGGCGTTCCCGGTTTCTGGCATTCGACGGGGTTTTTGGGGCAGCAAAGCCCCACGGCACCCACAGCAGCTCTGCCGAGGTCCCGGCATCGTCCCCGGCTCCGACTGGTATTGGTACCGCCGGGAGCAAAGCGCTCGGAGCAGGTTTGGCGACGCTGTTGCCTTTAAGATGTTCAAAACCCCTCGAACGGGCTCCGGATAAAGGTATTCCGGGAGCGCTAACGGTCTCCTAAGATTTCCCGCCCGCTTGGAAGAATCCGAAGCATTATCAGCGGGCAGATCGAATGTCCTGGCAAAAATAAAACCTGCGGCGGCGCGAATCAAACCAGAGGAAAACGGGAGACAAAAAAAACCAAACCAACAAGGCTGGGGAGCAGCGGTGCCGGGGCTGACGGCTGAAGTTTATGCCCTGGAATATATGATAATCAGCTTTTACGGGAGTGAGCCCCCGGAACGGGCATTGGCTCCGTAAACAACGGACTTGAGGGAAAAGCTGAGGTTTGAGTAATGTGCTCACAGCCTTCTCTTAGGATAATACACAGAGCAACGCCTATGTGCCTCGAGATGCGTGGACACGAGGCGAGGGCGGGAAACGGTCACCCTGCTCTGCCTGCAGGACCTCCCTCCTGAGCCCATCGAGAGCAAAACAACTGGGAAACACCTTGTCCCAGACTGGTGTGAGGTACTGAAACCAGTAACTCAGGCAGGGAGGAACCGGTTCCAGAAGCAGCGCGGCCCGAAGAAGGTGTGATGGGCGTCGGGGAGGGGGGGGGCTCTTTGGGGTGGAGCTGGACCCACGGAGACGGTCGTTTTTCGGGCTGGGGGTTGAACGGTCCAGGCTGTGTGAGCTCAGTGGGTCTGTGAGGGGTGCAGCACCCCAAGGCCCTAACCTCAGAGGGCAAAACCTCTGAAATCTCCCCGCCTGACCAGCCCTGGTGGCAGCCAGGACACAGTGGGGCCCCCACCACAGGAACGATCGCTCACCAGTTGTGCCTTCTCATCCCCAGTGCTCCAAATGCTTCCTCTAAAGCTCTGCGCTCCCAGAGCCCCGTGACTACACAACACGCGGCTTCATTTGCCTTGGAGGGGAACGAAAAGCTTGAAAAGCTCAAGGGAAAAGGACAAACAGCAAAGCTAAGCCTCAAATTTACGACGCTTTGGAATTATGAGCAGCACCATCTCGACCTGGGGGGCAGCGCGGGCTGAGCTGATGACCAGGGCGCAGACATGACTCCAGCTGCCTGAAGCCATCTCCCAGGCAGCACGTGCTCTGCAAGCTTAAAAGTCATGATTTTTTTATTTTAAGGGAAGAAGAGGAGGAGGAGGAAGAGGAAGGGGAAGAGCGGGAAGGCAACTTAGGGCTTTGGCAAAGCCTCGAGCCGACGGTTTTACGTTAGACTCCCGGCACAGGGAAGGAACAGCCCCATCCAGGTCGTATTTTTGCCTTCCTACGCCTCTCCAAAAGGAAGACCAAGTGATGCTGCTGGTCCTGACCTCCCAAAACCACACCTGCACCGGCCCCAGAGGCCAAAGAGCACCTCAGGCTCCCTGCGCAGGATCCGGGCGTGACCCCGGGATGAACTCCGCAGCCTCTCGGAGCGGAGGCGGCGACGAGTCCCTCGGGAGCGCGCCCTTCGGCGCGGCTCTCGCCTGCGGATGGGTGGCAAGAGGGGGAGCAGGACGGAGGCAGGAGAGGGCCTGGATAATTATGAAAATTAGATCTTTTAAGCACCAGATTTTAGGCTCGACGTGGGCTGACGGCTCGTGAAGAAGAGATGGCCTGATGCCCTTAATGGGCGAACGTGGGTTCGGCGTGTGATTAAATCCTGCCGATGTTGCGGCTGACGGGGGAGGGGGCCAAGGCCAGATGTGCTGGAGGGGGTTTTAGGGAACCCTCTGCATCCAGCTGCCAGGAAAATGGGGCTAAGGCATCGCACGCGCTCACCTCACCGCCTCCTGCACCCCTGAGGGTGCTCAGCGCCCAGCTCTCAGCCGGCTCAGGCTTTGGTTCTGTTGGGGTAAATCCCAGGGGGATGCGGCATTGGCTGTGGGAATTTGGCCCCATGCAGGGAATTTGTTCTTCTAACAACCCACCGTCTGTTCGCCACCTTCATTCGGTACTTCACGCAGCTCTCGATAAATCAGTGGGCAGAGCTGGGACTGGAACTTGGAAGCTTTTGGATCCCTGTTCTAGGTTTCGGGGGAAGTCTCAGCACAGACAAAATTTACCATCGAGACAAATCCGAGGGCAAAATGTCCATCGCTGGGGACCCAGTGGGGAAAAAGACACGAGAGTCACGGGGATGCGATTCACTGCGGTGCCTGGCTGCTGCCCGTGACCCTCCCGTGGCACAGAGGGGACGGCGCTTGGGCCTGGACCATCCTGAGGTGCTGAGGGCCGTGGTTTAGTGGTGGGTTTGGCAGTGTTGGGTTAATGGTTGGACTCATAGTATCATCAGGGTTGGAAGGGACCTTGAAGCTCATCCAGTTCTAACCCCATTGCCACGGGCAGGGACACCTCCCACTAGAGCAGGTTGCCCAGAGCCCCATCCAACCCGGCCTGAAAAAATTCCAGGGATGGAGCTTCTACCACCTCTCCGAGCAACCTGTGCCAGGGTCTCACCACCCTCACGGCAAAGAACTTCTTCCTAACGTCCTTCATCTTGAAGGTCTTTTCCAACTGAAACGATTCCACGATCCTATGATCCTTACACGCAGTGGCCACCTCTGCCGCTTTTCTGAGGGTGCTGAGGAGCCCAGAGTGCCCGTGTAGCTCCTATGCAGAGCCAAAAGGGTTAACACACACCAGACCCCATCCCGAGCAAGAGCAGGATCTGCCCTGCCCGGAGCGACGATTCTTTTCTCCGCTTTCCCCATCTCTTCTGAAAATTAGGGGCTGAGGCGGAGCAGACTAAAACCCAACGTCCGCTTTCCCCATCGCCGGCCGCCCCTCCAGGCCTGACCGAACGGGCTGGAGCGAGCCAACCGGCCCCGTCCACCAGCGCGCGGAGCAGGAGCGCTCGGAAGGGCGTAATTCTGCCGGAGGAGAATGGACTTCCCGAGCACATGGACCTAAACTGCAGGGAAACAGAGCCTTAAATCTCTGCCTGTAGATTTACGGCCTCCATTCTCTTTCTTTACTGCAAATACAATCCGGCAGTAATGGTCTAACACAGGAACACCATCACCAACCGGCTGATGGCTCACATAAAAGCAATGTCAACCAAAAACTATGAGTTTATAAAAGGGAACAAACCCTCAACAGTGACAAGAACATGAAACCCATTAACAATTTAAACACTCTCCATTTTTTATTCCCCACCTTGAAGCTATTACGGCTGATCGAAGGCTTCCCAGCTCAGTTAACCGCTTCGAGGGAAGGGCCGCGCGCGCCAAAAGAGTTCGCCGGGGCCGCCAGGTGGGAGGCGACGTGGTTTAAAACCAGCCAGGGCTCTGTTCCTGCAAGATACTCAACTGCCCTCCCCTCCCAGCACCTCCTCAGCACCCGGCAGCATTCGGCCGCTTGCCGTTTCCGAGGCTTTCCGACGCCGCCTCGTATACCCCAAGACACCGCAAGATTATTGCTATGGTTACCGGATGGGAGGGGGGAAAAAAAAATCGCAGGTGTGTTATAATTGTTTTTCCCGGAGATTTTCTTGCCGCTCCGGGTCTCTTTTGGCACCTCGTCATATTACGGAGCAAATATTTGTGGAAGCCGTTGTGAAGTCCCAGGGCTGAGCGACAGAATCAGTGTGGAGGAGAGGGGAGAAACCTCGTACCGTGGCTTCTCGTCGAGGTTGTGCAGACAATACAGGTAAAACTCAAATATTTGGGGTGCTGTTCAAAATCAGACCCAATTCAGCACCCAGGTGCTAAACGCCCCTGCAGAGGGGCTGGGTGCCTGGTGCTGGCTCCCAGCAAAGTGCAGCAAACGGCCACTCCCAGCTCTCCACTGGTCCTGAAAACACCATTTTACCTCTAACTATCAATTTTCTCCAGCTGCAAAGCAGGGACACCACCAGTTAACCTCCACTCTAAAGTGCTTGATAATCTTCAGTGCACGGCGCTCACAGGAAAACGACGGTCGTTTTCACCCTGTGCTTCGAGAAACTGAGATGGGGCTGATCCTCACCCAGCCCGATCTAGACTCTTGTACGAGGTGCCCCAGGAGCAGGAACAGCTCCGTGCACGGCACAACATTCTTGGCGTGGGGGTTGTCGCTGATCAACGGGGAGATCAGTGATCGAACCCGGCGATCGGGAAAGAGGGAGCGGCGGAGACGCTCGCCGGGATAGGCGGTCGCGTCGCTCCCTGGATCCCACACAAATATGTCCGGGCTGTCTCCGTCATCATGACAGAACACGCATCCCGAATTCCAGGCCGTGGGTGCCCACGGACCCCACCGAGTCCCTGTGGCATTACCATCCCCTCCCTTCCTTCCTTCCTTCCTGCCCCGGCCCCGGAGCAAACAGCAGGATCACCGGGAACAGCTTGAAATCAGATCCTTGGCCCCAAATGGAAGGAAGTGGCACTGGAGGCTCCTGCCATAAAGCTGGTCCCATCCTATTGAAACGCCGGCAGATGGGGCCATAAACGTTTCCTCCCCCCCTCGCTAACGGCCGCCGAGGCTTCAGATTCATCTTTATCTTTATCTTGCTGTCAGGTTGTAAATGCCTCTCGCTCCGTCTCTCGCAGCTGGGACGCGCCAGGCCGGTCCCCTTCCTCCCGAGGTTCGTTTTAACCAACAACAGAAGGGAAAGGAGAGGGGAAGGGTGAAAGGAAAACCGGGATCGGCGAGCAGAAAGGAAAGGAACCCGCGCTTGCCTCATCCTTCAGGAAGTCCCCTCCGTGAGACGTCCTTGGGACGGAAGCAAGACCAGGAGGATCTGCCAGCGCTTCTGACGGGGCCAAAATCAAAACCACCCAGAGACCTGGGCACTCCCCCCACCCCTGTTATCGCATCTAAATCACGGGTGACATGGAAAAGATTGATGCGCCCTCTTGTTTACCTGCACCGCTACGGGTTAGATATTGCCACCAATAGCACGAACATCTGCAGCTTCATTAGGCAAGATAAAAGTTAAGGACTATAAACCTTTATGCTTCCAGTCGTAAAGTAGTGAGGGTCAGAAGGGAATTTCTAAATATAGGCAAGTTGTTCCACCATCGACCACGACAGGGTTTTCTTCCGACCCTCCACAGCAGCTGGCGCTGGGCACTTGTAGGCAACGGCTACTGGATGAGGTGGGCCCCCAGTCTGACGTGAGTGGGCACAACCTACATTTCCCCAGGCTCCTTTTATACGGGACCTCCCGTAAGACCTGGGTTTGCTGTACCATCGGGTCTTCCGCTTGGAAGGCCTGACGCTCCACAGGTTTATCCTGGAAAAGCCACTTCTAGGCTCTGTCATCAACGTTCTCTTGAGCAGAAAGGGGAAAGCTGTCACCTTTCTGACCGAAGTTTTTCTCCTTGCCGGAAGGTTTGGGCAGACAAACATGTAGCACGCCAGGTACTTTCGGGCTCCCAGCGTTCAGCTCGGGAGCAGAGAGGACCCGGGGGTTTCCGCAGGAGGAACGGCTGATTCAGAACCCGCTGGAGCTCACCCATCCTTGGCCGCACGCACATTCCTGGCGCTGATGTTTTCCCGCTCTTATTAAAGGCCGCAAAACCTTAAAGCTGGGTTCCAGAGCCTAACTCCCTCCTTTTTAAACACCAAAGGTAACCAAGTCGGAGCAGGCAGAGACTCCCCCGGGGCCATACATCAAACCGCGGCTCGCTCGGGGCCGGGGAGCCGGCAACCCTTACCCTAAACACGGCATTTCCGCAGCCGGCACCAAACTAAACAGGAAAGGCAGGCTGAGCAGCATACGGATACGTTCAGCCTCCACCAGCCCACGAGCAGGAGAAGCCTGACAAGACGATGGGACTTTTGACCCTCCTGTGATATTTGGAGCCGGGAGGGGATCCTCTACAACAAAGCTGCGATCGGATGGGAGACGTCCGCGCTTCAAAGAACAAATTCTAGGCCGAGCAATTAAAATCCCCTAACTAATAATAATAGTGACAGGCTGACATTAATTAGGACAAGTGGACTCTTGTTCAAACAGTTTACCAAATGTTTCTCCGTCCTGCCCGAGGAATGGATGCTCCGGATTTGTTTTATTACGCTGGACCACGACCTTTGGTTTTACGAACAGGGTGTTTTGGAGGTATCCTGCCTAAAAGGGTGAAAGTTTTGTAGGAGGAAACGAGCTGACAACCCTGCTCTGCTGAAGCCCAGGAAGCTCCGGCCTGGTTTGGCTCCTGCCTGAACGGCCACGGAGACATCAAGCCTTCACGAGTCCCGGCGAGAGCGTCGCTGCCACCTCGGGCACATTGGCCGTTTTTGCAGGGATAAAAGGAATTTTAAGGATCATGTGTCTCTCAAGAGGATATTGATGTCTTAAGGCCCTTTCTATCTGGCACCCAATGGGCCTCAGCTTCCCTTGGCCTTGGGGAGTTGCAGGAGCTGCTCCTGCCAGAGAGCCCAACGCTTCTCCCTCTGTCCATTGACACGCCAAGGGGTTTTAGGCTGAAGTTTCCCACACTGACTCCCTTTCATAGCGAATCCGTTGCAAAAAAATGCTGCTATTTTTACATCTGGCCATTTCCCCCCCCGTATTTTATGCAAAGTCATAAAACCCGGGCGCGTTTCTGCCGCAGCGGGGCCTGGAAAGGTTACCCATCGGGTGTGGAGGGTCAGCCTGTGCAAGGACAGCTCCGACAAGACAGGGCTCGTTGTAAATTCATCCCTTTTTCACAGGATTGAGGAGCTCTGACCCGTTTTTGCAAACACGACCAACGCAAAGCGCTCTCCGCCTGGGAAGGTTTGAAGCCTTGTCCCCTTGAATGTTTAATAAAGATGTTTTTTAAAGAAGAGAGTGTAAACACGGAGGAATTAATTTTTATCTTTTTAATGGCGGGAGCCTGCTCTGCCTTTGTGTTCGCCAGGATTAACAGCTAGAGCCGGAGCTCTCCCTTTTCTAAGTCTTCTAATTCTACTAAACATCCGCTACCCTGAAAGGACTCCACAGAATCCCATAAAACATTATTTATCTGTGTGCGTTAGCTGCACGATACTGTAATTTCCAGAATAAATGCTGGGTGTAAATTGTTGTTTATGTTGGAGTCTGACTGTCTTTACGAGAAACCAAGTGAAAACTGAATCTTCACAGCTTTATTTCTTCCGCTGAAACCTCTTCTGCAGAAGGAGAAATGCCTGGTGGAGCGCCTTAATGGATGGCTGTAAAGATTGTTGGGTTAAAACAAAGTAGAGGGAATCACCTTCATCCCCTCCCCTTTTTACTGCCAAATCCTCAGCTGGTGTAAATTGGTGTAGCTCCAGTGACTTCGGTTCATCTGGCCCACGAGTGTCATTTAAATCAAGCTAAATGAAAGGGAAAGCGGCGCCGTTCACATGGTTCTAATTAAAGGCTCATCGATGTTTCTATCATCGCAAACCCTGGCTGGTGAAAAACTCTCTTTTCCAAACCAGTGTCCAGCCCCAAGCGACCCGAACATCTCCTGCTTCTCTGCAGCCCGTCCTTGAAGACGCTCTGAGGTCCCTCGCTCCGAACCGGGCACCACGACCAACTCTTTTTGCAGATCAGCATCTTTGGAAGAGTCTGATCAAGCTCCAGGAAGGGCTTTGGTGCAGGACCCATCCTCTCTGCTCGTGGAGAGCCGTGGAGGGACAGTCCTGTGCTGCCTAAAGCCTGGACTCACCCCATTTAACTCGTGATAGCCGCATGAGATGCCTCCATTAGCAAAAACGTCACCACCTCTTGTCAGGTGGAAACGACTCCCTGGGGACGCTTTGCTCTGCCCCAAGGTTTTGGGGTCTTCACTCGGGCTCCTGTCTGATGGCCTGAAGGTAGTGGGATGAACCTGAACCACCTATCAACTACGGGAATGGAGAAGCTTGGGCTTCATCTTGACTTTCCTCTCTGGCAGATGCTTTGTTTTAGCCCCTCTGGGTGAAAAGCACTTGCCAGACACAACGGTGTAAAGTCCAGCTGGGACGGAGATTAGTTGGGAGGACTCGGTTTGGGGCAGGAGCTTTGGAGACGTAGCTTCGGACACATCACACAACCGACGGCGGCACCGTGGGGACTTCGCTGCTCTCTCCCATCTGCACTGGCCTTGAGTGCTCGGACTGGGAGCATTTCGGGACCGGGGCTGCCCTGACGTTGGTGCCCGTGCTGAGGCACCGGCTGTAACCCGGCCAACGCGGGCAGGGGGGACCCGCGGCAGAGGGGCCCCGCCGCGAGCTGCGATCCCACGCGATCGCAAAACACCTTCGACCCCACGCAACGGTGCGGACTCATCCCGCTCCCCATTCCTGAAAGCTTCATCCTGTCCGTGAAAACCAGCTGCCAACGATGGGCAGGGATGGACGGGAGAAGGGGACGGAGGCTCTGCCCTGAGCTCCTCACGCCATCCTTGGGCTGGGTGACCCCCTGGAGCCGCCCCACGGGAGAAGGCAAAGCCCAACATCTTCCACACCGCAGGATTAACCTGGACCCTGGCAGGTCCTCTTTGTGAGGACATCAGGCCTTGTCCCTTCACCTCTTCGCTGTTTTTTGAAAAAAAAAAACCCTCCTCCCCAGGAGGGACACGAACCCCCCACCGCCCCGGTCCCGCGGGTGTTGCCCACATGACCGTCACCGCTCCACCGCCGGCGGCAGAAGATCAAAGTTCAGGGAAACTTTTGATGAAGTGCTCCGGCAGGCCCATCACGGGGAAGCAAGAAAGGTCAGAGAGTGGAAAAAATAATAAGAAAATATAACTGCTTTCTTATGAGGAAAATATTATGAGTTCTTCCCCTTTTTCAGCTTTTATGGAAGGAGATTCTGCCAGTTCCCTCAGAAAAAAAGAAGAAAAAGTAGTTTTAAAATGAGATTATGCACCTTCAGGGTGCCATTAGGAAGTTTTACTGTACTGAGATGACATGAAAGCTCTGGAATTAATATCCCTGAGATGCTTCAAACCTGCAATAGCAATTATTGTACTACGTGTCCCTGGATAAATAATAGGGCCATTCAGCTAATTAGCTTCAATGATTTCAGCTCCCTGTAAATTCTCTCTCACTCGGCTATAAAAATAACACTAGGCAAACTTTTGGTAACAGAAACTTCTTTCAGGGAAAAAAAAAAAAAAAAAATTAAAAAAAAATTAAAAATAAGGGGATTCCCCCAGCTCCTAATTCATAACTGCTGTCGTGGTAGCGGCGCAAGATTCCAAGGACTGGAAATATTAATAGGCTATAACAGAAAATATAAAAGGGGAACCGTTATTAATTGCCAGTTACTGGTAATAAACCTATCGCACCAATTTCCGCCCGCGCACACGTGCAACCCCATTAATTTCGGTGGGGCTGCACGTGTTAATTGAGAGCAGAATTTAGTCCACGGGTTGTAATTAATTAATCAAGTTTTCAGTACGGTTTGCAGACTTTAAATCTCTTTTTTTTTTTTTTGGCTAAAATTATTTTACGTCTTCACGTTTCCCTAGGCTTGACTTACGCGCCGGGGGTGGGCTCCGCTCCCAGCCACGTTGCGATTTATGCCGCCGTTTTACACCCTAAACGTGGGGGGTAAATCCACCGATGGTGCCAACACCTGTCCCGAAAGCTGCTCGAAATTCTCTGGGCCATATTCTGATCCAGACCAGCACCCCCAGGACTGCCCCCACCACGCCGACATCCACCAGTTTCGGGGGGTTTGGAGCCGTAAAATAACACGTCGTACAAGAGCCTGCGCCTATTTTAAGGGCGGACGCGTCGAGAAACGTGAAACGCCGACAAATTCTCACCGAATTTCACGCAGAAGAGTTAAGGACATAATTAAATATTTCCTTTAGAGCCTGTAAAAAGAAACGTCACGACAGAGACGGGCGGTGGGGGTTTTTTTTTTAAGGTTGAAACACAAAACAAGTTTTTAAAGGCTGAACAATAACCGGGATTATTGGATCCTCATCCTGGATCACAGGTGTCCCCTGAGGTGATGCGGCCGCTGCCTTTTTCCAAAGACCTCGGCGGAAATATTTGTGGTTTCCAAAAACCTCGATACCTACGATGGGAGGAAAATATTTGCCTTTTTCAAAAACCTCGATACTTACAAAGGGAGGAAAATATTTGTGTTTTCTACAGCCCTTAATACCTACAAGGGGATGAAAATATTTGTGTTTTCTACAGCCCTTAATACCTACAAGGGGATGAAAATATTTGTGTTTTGACTCGAAGTAAACCTCGTTTCCAACACGGCGACAAAGGAAGCAAAACAAAGCCAAGGCGCAGGGAATTTGCGGAAGACAGGAGAAAAATGAAAGCAAAAAAAGCATCCCAAGCCAACTGCCCAAGACAGATTTTTTTTCTGCGTGTGTGTGGCTTAAAACAAGCAACGCTCTACTTTTTTTTTTTTTTTTTTAAATTCAGCGTATGCTCAACCCCCTCCCACCGGGACTCTGAGAAAGTCCTCATTGCTGATGCAGTTGAGTCCTTCCCAGGATCAGAGCAAACCCAGCCAGGCAAGGAGCAGTTTCCAGCCCACCAAAGCTTGGCCGCCCCGTGCCGGAACCCGGAAAGCCCAAAAGCTCCCCCAAAACCCCAGGAGAAGCCCAAAGAGCCGGTGGCTGCATCTTGGGGCAGCTCCCACGGACAACGGGAGCCTCTATATCCCCTCGTCCCGGGACAGCACCTCGTGTCCGCGCTCGGAGCGCAAACCCGGGCCGAGAGAAGACTCTAAACCCACAACAGCTCCTCTAACCGGAAATTTATCTCCACCGGCGGCGCAGGGGCCGCTTTCCATCTCAGCGCTCGACGGTACGGCCCTTGGTGGTCCTACCAACACCAACGCCGCAACGGGGCGCCGCGCCATCCTCGAAGAACCGGCCCGACGTTATCTGAAGGCTCTCCCAATCCCTTCGCCTCCCTCCCTCCCTCCCCGTTCGCCGCAGCCTTTCGCTTTCGGCGGGATCCGCGCGCTCGGCTGATGAGAAATCCAGGCGCCGCGCTCGCCGAGGACGGAAAGTCATAACATTTGTTTTGGAAATTTATTTGAGCCAATATTTCTCCATAAAATAAATTGTATAAATGAAATCAGACTGACACCGCAATATTTCCTAACTAGCTGGCGTCTCCCTGCAGCACTCAGGGACTGTCAGAAATTTTTCCCTGAGGTTTTCCCCGTTTATTTTATTTATTTTTGTAAAGCAGGGGAACGTGCGGAGGTTTTGGCACCGTGTATTTTTCAAGCCCGCGCAAACCTCGTTACATAATAAGCAGGTTTTGCCTGTTTGGCCGTGACACGCGCCTCCCGTTTGAGGCTGTATTTTCTGATACCATTTCACCTCCCGTGACAGGTTAAAAAAAATTAAAAGCCGATCCCGAAAAGAATTAATTTGTCGCCCTCAGCGCCTTTGGAGGGCTGCGGAATCTGAAATTCCCTCGCAAGATTCAAGGCCAGGTTTGGATTTTTTTCTTTTCGGAGTTCTGGGTTCTGGTCACTGCAGTGAAAGGTTCTTTGCACGGGTGACACCCTCTGCTCAATGCAGGGCAAAAAAAAAATCAGTTTAAGAGAGAAAGGAAACAGAGCATGGCGAAGGTGCAGAAAAACATCCCCGTACGGATCAACGTCACCAACCGGGATTGAAACCGGCCGAGCTCTGGGACACAGACACCAGCAGAGCACCTGAGCTGGAGGATCATTAAACCCCAGATTTAATCTACTGTGGTGGGAACTGAGACCTTCATTTAGCACATCAAAGTCAAGAAGACTTTCAGCTGAGCTGGGACCTGCCTGCAGCCCAGGGCTGCTCCAGGGCCAAGCTGGTGGTTAATGCACAAGACAGAAGCAGGACCATGTTATTCTTTACTTTGTAGAGAAGCAAACAAAAGCCCGACGAAGTCGAGGTCGCATAGACCAGGTCTACGCTGAGCTTTGGTGGCACAGCCCCTGGGCTGCTCTACCTGGTCTCCCCAAGGGCTGAAGCGTCCCTGGGGCTGGAGGGCAGCAGAGCCGATTGGCTTTTCTCCTCCACGTCTAGAAGGGGAATGTCCAGAAAAGGGACCCTCCAGAAAAAGGACTCTCCAAGAAAGAAAACCTCCAGAAAAGGAATCCCCTAGAAAAGGGACTTTCCAGGAAAGGGACTTTCTAGGAAAGAGAACCTCCAGAAAATGGACCTTCCGGGAAAGAGAATCTCGAAATAAGGGACCCTCGGGAAAAGGGATCCTCCAGGAAAGGGACCCTCCAGAAAAGTCACCCTCCAAGAAGGCGAACCTCCAGAAATGGGATCCTCCAGAAACGGGATCCTCCAGAAAAGGGACCCTCCAAATCACGTTATCACTCCCTATAAGGTTTCTCCTCCGTCCTCAAGGACCAGCCCATGCCCATCATCCCTGCGACTCTGGCAACAGCCACGTGAAGCTCGAGGCGGAAACCCGGAGGCAAAGGGCGGGGCGGCAGCTGCGCGCCCGGCAGCGTGAGAAGGCAGCAGGCTGCGCGCCGGGGAAAAAAACCAAAACCACCACAAAAAAGCGACAAATTCAACCCTAATTCCTCAAGGGTTTGAATTTGTCGCTACCGGGGTTAACTTGCTTTCAAGGGGCTGCATTCTGTGGCTACAGCTTGTGAAAAACCAGGCCGGGCTGAAACGCCTCGTGGCGACCCATTCGTCTACCCGTGGCCTAAATCTAAACTTTCCTGGATCTCGTGCGATGAATGATGATACGGACAGGAGGGCAGCTCATCAGCTGGCGACAACTGGCTGAACTCCACCGAAGTCATTGGAGAAGAGGCCGGAATAAACGTTTCCAGCCAGGGTACGATGCCGCCGGGGTTGCGCGGGCAGCGCGCTGAGGGCTCCAGGCAGGACTCCGGGCTTTTATCGCCGCCTTGGGATCAGCTCCGCTCCGCCGGATGACGAGCCAGGACGCCCGCCCGCTTTGCCAGCTCCCTCTGCGTCTTTTCAGCTGGCTTCGTTCAGTTGGCTTCTCTTTAACTTGAGCGTCCCTTTCTTTGTCGTGGTTTGTTGGGTTCGTTTCGCGAAAAAAGCCGCTGGAATTGTGCGGTTCACAAAAAACCTCAACTCTCCGAGCATCGCCGAGCAGCACGATTTATTCCTCATTTTAAGACACCGATCTGTGGCCAGTTCTCCCAGTGCCGCCTCCCCAAATCCTCTTTCAGCCTCCGTTTCTTGCACACGCCCTCGTACTGTCCCGACCCACCAGAGAACCCCTCTCCCGATTCCAATTCCCAGGACCCAGCCCAGGTTCCCAGCGCCCTTCTCAAGAGCTTCGCCCGCGTGAAACCTCAGCGTCGGGTCCCACACGAATCGTCTGGGTGGGAACAAGACAGGTGTGTGGAGAAAACCCTCGTGGGGGGGCCGTGGGGGGAGCAGGGACGGGCTGTTTCCATCCCTTCTCTGCTCCACCTGGCTGGAGAGATTTAGTCCCACAGCCAGAATCGGAGAGTATGGCAGACTGCTCATCTCACCAATCAATTTTTACGGCTGGAGAGGATAATAATGGTAATATCAGTATAAAAAAAACCCCGCAATGACCCATAACAGTAACATATTACAGCTCCTTTTAAATAACCGTGCGAGCCACGGTTTCTTTGTTTCTCCGGCAGCAGACGAGCCAAGGTGCTGGGACCGGCTCCGCGTTTCCAGGGCGCGCCAACGCTCCCGGACCGAGGAGGACGCGTTGGGTTGGGGACGGGTGACCCAGCGGCCGTGGGAGAAGGGCTGGGAGGGGGGATAACAGAGCGAGGTGCTCCCCCCACCTCAAGGAGACACCGTCTCAACCCGGACAAATTCAGGCGGAGATTTAATTCCGTCCCCGGCGGCTTTTAAGGTCCTTTTGACGCCGAAGCCCCGGCGCGTCCAACCACGGCCGCAAGGCAGGACGCGCAGCTCCGTTTCCAACCCTTCCCCAACACGCCCCCACACGCTGCAGCGGGAAAACCCGAAGACAGAGCGTTTTAAAGTAACACTGGGCACCAAAAGAGAGCGCGGCCCCGAGGGTTAGCAGCTCTTTACTGGCGTTTATTGGTTCTGCGGGCAAGTTCTCCCTCGCCGTACGCGGGATGAAAAGTTAAGCCACAAAACTCCTTGCTCCTGAAAGTCTAGCGGGGAGGACGGGGCTTATTTTACAGTGGGATGTTAAATATCCCAGCAAGGGAAGACCGGAGGGCTTTTCGTTTCAGGAGGAAGAACTACGTGGGATTGGGGTTTGTTGGGATGGGGGGAAGAAAATTAAAACCGCTGCGACTTCCTTTGCGTGAAATTACCAGATCACCGCAGAAAGCTCCTTGAAACACTGGCTTTGACTTCCAAGTATAATAAAGCACCTTTAGCCTTTCATGGAAAAGGACTTGACTTCAGTCTTAAGCACATCATTAGAGTACCTGGTCCCTAACTCTCCCGTGCGGCACCGTAGCCCCATCCCAAGGGTTCTTTCCTTCCAGTCATTATTTCGTATAAATATTCTAAAAAATTTTAACTATTCTAAAACTGTTGTTTAAAACACTGAGGGCCTTTTTTTTTTTTTTTTTCCCATTTAAAACCAGGAAAACACTCTTTACTCCACCGCCGTTGCTTCGGGTTGTGTAACAACAGCAGAGCTGAGTCCAAATTGTGCCAAAGAGATTTTAAAAAAGAGATTTAAAAACAAATGGCCGAGATGAAAACATGACAAGACCTACACACCCCCCCACCCCTGCCCCGCCACGTGTGTGCACGGCGTGCCCGGAGCCTCCTGCTCTCCCTGATCCCAGCTCCAAACTCTCGCTTCGCCCTCCCGGACTTTCCTAATACGCTCATTTGCCACGGATCTTATTTTAAACGGTGCTTCCGAGCGACCCTCAAATTTGCACACACAATAAAACCTGATCTGCAGCTGCAGGCTGCGAAACGGCGCGGGGACGTCGGGGTCCCCGGGNGGATCCGAACCCCTCTTGCCGTGGCAGAGTCACCCTCCACCCTCCATCCCACTGGGATGAGCAAATGAGGTCCAGCGCCCCCCCCACCCCTCCCAGATTCCTCTTGCTCCAGATAGATTCCTGGGATAATTTTTAGCAGTGAATTCCTAACAAAAAAACGAAGCGGGAGGATTTTGTTAGCGCGGAGCAGCGGGTGCTGATCGCTTCTGTCAC
>VWZK01017125.1:189001-213595 GCA_013396935.1 Baryphthengus martii | reverse complement strand
GGGGTCCCCGGGCGCTCCGCGCCATCCCTCGTGCGTACGCGCGCCCGTTTTTTTACGGCGGGGAAATCTGGAGCCTCTTTTCAACAGATAATCCCGCCGGCATCCTGAAAAAGCGGAGGCCAAACCGGGCTGAAAGAGCTGCTTCGACAGCGGCTCTCAGGCTGAGCGGGGGAGAAGAAAATATAAGAGAAGGGATCTTAAAACCACCTTCAAGTGCTGCTTTCCGTCGGCTTCTCTTCTAGAAGCCAGCGTTATTTTTAAGCCTGCACCTTCTTCCTGTGTTTTCTGGCCACCAACCCCTGGATCTCCAGATCTCTTTGCTTAACTCCAGACTCTGTCCCCNCCACGTAGAGGGAGAACCTGAGGCTCAGGTACACTTCAGCCGCGTGAAAAATGACTCAATTTTCCACGGGAAGATCTTACGCCAAAAATTCCCTTACGCCAAAATTTTGAAGCGGGGAAAAAAGTTCCTTTTATTTATGGATTTATTCCCAAACGATCATCTGGTGAGGGGTGGGGGGGAGGGGGGGGAAGTGTTTATTTTAATCAAACCCAGAATATATAAGCAGCTGAAACGGGTTTATTTTTCACGTTAAAAAGGGATATTTCGACAACGCTCCGTGAGACGAGCAAACAAACAAACAAACAAACAAAAAAAATCAACCCCAAAACGCCTTGATCACAAAATAAATTATTTAGCTCTTATATAAACCCCGGCGTGAAACGACAAACATTTTTGTCACTTTTGCACAGCCCTGATTACGGTGCATTATGCTTTCTAACAGCTTTTCCGAGCATCATCACTAATGGATTTTATAACATGCTTTATAACAGGTTATTAAGGAATATGGCTATAGCTGGTAATCGCTGTATAATATGAATAAAGCATTTAAGAAACGGCCCCTTCATTTAAACCGTTAACTGGGAAAACCGCCGCATTATAAATAACAGAAGCGAGAGGCATTTCTGGGGGGGGCTCCTCCTCCCGCTCCGTCCAAACGTGGATTTGCACATTTCTTCTTCTTTTTTTTTTTTTGAGAGTAAAACCCGCTCATTCATCATGATTCTTAAAACCTACTTTTGCCGCGATGCCCACAAGAAGCGGATCCCTCGAGACTATTTTCTTTTCTATGATGAGTCATTTATTTTATACAATGGTCTCATAAATTGTAAAAAAGTTCAAGCGCGCTGTGCATGGGCCATTGCCAAGGAACCGTGTCATCTCGCGGCTGTGTTTACGGTCTCTCCTTCCCCACACCTCACTGTTTTGTCATCCCGTCACTGAATCATTTCGGGCTTGATCCTGCTCCCATTTAAGTCGATGGCAAAATTCCCATTGACGTCAATCGGAACAAGGAACGAGCGGCCGGGGGAGCGAGATGATCTATGGCGGTGGATGGATATATCAAACCGCGGCCCGACGTTGAGGATCTAGCTAATAATAAAAAATTATGGGCTGCCGCGATAGTAGGGGAATAGTAGGTGGGCTTGGGGGAGCGAGGAATAAAATTAACGGTATAATTGGGCGGGTATTTATAAATCTGCATCCCGGAGGAGTTTTCTAAACGGCGGTTCGAAAGAAAAAAAAAAAACGTCGACTCCCCCAGCTAAGAGGCGGGTTGCGGGCGTCTCTGGAGCGCTCCGTGGGTTCTCCTGCCTCCTCCACCCCACATCCCGGCACCCCACGTCCCTCTATCCCCCACGGCCCCGGTGGGTGCGTGTCAGTCCCAGCTCCACAAGCAGGTGGCAGTGGCGACATTTCCCGAGAAGGCTTCTCAGCTGGAAACGTCCAAAGAGGAGAGAGGAGAGAGGGGAGGGAAATAACCCTCGCCCAGGAACAAACACACCAAAATAAATAACATCTCGAAACGTTAACTCCTTTCCCTCTATCAGATCATTGTTAACAGCTAATAAAATATCAGTCTGCAGGGACACGAGATATAACCAATACCCTAATAAAGAGAGTCAAAGAAAGGAAATTAGATCTGCTGGGTTTTTATACCACGCGAATAAAGTGATGGATCGGAAGATTTCGACGATCGTTGCCGAAAAAATTAAAAGCGGAGCCTGCGCGCGGGCGCGAGCGGCTGAGCCCGGAGAGCCGGGACGCGGCTCCGCCGCCGAGCGGATTCCCTCCCGTTCTAGACTCTCGGTTTGCGTTTTTCAAAAGGGCCCATTAGCAAACGCCACACGTAAAACGATTCATCGGCGGAAACCCATACGAAAAAGTATTACGGTCTCTGCTCCTAGATCGCAACGTAATTAACATCAGTCGAATTAATCATAGGGAGTTAAGTGAAACGTTGTTTAACAACGGACACGCGCAAACACCGCGGTATTCCGCGTGTCCCCCCCTCCCCCCTTTCAGACCAAAACGTAACGTTTTCAATATTTGCCTGCAGCTGACAACAATAAATCCTCTTAAATTTGCCTTCCAAGGTCAGCGAGTGCGGGAGACGCATGTATATGATTTTCTAGTTTACCTGCTAAGGAGAGAGAGGGGTCAGTAAATTATACTCCCGATTCAGCCTAATTGAATAGACTAGTGGACGTCAGGCTGGAAAACTGGAGGGAGCACGAGGACATACTTGACAACATATATCTGTCACCGAAGACGAGAAGAGACAGGTAAATGGACTGACAGAGGGGAAAGATATACCACACGTATAATAACCGCCGCGTGATGAGAAGAACAAGTGTTCAAGGAAGAATAACAGAGCCACCTCCGCGATCCGCAGAGCAACTTCGCTCATTTTTTTAATTAGTGGAACCGGCGGCCGACAAGGGAGGCCGAGATCCAAGACTGGCTGGAAGCTCATTACAGATTCTCAACCTGAAATGGGCGGCAAGAGGCAAGGGTTTTTAAGTGAACCCGCTTGCGTTTCTCCGGAGCAGGACAACTTCCAGGGTTTGCCAAAAGGGCGAAGAACGACAGGTTGATGTTTGGGAGAAAAACGGATCCTCCGCTGCAAAGCTGTGAGAGCGGCCAAAGCGGCAACTCAGGGATTACACAGCGTTTGCTCTCGGATGGGGCTTTTACGCCCAGGTTCAGAGGTTCTTTATAGGAGAAGCCTTAATGGCATGAAGCTCGTTTCACAGACAGAGAAAGCGAGGCAAAGTCATCTGCTCGAAATTACTCAGTTGAGACCAAGAACCAATTGTTCTGACGACCGCTCCCCAGCCTGAAGCTGGGGGGGATCAGCTGAGAGGAGCAGCCAGCCGATGGAGTACGGCGAGAAGCGGACTGATGAGCGAGGAAGGGGGATGAGGTATCTCCAAGTTGGGCCACTTCACAAGTCTGATCCAACAATCCCCAAAACTGCTGAACTAGACCTCGGGAAAAGTAATAGCGCAGCGGTGGTGCAAGGATTGAGGAGAAGAAGGAAAACAAGGAACCTCAGAACTAAGTATCCTATTATATTAACGCAGCAGCGCAGAAATATAACCAATATTCTTGTCTTTTTAGAAAAGGGTCAGGAAAAGTTGGGTGAGTGATCAGACACAAGCTGGTTTTCCACAATAAAGGCTCTTTAGCTGGCTATTTTTCCTTAAGTGTAGCAGCTCCTGACAGAGCACGTCAAAAAACAGGAGAAACTTCAAGCTACTCCTTGAGAGTAGGAAGAGGAACACGGAATGTTGTCATCCAGCTTAATCAATGAGCAAACCAAGGTAGAACACATTCCACTCTTGTCCTGAGCTCAGCAGCAGAGTTCAAACAGAAACCAGAAATCTCAAGTCACCAGAACATCCATCTGCTCACAGCGCTGCCCAGCTCCCTGTGGTAGAGCCCATAAGCTTCGTGCCTTCACCGTGTCATCGAGGGCAGGGTCCAAACGAATGTTTTCAGAGATATTCTGTTGAACGGCCGACAAAGCATCTTTTAGGTACCCTTCCCAAAACAGCTTGATCCCAGTAAAAGGTTGGAGACTCTTGCAAACAAAATCCAACCTTGAATGGACAGCAATGGTCAGTCTATGAGGGGAGTCAACATAATTTTAAGTATCAAGCCTAGAAGCTCAGAAAACTGCTGACGGGGTAAGAGGACGTTCTGGTGTTTGCAGGGGACACAGGCGGCAGAACGCAGGCTGAGATCAGGCTGCAAAGAGTCCTTAAATCCAAATACCCCAAGAAAGGTCTGATGAAGGGCATGCCCAAAAGGCTGTGCTGCTGAAGAAAGCTCCATCCTCACCACCAGATCTCGACCTCAGGTGCTGGTGAAGAGTCTTATCCACAAATCACGGCAGTTCTTCCACCTGGCTGAGAGCAAGACCTGGCACTGGCCTGGTCCCCCCTGTCCTTCACGACAGGGACAACTTCAGAGAAGATCTTTGGATCAGGGTTTCCCACCAGCCCCGAGAAGTTCCCCAGGCACTTGGGGAGGATGAGCAGCATCACCAGCTCAGCACGTTGGGCTCTCGCTACCTTCGGAGTCCCAGCTCCCAAAGTGACAAGGCTGCCTGAGGATCTGGGTCATCGTTTAAGCAACATTCTAGCAGCCAGGGTTGAAAAATAAAGCTGGAAACCAACAGCTCCTCAGCTCCACAGAGGACAAAGAGTCAGATAATGAAGACAACCTGCCCTTCTTAGTCCATGTCCATTTCCAGTGGCCTCTCTTGTGGCACCATCAGATGGGAGAGGCTGATACTAAAAATGTAAGGGGGGCACAACCATTCCAGCTCGCTTACAAAGTGGAATTGGAAGCATGGAACATTTTATGGTCAAAATTTCACAGCTAGAAGAGCAGGTCACCGTGGCCACTCCGACGGATGTGAGTCTGGGACTGCCAGGTGTGGGGCAGGTCTGGGGCCCTCCATCTGGCTCTGGACTCTGCACGCGACACGGAAAGTGGGAACACAGGAGTTACCAACTTCCTAGCATTTTATGGACGATTCCTATTAACGTGGTGCTTTGGAAGGACTTTGAGAGCCCATAAGGTACCACGGGAATACCCACGAGGCACTAGAGGAGACCAAGCACCACGATCACCACTCTGGGACTTTCTTCGATGTAATTCCAGTGTAGTCAGTCATTCAATTTTAATCATAACTAATGCAATGCCTTTTACAAGAAGAGGTCGCGCTATATTCTAATCCATTTTGTAATTAAGCATAAATTTTAAAGAATCAATTGAAGGCGGCGATGAACTCACAGTTTACTCAACGCCGCCGCTGCCGAAGGCTGTCCCCGCGCAATTAACGGGCTCCAAAGACCTGGCTAAAGGTTGGAGAAGGCTCCCAACCTCTGGCACGCGGTCTTATCCGGGAAACAATGCAAGGAATAAAGCGGCAACGCCGTAAAGATAAAGCAGAGAGGCGGGAGGAGGTGGGTTTTTGGAAGGAAATATTGAAGACTGGAGAAAAAGAATGACCTGATTTAGAACCAGGCAGGAAAGGGAGGGTTTGACCCCTAAGAGGAAAATCCTACGAGGTGCTTGGAAGAGACGCTGCCAAAACTTGAGCATTATTCTTAGATTTCAGTTTGGGCATCTTCCAGTTCCTCCAGTTAACGCCCTTTCCACTGGCCAGATCCTGCACATACCGGTGGGGACGGTCCTTTCCGTTTCCCGGTTTAAAGAGTTGGGCCAGTCCAGGCAGGCCCTTGCTGGGAGGCAGCGGCAGGGTCTGGGCAGCGATGCGCTTTGTCTGGTTTTGATGAAGTAGCAAAAGCAGGATAACGAGCCCCTCAGGTCCAACTCTCTTCCCTGTCCAGGGGAAAATAATTTAGCCTGAGAACTTGTAATGGAAGTCGGGGAAAAGAGGAGACGTCTCTCTTTGCAGCTTTGTTAATTTAAACCGGGCTTGATTAGGGATGATTTTAAAATAGAAACATTTTTAGCCAGAGCCAAGATTTCAAACGGACTAAACAGCCTGGCTGCAGGAGCTCGGACCGCTGCAGAAATTGCGGCCATTTGCAGGATTTGGATGCGGCCGCCGGGATGATTTCAAGCATCTCCACCCGCCCCGGGATGAGCCCTGCATCCCGGCTCCAGCTCCAGCACCTGCAGCCGTCGAGGCTCAGCGACCCGGCCGGCCCCATCGGCAGAGGGCAACGAAGGCCACGCAGAGCACCTCACACCAGCACCACCCAGAAGCCAGAACCACACCGTTTTATTTTTTTTTTTCCATCCCAACTACAAGCCGAGCAGCTCCCAAATCCATCTCCTCTTCCAAATCCCGGATCGGATTCCTTCCTCATCTGACCACAGAAGGTTTTCGCTTGTGTTTACACGGGGTAGAGCAGAGCAAAGTCTTTCTTCCCCTACAACTACTCTTGGCAGCGAACGCTCTGCAAACTCTTCCCGCACACCAGCGCTTCCCAAAATCCCCCTGTGCCCGCGCCGTCCCTGGGCTCTGAATCCATCCCACTCTTTATTCATCAGGGCAGAGTCGGGGAAGATTTTATCTTTCTTTCCTTCTTTCTCTCTCTATTTCTCTCTCTCTTTCTCTTTCTCTCTCTTTTTCTCTCTCTCTTTCTCTTTCTTTTTTTCTTTCTTTCTCTTTTTCTTTCTCTCTCTCTTTTTCTTTCTTTCTTTCCTTTCTCTTTCTCTCTCTCTTTTTCTCTTTTTTCTCTTTCTTTCTTTTTTCTCTTTCTTTCTCTCTCTTTTTCTCTCTCTCTTTCTCTCTCCCTTTCCCTCTTTCCAAAGCAAACCTCAGCCCCGCTTGTGCTTCAGCCCCTCCGGCCACAACAGCAGCGCTCTATGCAAATCCAGTTGCTAAGGAGAAACCATCGCTCTCCTCACGTCCTCCTAAAAATACTAATTCAAGCCGACCCCGGCTGGCTCTCGCCGGGTACCAAAGCGACGCGAGGCAGTGAACTCCACGCCGGCCGGCCCCCTCGGCATCGGGAACAGGCTGGAATGATTTGGTTTTGACCGCCGGATGACCTCGAGGGCTGCCCGGCCTGATGGACAGTCGGACCATTAGTCCTTTTAACACACATTCTTTTCCCCGAAACGCAGACATCACTCCGCTGCTTCGCAGAGAGAGAGAGAGAGAGAGAGAGCGAGCACCATCTAAACCAGCCATGACCCTGCCCGCTGGGTTATGGGCCCTAAGGCGAGGGGGAATTCATTTGGGGAAGGAAGGCGACAGCTCGCCTTTCACAAAGAGCCCCCGAAACCCCCAAGCCTGAGAAAACCACGAGACGCGGCGGCAGCCCCGGGAAAGGAGGGTCCGGAGCTCAACGTTCCCATCCCCGTCCCCGCAACAAAAGGGAAGAGGCAAAGCTCGCCTCTCTTTTGTGTTTCCCGACGCTGGGTTGGGGTTTTGAGGGGGGGTTGGGTTTTTTTCTAACCCAAATAAACGTTCAATATCTCTCCTGGTATCTTTCGGGAACAGCCGGGCTGCTCCGGGCTCTTCTTCTCAAATCCCCATTCTTTTTATTTGCTCTCCCCTCTCCTACCGAGGCGCAATTTTTTTGGTCTTATTATTCTAAGCAAAATGAGGCAAGAGCGAACGAGCCCTGCTGCTAATAGACCAGAACAACCTATTAATCCAGAGCAAAATTAAGCAGCTCAAAGGTTAGGGAAACGAGAGCCTTGCTGCTTTTCAACCCCATAATCGAGGCCCGAGCCCAACGCCTACAGATGCCGAGAGGTTTTTTTTTCTACTGGATCTAACGAGATTTGGACCAGGAAATTTAGGTGCGCTCAAGGGTCTGGAGATATCCAGAGGTGTTTTTGTCTCGACAGAACTAGAATTTCAGCAAGATCTGCGTTTTTCAGGCACCTTGATGCAAAACTGAGAGCAAACCGCGAGTGCCCACAGTTGCCTCAGTTTCCCCAACTCAAAAATGAGGATAATCATTGATCCTCCTCCATCACAAAGAACATCTACTAAGTGCTCCCAGACTGCTAGATGGAAGAGAAGAAACCCCTGGTTTTATACACATTTACTCTGCCTGAACCAGTAGCTTAAAAAGACGTAGAATTCTCCTGGCAAGATGAATACAAAACACCAAAGTATTCTTGGAGAGGTGGAAGGGGCAGCGTGGAGAGGGCTTTTCTGCCCCTTGCCCCAGAGAGATGATTCATCCCACTCAAAAATAAAATGAGCAAATAAATACAGATGCCATGCCCCACAACACGGGGGGCAAAGAAAAGAAAAGAAATAAATAAATAACGCTTTTCATCTCCCTTTTCGGTGGCCGCAGCAGACAGAGCCCTGCCTGTCCCGAGCCCGTTTTAATCGCCCTCTCGGGATGACTGACAAGCTACGCGGAGCTAAATCAGGAAACGTCTGTTTGACTTTCCCAAAAACTGGCTCTGGGTGTCGGAGTCCGAAGCCTCAAGGTCACTTTGACAACCCCAACTTCTCCTGTTGGAAACAGCCCAGCCAGGGGCGAAGCCTCAAGACTTTCCTCGGGATCTAAGCTCAGGAAGGAGGCTTAGTCTGAACGTCAAGGGCTCAGCCCATTTTTCCCCATGTTAGGAAAGAAGTTGAATCGCAAAGGACGAGCTGAACCCCATTGCCTGGAGCACCCCTCCCCAGGGCAGCCTGTGTCGTGTCGACAGGGCAAGTGGAACCGGCCCCAGGTTGTGCAAGGGAGGTTTACGTTGGACAGGAGGAAAAACACCTTCCCTGAAAAGGTTGTCAAGCCCTGGAAGAGGTTGCCCAGGGCAGTGGTGGAGTCCTCATCCCTGGAGGGGTTTCCAAGCCCTGGAGATGTGGTGCTGAGGGACAGGGCTCAGTGGTGCCCTGGCAGGGATGGGGCAATGCTTGGCCTCCATGATCTCGAAGGTCTCTTCCAACCAAAACAATTCCACGTGATTACCAAGCGCACAGGGAGCATTAGAATTCCTCTTAACGTGAGGCAGAGAGAAACTCTGGATGCCTCCAGCCTGCTCTCTGTCCAGCAAAACCTTACAGGGGCCTTTAATTATTTTTTTTAAGTCGCTTCCCACAGTCCCTGACATTTTGCAGGCTGCTGGCTGTTTGTTTTCTCTAGCACGGTGGCTGTACAGTAGAGTGTGCCTGACCCTGGCGCTCCGGCGAGAAGTGTGTCTAATGCTCCTACAAGGTAACCTTTTCACTGGAGTTTTCTTGGGTGACCCCAGAGTCCCATCTGTCCGAAGTCTAACTCCGACGGCATGTGGAAAATGCAGCTGGCCCGTCTCCAGAATGCCTCCTGCAAGACCGACCCCATCTGCATCTTTTCTGCTTTATCCAAGTTTTTGCAGTATGGCAGATTTCCCCCTTCTCCCTCTCCACGAGCTCAAAAATTAACTCTTTCTGCCCAGGATTTAGTTTAAGCAGAACCAACGAGGCATTAGGAAGAAATTGAGACTGACTTGAAACACCCCCACCCCGCCAAATCCGCAGCGACTTTAAATTCTACTCTAAATTAACTTTGGAATGGGTAAAAAAACTAATCCGGCCCTTTATTCCCTCTCGTCCCCCAGGAGGGTTTATCCGGCTCATCTCATCCCCGCTCCCTGTCGAGCAGTTGGCGGAGCCCACGCTGCCGTGGGGACAAGAAGATGCCGCTTAAGGGACACGTCGAGAACGGAGAGTTGCCCGATTGCGGCGATTACTGGGAAACTGGAGCCGTGAGGGATTTTAGGGCTGGGTGGGGGCTGTACCGTGGAAGGGGTGTATTTCCACTCCGATGCAAACAACAGCGTGTCTCCATTCTTTGGGGAATCTCCTTAATAGTGAATTAGTGGCTGAAGATCTCCGGAGCAGGACCGGAGGGATGCTGGAGCCCGGGAGCGTGGAGATTTCCAGCACCAGCCTCCGGTTGGGTTTATAGACGTTCGAGTAATTAGCCAAATATTTGCAGCAGCAGCAGCGAACCGCAGGGAAATCCTCAAGCCCAACTTGAGAGTCGATGGGCACAAAACGGTGCCGTTCAGCGATCGGCCTGACACTTCAAACCGGCTTCAAATAAAGAAGGAAAAGGGGAAAATGACGCCGCGGTTGCTCCGACAGCGCTTTGTCACCCCGTCCTATGGTTTGGGGATTTCCCTCCTGGCCCCTCCCCGCCCCCCTCCTTTGGATAGCCCAAAGAACAAGGATTGACATTCAGCTGCGCTTGGCCACGCTCGTGAAATTCCTGGTTTTCTGCTTCATTTAGATGAGTAACATTTCAAAACAAACGGCGGCACCGACGGCCGGTCCCCACAAAGCTGTCCTTACAAGGCAGGGCGGCGGCGTTGGCCGAGCGCACCTGGAAACCTCCCGTTTTATTTATTTTCACAGGATTAGAATCCCACTTTACGACGAAGGGGCAGAATCCTACTCCAAATTACCTGGGAGTGAGGATTCAACCCCCAGAGGCGCCTTCGCGAAATCCCGGCTTTCATTAACAAATTACAGCCGAGCTTTGGTTCCCGCAGGCGAAACCCCATAATAACCCACGAATTAACTTCGGCGCGTTCGCAGGATGAACGTTGTACCGAGGGCCGATAATTAAAAGAATCCTGGTAAAGACTCTGCCAAAAAATTAATTAATGCAAAGAGAAATAACCCCGTAACATCAGAGCTGCGGGTTCGATTTCTCCGGCTCGCGCCGTTAAACGAACCCCTTCCGCTCGCCGAAAAACTGGCTGAGGGGAAAACTCGAGGAAGGGCAGGAGCGGGGCCGAGGTACAAAAGCAGCGTTTTTCTATCCTGATTAAGCTCTGACACTCGAAATCCGAGGCAGCTGCTCTGCTTCGCTCAACCTTCCTCCTTTCCCTCTCCCCCTCCTCCCTCCGCCTCCCACCGCCAGCCCCTCGCTCCCCAACTCGTTCTTGATTTTTAAGCTTCGGGTTTTGGCAATCGGGGGGGCGGGGGGGGTGGAAAAAACGGCAGCCATTAGAAAAACTAGTTAGGGACTTAGTCCAAAATCAATTTTAATTAAAAACACACCGCTTTAATGTCGAACACGGACATTTTTAGCATCACTGTTGCCTAAAGGGGCCTGCCCACCATTGAAGGACTTTCCACCAAGAACCAGCCTCGTTATTAAGAGGAGGGGGGTTGGATGGAAAGCCCCGGGGGGGGGCGGTCATTAGAACCCTTTCTGTGGGTCTCAGGAACCTCTAAACGCCGTTAGGGTCGCAGCCTCTAACGACTGGATGTATTTCTTTTTGGGGAGGGGAGGATTCCGTGGGCGAGGCGGGTGCGGGGGGAGCTGCCCCGGGAAGAAGAACGCGGCGGTTTGAGGCGAGCCGCTGTGACCCAGAGTCGGTTGGTCACATGCAGCCGGTGCCCATTATCAAATCAATAAGCATTAAATCAACCTCATTTTCTACTATTTAAATTAACTATAACTGTTTTAATTGCAGATTCATAGCCTGCAAACTGCTTATTACGCTTTACATTATAGCTGAGATTTGCTTGCACGTTACAGACCATTGAGAGCACTCGGCAAACGCGGCCCCGCTGAAACCTTCCCCCCCACCCCTCCTCAAGCTCAGCCTTCAGTCTACGAGAGGATACCCATTAAAACCAGGGGAAGGGGAGGGAGAGCTGGGAACACCCAGCGTGGGAGCTCAGCGCAGGCTGATGGTCACCGCAGACCGTAGCAGGAGGCGAGAAACGAAGGGCTTGTTCTGGCTCCCGCGTCTGGCAGCGGCCGAGGGTCCCGGCCCCCTCCCGGGGTGGGGGCTACGTGAGAAGTTTGGGTGTCGTGAGGGAGCCGCGTTGTGTGGGGTGCACCTCTGGGGGATGGAAAGGGGGATCCTGTAGCACTGGGATGAGGTTATGGGGTTACAAACGCTCACAAGATGAGCCTGCGTGAAAAATAGCAGCGATCTCCAGCAGCGCTGGGCAGGGTGGAGAGAGGGGATGAGACACCCCAAAGGGCTGTCCCTGAAGTGGGGCTTCCCGGCAAGGCTACGCTCTCGAAGGAGGGAACTAAATGCCAAGGAAAGCAGCGTCAGGGTCAGATCCTGCCCGTGCCTGTGGAACCCAGCAGGACGGACCCCCCCTGCCCGTGCAGGCAGCAGCACTGCGAGGCTTGGAGCTTCCCCAAACCAAACCGCCCTTGCTCAGGGTTTTATTGCACATCTCTCTGATTTCCAGGTTGCTCTTCAGCAAAGCATGGATGTCTTTGATTCAAAACTAAAAAAAAAATAAAATAAAAAATCCCATCTCATCATTAAGGCAGGAGCTTTTCAAACCATCTCGGAAACTTTTCCTCTTTCCTAGAGACCGCGCACCCTGCTTTTGACCCTGGCCATCGCTCTGGCATTTTGCCTCCGTTGCTCTTGTCTTCTCCCCATCCCGAGACAAGGAATCGTCTGTAGGTAAACGGGAGTTTGTTCATTTTTTATGGATGTCAGTCTCTTGACATTAGTGCCAGATAGACTAGGCCCTGGGTCAGCGGCAATGACCCCAGCAGCACTAAAACATGCACAGAATAAACACTCAAGGGTGGGCAGCGAGGGGGTTATTCCACAGCCAGTCTGCTCCGCGCCGGCTGCGGCCCCCCCTCCTCGCTCAGCTGGGGGCTGGGGGTGCAGCCCCCAGCTGAGCCATCCCCTTCCCCGCTCAGCCCCCAAGACTGGGTCCTTCTGACGCATCAGTTGGGCCACGATCAACCAGGGGAGTCCTTAAGTCGCTTATTTTGGAGTTTTAAGAGCAATGAGCCTACTTGAGGGACTTGGCGTCGGCGAGGAGAAGCCGCCTCCCCAGCAGCGGAGGTTTACGCCAACGTGCCTTTCTTCCCCAGCTTCCCAAGGGAGAACTTCATCCCAGTGATCTCTCACTTGCCTGTTTTTCCACCTCAGCCACGCACAAGGCAAACGGATCCTACGTTGCAAGCCAAGAGCGATCGCTGCTAAAGCCCCTGGTTCCTGTATAACCAGCCAGCGACACCAGTGACAAAGCTGAGATCAAGACTGGATGTAAGGAAGAAATTGTTGGTGCTGAGGGTGGTGAGAGCCTGGCCCAGGTTGCCCCGAGAGGTGGTGGCTGCCCCATCCCTGGCCCCATCCCAGGGGAGGTTGGATGGAGCTCTGAGCAACCTGCTCGAGTTGCAGATGGCCCTGCTCCCTGCAGGGGGGTTGGACAAGACGACCTTGAAAGGTCCCCTCCCATGCAAAACATTCTATGATTCTATAAATACTTCCACCCAATGTCAGGGGTACTCTTGAAAGAAGCAACCACAAGTATTTCCACAAAAATCATCCAACCTCCCGTTGCCAGAGCCGTCACAAGAGGACACGGGCAGCACAAGAAAGAAGGGATCTGTCGATGCCACTGAACGAGGAGATCAAGGAGCAGAAGGGCACCTCAAGCCTTCTCCTGTCCCTCAAAGACCAGAGCTGGGTGACCACAGGAGTCCACACAGCTCCAGGATGTTCAACTCACCACCTTCTGAAGCACCTCCCTGGGGTCTCTATCCTCCCACTTCTCGCACTAGCACGGTCTCAGGCCACGAAGCTCCTGGCTCAGCAACTGGTCTGAACCCCCAGCTCCCTAACAAGATTTTCTCAGCATCACCAGATGTGTCTTTTTTTATTTTTTTTTTCAGTTTACTCCTTCTTTTTTTTTTTTTTTTTCGCTAGGCCAGAGCACCCAGGGAAAGATCAAACGCTTAATACCGGCACGCAGGCTGCCCTTCATGGAGAGGGCTGTTTACAGGATCTTGCTCCAATCTCTTGGGTCTGAAGGAGAAATTTAATTCTGGGCTCTCAGATTTTCTATCTGCACAGCTGGCTCCGTAACAGGAATTCTGCATGCACGCTGGGTCTGAGCCGGGACTACTTTAACATCTAATTTCAGCACAGCAAGAATTAGCTCATCCATAAATGACAGCAGGCCTGCAGCTCCTCTGTCCTCTCAAATGCCCAAAGCACAGATTAGCGATAAAAATATCTGATTTTCTAGATGCTGTACTTGATAATAAGCTAGCGAATTCCCCTGGATGGATTTCTTAAACAGTCCCTTTTACTCAACAACCTGCTCCCCTCGAGAACTGCAGTTTCCAAGGCTACACCGGTGGACAGCCCACCCCTCCCATCTGTCCCACTTAGACCCCAAGGTACAGCTCCGCTGGGAGAGTTAATAGCAAGGATTAGTGAGCTAACCAATATCATGACTCTCTCCTCTGTACTTCCCTGCTCTCCATTACTGCCCAGAGCGCCGCCGGAGCCGTCTGAGCACTTTGCAGTCATTAACGTCCCCCAGAGCACGAGGGGGCCGTCAGCCCCATCCCGCGCATGCCTCTGCCGCGGCTCCATCTCCCAAGAACCTGACGAGAAAGTCAAGGGAGAGACCTGGCCGTGGGGCAGAGCCAGCCCGTCGGCCCCGGACTCCTTCCCCAGCTTCCTCTTCCTCAGGAGTGGAAGAAAAGAAGATGTTTAAAGGAACGCGTAAAGAAGTAAATCAGTGCAACCAGATTTGGAAGTCAAGGGGACACCACAGTGTGTCCGTATTGCTCCACAGAGGAGGTTCCCACCCTGTTCTCTGGGCTCTCGAGGTGGAGAGCATGGAGAAGACCCTGTAAGCAGCTTCCTACAAAAGTCCCTCTTCTCCCATTACCCAACTTTGCTCAAACCCCATCCGCAGCCTTTGGCCCGAGGGAAAAGCAGCCAACATAGGAACGTAGGGAGTTTCACCTCAACAGGAGGAGAAACTTCTTTTCTGGGAGGGTGACAGAGCCTGGCCCAGGCTGCCCAGAGAGGTGGTGGAGTCTCCTTCTCTGGAGACTTTCCAGCCCCCCTGGATCTGTTCCTGTGTGGCCTGCCCTGGGTGATCCTGCTCTGGGAGAGGGGTTGGACCCGATGATGTCCCTTCCAACCCCTATCATTCCATGATTCTATGATTCTATAACATGCTGAGCTGCATCCCAGGCTCACTGGAAAACCTGTTCCCAGAAAGGAAGCCGGGGAGCTCAGCGGGGAGCTCAGCTCTTGGGCAGAGGTAGGCAAAGGCTCCACTCTTCACACTCCCAGCCCGAGCGACGGCGAATAACACACAGGACCCCAGAGGAAGCGGAGAAAAATGAGGGGATGCCCAGAGCTCTAATAGGGAGGCAAAGGTCCCCGCCCAGGTAGGAGAAAATGCGCAATAAAATTGGCCGATTTGGCTTAACAGGTAATTACAGAGTTAATAAAACCAGGCTCCTTGACACGATAGGTCCTCCCGATACAGGCTGTGTCACGGGCGCTAAGTGACTTTTTCCGTCGCCGCTCATTGATCCAGCAGCCGGTAAGAGCTCCGGATTGGATCGATGCAGCTGTCGCAGGCCGGCAGCGCGGCCGCGTGCTCGCAGACCGCAGGACATTCCACATGAAGAAGTTTACTGCTCTTGCACTGTGACCTGTTTGGAAATGAAACATCTGGCCATTTACCTCTCCTGCTTTTAATACAAAGATTAATCCGTGCTATGAACTATTTGCCAGAAAGATCCATTTGCCTGGATTTTTTATTTTTTTTTTAAGAAAGGAGCAGCAAGTTTTATCGCAAAGGGAAGTGGCAGCTTTTCATGTTTTGAAAGTTTTATTTTAATTTAAAAGTTCTGGAGCTAAAAAAAACCCAACCACCCAAAACTCACACAACAAGCGAGTCTGGGGCAAGGATCACAACCTCGACATAATCTCTCTCCGTCCTCCCAGTTCCCCAACCAAAACTTTTGAGTGCTCCATTTGGAAACGAATCCTGAACATTTTTGCTACGGAGACTATTTCCATGGTTGAGAGGTGTTTGCTGCAGAGACCCCTCCAGCAGCTCGAGCACACGCAACGCACGAGCCCCGAGAGCTCGCAAGGAGAAGCAAGTTGGTTGAGCAGATGGTGGATGGATGTCCATGGGTGGGAGCCCAGCCCAAAGCTGTCCCTAGGGTTGGCCACCCTGGGGTCCCACAAGCCCCAAACCCCGTGGCCACGGTCCCTGTGCCAAGGCAGGGCACTTAATTCTTCTTTGTCAGACGCAGAATTTCACAAAAATGACAAGAGGTTAAATCCTTTAAACCAATTTCTGTTAAACTTGGCTGAAGCCGGCCGAAAGATTTAAAAATTCCGAGTGAAAGCGGGAGCACCCAGCCAGGTGGGGCGAGCGATAAACTTCACCCCGCTGAGGAAAGCTGGATGAAAGCAAAAAAAACCAAAAGCAGCGCGTTTCTGGCAGGAAGCAAAAGGTGCTGTAAATATTTCTGCTGGTTCGATGTCCCCAGGTATAAATACCTGCAGGGCAACGAGCAGAAGGAACTGGAGGACGGAGGCCACGGAGTCACCCCCGGACGGGGCCAGGAATGTCACCACAGCTCAGTGCCTCCTTCTCCACCTGCTCAGCAACGGCACACCTGGGGCTCGCAGCCCCAGAAACCACGGAAAACAAAACAATCCGGCCGGATTAATATTTAACGCTGCCACCCGGGCACCTTTAAACATTACACAGGATCTATTTACAGCTTGCTCGAGAGTTACTCCGGCTGGAGAAAGTTTCCACCAAGCCAGTCACCCGTGCTCGGCCCAAGCGTGCGTTTTAGCGTTGCCGGGAAGAGAGCAATTCATCAGGAGCTGGAATTCAGCGTGGCCTCGCATGAGCAGCTCGGACCCGATGGATAGGAAGCACGGTCTGCTGGGGCCAGCATCAGACTGGAACTGGGGTGACTGGGCTCCGATGGTCGCTGATGGGGCAGAGATCTCCAACCCCGACTCACCCGCTGGTTAAATCCCTTTAATTGCGCAGAGCTGGCGCGGCCTCGCGAAATACCTCTGGCAAAACTGAGGGAGGATCGGGCCCCGGTGCGAGGAAAGAGCTGCCCGTGCTCCTAACCGGGTGCAAGATCCAGTCACTCCTTCAAGTACTGGAGTTTTTCATACACAGAGGGACAGGTTTCCTCTGCTGGGATTGCACCGGCTCGGGGAACTGGGCTTTTGCAAATGGAGGGCTGACAGTATCCACCCTCAAAACGACAAGCACCAAGTTATCTTCTGGGAGCCAGAACCAGCAGCGTTGCACCGAGGCCAAAATGCAAAACACTTCAGTGCAAAGCTGTGCTCTGTAACTTATTTCTAACTGGAAAACTGGGGGGCGAGGGGGGGAAGTATTTCAGCATCCTTTGCAGAATAAGCGCACGAAGCTGAACATGTGCTCGATAAACACCTCTCCCCGGACCAGACACATCTGTCTGGCTCCCGAATTAACAGTTTCTGAGCCTGGCTGGGGTAGGTGACTGACTCTTGGCCATTACATCAACTATTTCCCTCCAAGAAGACAAGCCTGTCAAATTTTTACAGCCTCACATGTCGAGACCAGATACCCACACAGACACACACCCCCCACACACACTGTGGGACAAGAGAAACGAAAAACACCCAGTTGCTTCTTTACAAGCATTCCCACTTTAACTAAATATTTGCAATATGTTTATACAGAGCGAGCTGCCTGACCTTTTATAGAGCGAGCTGAACGAGCAGGAGCTCCCCAGCCAGTCACCTACAGAATCCCGGCGACCGCGTTAAAAACCGCTGCCGTTATCCTCCCTCCGCTCCCGTTTTATCGAGGAAGAAAAGGCGACGGTTGCTGATGAAGATTCAGCCAAGTCGCTGTGTTCGGTTTTTGTTTGTTTGTTTGTTTTGTTTCTGGGAGGCACAATAAAGCACGATGCAAAAACCAAAAAAAGCTTTCAAACAGAAATTATTCATTGTGAGCGTTGCACGGGGCACCGCCGGCTCCGACCGGGCACGGGCACCGTATCAGATGGGCTTAACAGGGCCGCTTAACCTGGCAGGGAAACCGCCATCTGATAGCAAACCGGCTTCAAACCGACCAAATCTCCCCTTCCGCACACATAGTTTTGCCTTTGTACCTTTTGCGCACAAAAGCACGACATTTAAGGGCACCCACGTAAGCGCTTCACGCCGATTTAAGAGCACCCGGACCAAGGGAGGCGTCTTTGAGATAAAGACCTTGAGAAACTGGACTCAAACCCTCGGGTCCCTTCTCTGGGGGTCACTGTGCCATGTAGCCTTTCACTCTCAGCCTCTTGGTGAAAATAGGCTTGGAGAATTTATCCCATTTTCCCTTCACGGGAGTGTCCCCTTCGGAGCCCGCGAGCAGACCCCGGTAGGATCACCTCGCTGCTGCCGAGAACGAAGGGCCTGTCAAGGCGCCGCATGACAGAAAACGCAATATCGGGGATCGCACAAAAGGACGGCGAAATCTCTAGAGCCCTTCAAATGTCTTATAAAAACTCCCCTGTATAAATAACATCCGTATGGAAGTCGAGGTCCCCGCAGAGATCAGGGCCCTATCACGCCGGGTGGTTTATGGAGGCGGCGGAGAAGCCCTGTCTATATTCCGAGGAGATGATATTTTAAACAGGAGATAATGAAGCTCATTTTGCAGGTGGGGACAGAGACATAAAGATAATTTGCGCACCCAGAATCCCCTTGCTAAGCCAGACGCCGCCCTCGCATCCTCTTCCAGGTCCTGTCCGCTGCCCCAGCCACCAAAACGGCCTTCTCTTCCATCGGGCAACGTTGCCGAGTTTCTCCAGAAAATAACCCCGCGCTGTGACGGAGCTAAACTGCTATTCTGGGGCAAATTCTCAGCTCGGTGGTACTGGTGTAACCCTGCTCACTTCAGTCTCCGAAAGCCAGGCTCAGTCTGGCCCTCGGGCACTTTGGAAAATAATTGGAGGTGAGAAAAACACAATAGCAACATGTAGCTTTTAAAAGTATACATAAAATACTTAAAAAAAAAAAAGAAAAAAAAAAAAGAAGAAAAAGAGATGAATTATATATGTGTATACAATGCCCAGAGATGCCTCGATTTATACGCCACGGTTTCCTGAGAGCAGCACAGCTCCAGGCAACCGAGATGAGAAGTCAAGCTGAACAGCAATACTGTATCCCAGAGACTGTGACATCTTATAACAGGGAACAGAGGCGCCCCTGGGGCACCCCGTAAAAATTATGACCCAGCAGCAAACCAACAATGTCAGTTAATTCCGTCGAAATTAGCGGCGCTTTCCTCCCCCTTGAGCGCACGGAGAGGTACGATCGGAGCGAGAAGGGGGGGAGGCGCGCGGAAAAAGTCGAGCCGTCGGAGGGGCCGGGTGGCGCGCGTCCTTTGGAAAGGCTTCAAACCAAACCGAACTAGTTCAGGATTTTGGATTTGATGGGTTTCTAGGAAAAAAAAAATAGAAATAACGATAAAAGGGAGCTGTTTAAATGATTGCTCTATCTCGCCTTTGGAAGCTTTAAAAGAGAAATTCCGCTTCTTCTGTAACTACGTTTTCCTCCGTTGAGCCCAAAGGTGCCAGTAAATTGCTCGCTGCTGGAGGAGCCGCTCGGTTCGCCCATCAGGAAGGAGGTAGCAGCGTTTTTCCAACAGACACGGGACCTCACAGGCATCTAATCCATCAGTCAACCCCATCCCGGAAAAAAAACTTGGGTCCCGAGATGGATTTTGAGACGCTGTAAAACCCCCGCCGTGATTTATCTGAAGTGGATTACAATCGGTATATTAGCACATACTTCCAGAGTGAGTGCAGTTAAACCAGAACGGATCTGCTTTATGTTGGTACAACTTGTTTACTTCCTCGGGAAGTATTCCGGTACCGGTGCCTCCACGTGAGCGGGGTCGTCTGTCTTTAACGCGTCGTTAAAACAGTCCGGGGAGAGCTCAGACGTGCCTTTAATAGATGGAGGCTCTGACTCTTTAAAAAGACAATCCCCATTCAAAAAGTACTTACACACATGGTTAAGCCCCGCTGACTTAATTTGTTAAGTAAAGGCTGTTTTAAGCAGATGCTTAAATATTTTGCTGCAATCGAGGCCGCGGAACCGGGAGTTGCTCTGCCGAGGAGGGGGCCGGCCGCGTCAGCACGCGGACCGAGCTGGAGGAGCCAAGCCTTATTTAACACTTACAATTAAAAAAAAAAAAAAGCAACTCAGGCAATCGTTTCAAGAAGGGGAAAGTCAGAGGATGAACTTTAAGGGCAAGGAAACCAGGGAGCAGTTTGCTTTGCCTCTACGTCCTTGGCCGGGCCGAAGGCTGGTGGCTCTGTGCTTCAGTTTACCCCCACTCCAAGGCGATGGGAATCACAACCCCCCTTGTCTTCCTCTAACCATCCTCCTAAAAATCACTTTACTCCAAACTCCTCTTCTTTAAACTGAAGGATAAGAGACAAAACGTCCTCTAGGGATAATGAGACAAAAGGGAAAACGCTTGGAAATTCCAAATGAAGACCGAAAGCCTTCCCGTCCCATCCTCCTGCTGAAGTTCGGGAACAGATGAGGCAAAGAGGGTAACATATCACAGGCATCCAAGACATTTGTACTGCCAGGGTCAAAATGCCATGCACGGAATTGTGCCTTCTCCCTCCGGGCAAAGCTCTCCCAGGCGGATTTTCAGCTGGTGTAAATTGCCCAGAGCCCATAATGAAGTTATGACAATTTACAGCAGCTGAGGATCTGTTCCCCTAATGAAGAGAAATACTGGGAGGAGGGAATGAATTAGTTTTAAGTTAAGAGTTCGTCGCAGAGCACGCACAAGCCTCTTTAAGAGATCCCTGAGAACCGTTCCCTTATCTAAAGGGGAAAGAACGACGACGTCCCTTCCCGAGCGATGGGATTTTTCTTCTCCCCTTCAGCTGAAGGATGGGAGTCAATAAAGAGCTTCTCAGCCGTGCGGGGGGAAAAATGAGCTAGAAGAAAGTAAAGATGTAAATAGTATTAAAAAAAAAAAAAAAGGGGGCTTCGCTTTTCTTCTGGGCTGCGGGTTGTTTTTTTTCCTGTTTCCCTCAAACAGGAAAGGCAGCCACGCTGCCCATATTTCACTCCTGACAGTCCCTTCCATCACTGGAACAATAGCCCCGCGCGGCTGACCAGGGTCACAACCACGCCGGCGCTTTCCCAACGCCGCCGTATCGCCAGAAACCATCGGTCTCTATCTCCGATTCTCTTCCTGCGATTCTCTCGACAAGAGCCCTCTCCCCGAGCCTCGGCTGTTTCACAGAATATCTACAAAATCCAGGCCAAAAGGGACCTGAACAAAGAGCGCCAGCTGTAAAAACCCGGCATCCGGGGCCGGCCCGGGCAGCGCGAGTTCGCCGCGTGACTGTCGAGATCCTACACGGATCTACAGACAAACTGTCAGGGAAGTAGCTCCTTCCTTACAATCCATCCTCTAGAAAAACAAAATACCCCGTCTCTGTGCACGGAGCACATCTGCCCTTTCCACCCGGGAGAGCCCATTCCCTGCTACAGGTGTCCCAGGGACGGTCGGAATAAATATTTCAGCCGTACGAGGAACGGCAGAGTTACGTCTTCAGAGCCGCTCGGAGCAGAACTGCCCCGCAATCGGATTGAAATGAATTATGCCTGTAGTAGACTATGTGCAAGGGAGGAAATTCTTGGAGGTGCGAATTATTTGGGGAAGAGCAGGAGATTCGAGCTGGTGTTTTCAGGCACCGGAATAAAATCTTTTGGGGCACAGAAAAAAAGCCAGGAAGAGGGTGATAGGAGGCGAAGGATAAAGAGAAATAAACTCGTTCCTTCCTGCTCCCGGTCTGGAAAGCTCCAGGTGTTTTAAAAGCCCAGACAACTCCCCCAGCAAGGTGAAAATAGATGAAAACAAAAGCCATGCGATGCAAAAATCTAACCCGGCGGGTTTCAATTCAGCGTTGCTATTATTAACGAGAGCCTGATGATTCTAAAGTCTTGATTTCTTAACGTCCGTGGGGATTTTTTTCAGCTAATCTAAGTTTTCGAACGTTCACCTCTTGTATTTTTGTAAAGGAAGGAAGGAAGGGGGGAAAAAAAAAAATCCAAAGCTCTTCAGCTGAAAGGACTTTTAAAACATCTGTCGTCGTAAATGTGTAAAACAAAACCAGGCAGCAGCGAACTCTCTGTCTTTATCCACCCTGCTACCCGGCAGAGGCTAAATTCACGCTCCGTAAGTTTTTCTAGCAAGCGTTCGCTGCCGAGATTTTCCTCGCATTTATTTATCATTTCAAAAATCATTTCAATTAAAAAAAAAAAAAGAGAAAGAGAGAAAGTCGAGGCTAAGTCTGAAAAACGCACCGGCTCCGCAGCCGCGTAGCGTTGTTTTTTTATTTATTTATTTTATCCTGGCAGCGACGAGAGGAGGGAAAAGGGGGGAACGCGGAGAACACCTGAAAGATCCACTGACAGCGCTGGCGTCGGAGGTGCTGGATGGCTGTTTACGCCGAGTGCCATCTGGCTGTATAGATATAATAACAATTATTCCATCGAGGTACGCGGCTCTCTAAATCATATTAATACACAACGATCCCCCTCGTCTTATAGGCCTGGCTGTTTTCGGCGTGCTCCCATTTAACCCGGGTAATGCGCTCAAACAAGGCTGCCTCATCATTAAGAATTGATTTTTTATTTATGGCGACGTCGCTCAGCAATCCCACGACGTCCCTTTGTAAGTCGGGGAAGAGCGGGGGGCCGCGTCCCGCCGTTCACCTCGCTTCGTGGCCTATCTTTAAAAAATTTCCAGCCTCTCGCCGCATTTGGATATTTATGGCGAGATTTGTGTCCGCGCACGAGGCTGCCGTTCGGCGGCGGCGATCTATTCCGCCCGGCGCTGGCGCAAAGTATCTCCTATACTTCATTAGCTCTATTACATCAGATAAGGGGTTTATTTCTTTAAATTATTTAACCTTGGTGGAGCCCACTGGGATCACATAAATTACAGCCCCGCTAATGAAAATCGTTAGTTAGGCTATTCAAAAAGACAACAGGAAAAGAATTAAATATCTTTCTCAATCAACTCTTTTTCATCTTTGGAATCCAAGATATTTGGCAATTCGGCACAAATATCCGTTTTCCCACGTGGGCGCCGCTAAGAGCTCGAGACTGAAACATCTGAGCCAGCTCTGGAACATTCGTGCGGAATATACTTTCCTCCCTCCCCAGCCCCACTCCAATTTCTGGACTCCTTTGAAAAGCTCCTCCGCAGACTATTAAACACCTTTTTATCATCATCGCTAGTGGCGGGATTTAGCTCCTAATTAAAGAAATCAACGTCAAAACGTTTTGCGCGTCTTTCCGTAGAACTGGAACACGTCACCCAGCCCTGGAAATCTGCACCGGTGGAGCTCAGCCCCTCCACCCAGGGCTGGACCATATCTGCTCCTCCCAGAGAAGCCCCCTGAGCTGGAAACCCAACCGGGGTCTGCACGGGGCAGAGAGAAAACGGAGGAGGAAGCAAAATGAAGTACATTTGCTTCGAGTTGTTATCTGAGCATTAAGTAATAAAAGCAGCACATTTAATTTAGACTCTCCCCCACTAAGTATCTCATGGGGGACATCTTTAATAACACCTTCCACCATCCATATCACTATTATGGTAAATGTTGCCGCATTAATTCCGGTCGTTCATTTTTTTTTTTTTTTCCGCCTGCCTTTTGGAAAGCAGGGTCGCGCAGCTCGCCGCGTTCGGTCGGGCTCCGCGCGCGCCAAGCGTCGCGGTGGTTCCGGGAAGGCGTGAGGAAAGAAAAGAGAATTTCAGACGGATTTTCCAGAATAAAGGCCACAGAAGCACCGTCTCCCCATTTTGGGCTCTGCGTTGTGGTTTTTTTAAAGCGGTTTGAGAAGAGTCGAACAAACCCCACAACTCATCAAACTGACGCCAAGGAAAGCTGGGAGCACTAGGACTTGGGCCCAGAGTAGGTCCTGTTTTACACGGAGGTATCCTCCAAGGGCTCTTGGGCACATCTGGCCCCACCTCTAGACGAAACCAGCAGAGAAAAGAGAACATCAACCACAACCATCCTCCTCCTCTTCGCTCCCAACCATCAAACCAAGCCAGCTCTTCAGAAAGCCAGAGCCAACATAAAAGTAACGAGCAGAGATGATTTGGAGATGAAAAATATCCCTACGCTTGTCACCTCCTGGACACGGAGTCACCTCCCCAAGAGACAAGCTGAATTTATGAAGCTACAGAAGTTTCTTATGGTCTAAGGGAGGCACCAGAGCCACCGGTGACCACTTCCAGCACTCAGACCGGGCGGTCGCGACGCAGACCAAGAACTCCACAGCTTTTCAAAAGCCTCAGCGGTCGGACAAACGTGTTTTAGAAGCGGTCAGAGGTTGCTCTGCTCTCCTGGACTTTGCTCGAACCTGGAGCAACTTTACTGGAATAAAACCAGGACCAAAGGAAGACTTCACCCATCAGCTCCAGGGAAGAAATCAGAGGTGGCTGGACCTTCCTATCTAACCAGGCTATGGATCACCCTCCGACGAAGGATCACGTGCCACCACGACCCCTATAAAACCCCAGGTTTAAGGCGGTGATTTACGAATGGCAGTTCAATTTCCCAGCTCCTACAGATTTAAACTCAGAAGCCAGTAGCAACCCAATGTATTTTCCTTGCTTTAATTACTGCACCTTAGTTTGTTTCAAAGGGCTTGCTTTTCTTTTTTTTTTTTTTATTTATTTTTTTTTTCTTGTTGTTGTTAAACCTGTAAAATACGCCCGGCGCGGAGTTAATTTCAACGTTCAGCTGATAAACCATGAAAAACAGGGGGTTTGCAATGAAAGTGCTGACAGCAACAGGAAAGACAGAGCGCTGCCATTGGGCGCTGCCGCAATTTGCCTTCCAGGGCTGTCTTTGAAACAAAAAAAAAAAAAAAAAAAAAAAAAAAAAAAAAAAAAAAAAAAAAAAAAAAAAAAAAAC
>VWZK01017125.1:123167-188984 GCA_013396935.1 Baryphthengus martii | reverse complement strand
AGCCCCAAAAGCAGCATGGAAAAAAGTTACAAGGTTGGTGGGGGGTTTGGGGGGGGGGGGACGGTGGTGGAAAGCACATGTCAGCCGAGAAGAGGGGAGGGGGGGTGGCGACGGGAGCGGGGAAAGCGGCAGATCAATCATTTATAATTAACAAAAATCCGATTGGGGCTTTAAATAGAGATCAATGTGTTGCAGGCTGAGTGGATTGCGAGGATGTATTCACCTTCTCGTAACTCTCCTCGCGAGCTGTCACACCTACAGAATCCCCATTTGTTTTGTTAACAAAGCTTCAGGGGGCGCCAGGCTCTCATTGAAATTTCATTAATCTAATGGAGTAAAGTCCTATAGAAAAAAATCAAATTCTCGTTGGGCGAGATGGTACCTGGGAAAGATAACCTCTGGTTGAACTCCCCGACTCTGATCGCTCTGCTATTAGTCTGAGGAAATAGACAGCAACTAGGATGATTACAGCCACCGGCCTCAACATTTTTTTTCCCCCCCTTCTTCTCCCGCCACCCCCTTTTCCTCACCAGCCATCGCCAGCACCACCGGCTCGGCTCTCAAACCACGCGGCCGCGGAGGGAGAGCGGCCCCTGCAAGATGGTGGGGAAAGGGGAAGGGGGGAAAAGAGTGGAGTTGGGGCAGGGGGTGTCTGGAGATGTCCCTTGCAGGTGTTTGGGACAGCGGACCTCAAACGGGGACCTCTCGAAAAAAGTTATCTGGGGGAGATGGGAGAGTGGGCCAAGAGCTGGTGGTGCTGTGTCTGAGGATATTCTGAGGATATCTGAGGATATTCTGAAGATATTCTGGAGGGTATTCTGAGGGTATGAAGAATATCTGAGGATATTCTGGAGGTGCAGCCGGTGTCCTCTTGGCTGGTGCCCACCATATCCAAAGCACATGGTGTCATCATTCCTATCTCTAATCTGAAAAAAATCGCCACAACCGAAACTTCCTTCTCTTCCCCGTGTCCATTCACTCCTCAACTTCTCATTCTTTAGACCCCTAAAGACTCTGCTAGAGGTTTCCGAGGGATAACCACCGCGGCTCTTCCGCTGCTGGATGCGTGACCTTTACAGACAGGACGAGCAGTTAATTTTTTGAAGATGTTGTATTTGGAATATTCCAGGAATCCCAACAACTGGAGTAATACAATCGCAGGAGACTCTCAACTTTCAGTTCACACTCCTCCCAAATTCCTCATCCCCTTGTTTGTGGGAAAGTGCAGGAAACTTGAAGCCGAGGGAGGAAAGACCATGAAAAAAAAAATAAAAAATATCTCACGGTTTTCTGAATGCTTGGGATTGCAGTTGGTGCATCATTTGCAGAGGAGCTCAGCACTGGTTTCCATGGGATCTCAAGTGAACGGTTATAAAGACGCTACTGAGCACAGACACATGTACAGCTACGTTCTGCTACCCAAGTGGCGAGTATTCCACAAATTCTTTTAAATTTATTGGAAAAGAGCAATAGTCCTTTCCCTCACTCTCCCAAATCACTCATCCAGGTGGCTTATAAAATCCAGCTGCAATTTTTACTTTGGAGGGCTTGGATAATCCAAGACAACACTATATGCCGGCCATCTGCGGCATGTGGTTCGGAGCCCTTGGCCAACTGTCAACGTGAAAATCATAAACCCAAAATCAGGCCGTTATTTCAAAAATTCAAGGACCCCTGCAATAAATAGGACTTGAAACAGATGGGACGTGGAAATCAAGACCTGAAAAAAATCTTACCTGACCGAGCATAATTTTTTTGTCCCACTTCATCCACATCGCCAGGTAGAGCTAATTTTTATTACAAAAGAAAACTAAGTGTATTTGCTTTCTGTTTACAATCTAAATCTATGATGCACTTTAGCGCCTTCATCTGAAACTGTCACAGGTCTTTACGGTAATCTGATCGACCTCCAGGCTTCTGGGAAGGGCACTTACTCCCTCGTTGTAGACGGATAAGCTGAGGTGGCCATTGCCATACTGGGAGGAGGTCCGTGACCACCCAATCTTGTGACACAAAGGTGCTGAGGCCCAGGCTCTCGCTTCTGACACTGACTGTTCACCTCCTTGCACAATCATTTGGCTTTTCCCTCCCAGCCTTCGTGTTCCCCAAGGTCTTCGTAGCAGTCGCCTCCTCCAGAGTTGAGACCTCCGCAGCTCTACCATCTCAAGGCTGGTAACCCAACCAAGCTCTGGAGAGGGACAGATACTCTGTCCTGAGAAAAAGGGGATCAGCGGCGCCATGGAAACACGCACCTCCTACTACCCGCTGCACAGAGCCCACCCCAAGGGCGCTTATGAGGGTGAGCATCTGGTGATGGGACTTTACACTTCACCTCAAGCAGCCCAACGATCTCCTGCTCACAGCAGGTTGAAGTGAACCAGCTCGGACCACATTTCCCAGCTCCAGATGCCACATGACCGCAAGGGGAACAGGTGAAAAAGAGAAAATGGCAAATTGGGGGGGGAGAGCAAGAGGATGGTAGGTCAGGTGTGTCTGCCAACATGGGGTGACCTTGCAGAACGGTGGCCGTGGGATGAAGGGACTCAGCCAGCCCAGCCCAGCCCAGCCCAGGAGGGGAAGGCAGCGGTTGCTGAGCCAGCAGAAGCCCAGCCTGGAAGCGGAGCCGGTGGCTCTGGAGGACGCAGCGTGCCAGGGCTGAACATACGGAGCCTGATGGAGACAGGGAGGCAGGCAGGGATTCAAGGAGAGGGCAACATTGAGAGGAGACAAGAGGGGATTACGGTTTTGGCACCAGGCACGGGACCCTCCCCGCTGTCCTTACCTGGCACAACTCTACTCACCGAGGGATATTTTTCCCACGTGTGCCTTGCACACCTAAACCCCTCTCCTCTCCCTGGATTTGGGTCGTTTGCTTCTTGCCCTCGCGCACACACGGGCGATTCCTACCATGGATCCACCTGTGGAATCTGCTTCCCGTCCTCCGTCCCTCAACCCTGTCTATTCGCTTACGCTGGTTTAAGCTGCGCCCTGGAAACCTCTTTACCTTTGCGAGCCAAAAGGGATAAAGGACAAGTCAGGAGAGGAGGAAAGGGCGCTACCAAGTTAGGATTCTGCCAGAGGCGGGGAAAAAAAAAAAATTTAAAGTAACCTTTGTTTAATGTACAGCACCTTTCTGGGCATCTGTCTCTTAGCAGAGAGCGAGCAAGTCGGGGAGGGAGAGAGAGATGTGCTCACACACACCCAATTGCAAACACACACACACACAGATGAGCCTTCAGGGAATTGTATGAACTTTTGAACCAGAGATGCAGAGACAGAGCCTAGCCTGTTCCCACTTTAATAAACAATTTTTTTTTTTTCTTCAATTAATTAAGGTTTGGAAAGAAAAAAAATAAAAAATTGCAGAAGAGAAGTAATTTAGCATGCAGCGCCTACTTTACAGATGGATCCTACCTTTGGATGCTTATTAAATCTATGCATGATTGCGCTAGAGAAAATTAATCGCATTGTTTTTCACTATTCAGAGGGGTTTGCAAACAGCACAGAAAATGATGCCGAGCTCCAACTCCCTCCCCCCACCCAGCTCCCCCCATTCCCACAGTAACAATAAGGACACAAACCTAATCCACGTCCCACCAGCACCGTGCTAAGAAGGAACCGATTTGGACCGAGACTCGTCACACAACCCGCTGCCAGGCAAACGGTTATTTCCCAGGCTCCGAAGCCCCACCACCCAACTTTCTCACTCTGTGGCCTCTCAACTATCCAGTTTAAGGGGTTTTACTCGGACCCTGCTGGGAAGAAAGAGCTGGCCGACCGTTGGGGGTCTACTCTGGAGTGAAACTGCTGCATTTTCTGCTCGCTGACTAAACCCCAAACCTCTAATCCTTTGATAGCCGAGCGGCTGGCTGAAAATTGGCCAAGTGTTGAGAGACAAATCATCAGGGAGCCCTGGGAGACCTGCATCCTGTCAGCTTTAACAAAAGACCGTCGTACTCTAGAGATGGAGCCCACCTCCAGCCTCCTCCTCCCGCTGCAGCTTCATCCAGGCTGCCCCAAAATGAGCCTCGTGCTCAGCTCACAAGGACCATGCCCAGCAGCTCAAAAGGACCATGCCCAGCACCTCACAAGGACCATGCTCTTCTAAAGGAGTCGAGAAGAACCACGGGATTTCCCCCCAAGTCACCCTGAGGTTCCTTCTAAACCAAAACCTCCCAACTCAGCTCTTCTTGGCTGGGTTTTTAACAAGACTAGGTCCCCATCAGAGGCAAACCCACCACATTCAATTAAAAACCCCAGAAGGTGTTTGAATCTGGATCTCAAGATGTCAAAAAGATCGTAGTCTCTTTTTTTTTCTTTTTTTTTTTTTTTCCCCTCTCTTTTTTCCTACTCCCCATCCCAGCTAAGAATATACGACAGTCCACAGCTTTAAATCCCATGGACTGGGAATTGCCAAGTTTTATAAACAACTCAGATTTTTAGTGGCATCAGAAAGGAAAGGGTGAGAGGAAGGAATTGGCCCAAAGAGAAGCAGTAACGTCAGGAATTTGACAGAGGAAGCGACGCTGAGGCGGGCTTCTGCGCAAACGCTCTTCCTTCCTAGGGATAAATCCCACGAGAACGCAGGAGCTGGGAGTATGCTCGGCTGTAACCCACAAAAACCAGCTGGTTGCACGCTGGGCAAAAATCTATAGGTGCTCTGCTAAAGGCCAGCTAAAGAAGAGAGGCCGGATCGACGTGGAATTCACCGCTTGCACCAGCCATCAAGTGGAGAGGTCGCCAATGTGGTTGCCCACCTGGCTCACGAGGCAACGCTCGCTCTGGAGCCTGCCCAGGAGTCGTTACGTTGCCACAAACTTTAAGGAAAATCTGAAATTCAGAGTTTTCGCATGGCGGGTTTATCTGTATCCCAACAGAACAGCCTCACGCTCCAGCGTCTTCCAAATAATCAACCCTCCTACTTAGAGTAAGGTAAAGATGTAGAAAACTCGCCACCAAAGACCAAAAAGAAGGCCAAAAGGGTGGGAAAATCACATAGGACTTTAATGAAACGAGTGAGAGATGAAGAAGCAGAAGAAAGTAGAGGGAATGAACTCGAGGAGCTGCACGGAGAGATGGAATCAGAACTCTGAGTGGGCCTCTCCATTTTGCTGTTCAATCTCTTTCATCTCAGGCAACTTATTTGCCCCTCTCAGTTTCTCTTTTGGTAAAGCAGAGGCAGAAATACGACGTTTCTGCCCAGGAGAAAGAGCATAAAGTGGGCTGAGGCTTGTCAGAAGACCTCGCCCATTCCCAGCAGCTCCGCTCCTCGCCATGAGCACATTTCAGACACGGACCCGGTCGAGAGGAAACCAGAAACAGCTTTTCTTGGTCTGAGGCATCTACAAAGGGAGCTTTTGCAAAACACAGTCCTGACGCTTTACAGTCCGCATCCCAGTTTGCTTTACGACGGCTTCCCGGCGGAGTTTTGCCCCGATTATGATATTTCAGTGCATTAAAAAACACATTGGGCAAAGCAAATAACTTTAAAATCCCAATTTTACCAAAGCGGAGCCGGAACATTAATGGCTGGGCTGGTGACACGTTGGCCGCTCTCCTCTCAGCTATCGCTAGAGCACCTCCAGCCGTCAAGGGAGAGGACAAACCCAACATCCAGGGCTTCTGGCTTCCTCCTGGTGACAACCTCACGCAGCTCAGAGCACCCCAGGCGCAGAAAACAACGCTACTGGGTTCCTGGATCTCACTTTTCTTACAGAAACCTCAAAATCCTTCAAATACAAACAGCCCACGCCTTCCTGAGCGGGTTGGTTCTCTCCTGTGTGTCAGCGGGAAAAGGTTCTGTTTATCAGAGACACACCAGGAGAGGATATCGTGGAGTTGTTTGAGGTTTCCGTTCATTTTCTTCCAAGTTTCTCATCTATCCTACTCTTGCAGAGACCCAAGCGCCGGCTCTACCAGCCCCGGGAGGCGACGGCCGTCGGCAAAGGACCCGCAGCCCCCTCACCGTGCTCCTCGGTCACGCGGATCGCGGCTGATGTGCCAAAGTTGTTCTCCGTTCCGCTTCCAGCCCTCTGTCTATTAACTTATAATAACAGGGTTATAACAACAATTTTTAAAAAAATCAGACAATGAAGTCACACTGATAAAATAGGCCATAAACAGGGATCTATAGCCTGCTTATTGCTTTGTAATGATGAAATACGACTTAACTCGCAGTTAGCTAGAAGCAGGAATTATACACTTCTTTTTTTTTTTTTAATACCGCATACATTAAATAAATTCTCGGCAAGTTCTGTTGTCTGGAAGACCCCGCACATCACTGGAATCTTGCCACACGGCCCAGGTGGGGAACACAAGCAAATAAAGCCCCGCACCGCTATGGCACTTCCCACCCAAGGTTTCCAGAGGATTTCAGACACTGTAAAGCTTTCAAAGCTTATGGAACCGTGTCCACAAACCTCATCCGGAGGGAAGGTGCTAAGAGGTTCTCTCGCAGGTCAAGCCCAATAATGTAAAAGGTAAAAATAAACACTTTCCTCCTTAATTCCCATTTGGATGCCTCCACAACCTCTCGGTTGTGGCTCCTCCACCACAGGCAGGGACTCAGGTCCCATGCCCCGGGATCTCCCTGGGGTGGCAGCAGGGTGGAGGACAGGTCCACGTCTACAAAGGGATCACCAGAACCAGAAAAAGCACATTTCTCACAGGCCCAGCTCTCCCCAGGCCGCTGTGCTGCTGGGATGGGTATCACCGTTACCCCCAAGGCCTTTGGCCGAGTAGATAACGCCGCCAGCATGTGGATTTGCATCGTTCAGAGCGAGTGTTTTCCCAGCTGCTCCGAGGTCTTTGGAAGTTGCAGTCAAGCCCTTCAGACACCTCAACTCAGGAAAGCAATTAAGCGTATGCTTACGTGTGTTACTGACGACAAATCATTTTCTGTTCTGGGCAGAGATCGCATCGTTCCTTCCTAAAATAATTTCAACGGCAAATGCCGGTGTTTCTCAGGTTCGACAAAGCTGGCCTGACACCTCTTTTGGGATTCGTGAAGACTGGGGGTGAAGGGAGACACTTGAACGTGGAGGAGCTCTCCTTCCAGATAACATTTGTTTTGTCAGCCACGTAAACCCAGCGATATTCCTCGGATTTTTTGTACCAAAACCAGTATCGGCTCCAGCTGAGACAGCTATGGGGCAGGAATGACAGAAATCCCATTCCTGCTGCCTGACTCCAGGGAACTGACCTTTCCAGACCATCTCAACCTGCACAAGATGTCTTGAACAGTTTGAAGACTTACTGGCACTAGAGAGGCAGGCAGAATTCACCCAGGCTGGGCCTCACAGCGCTAGGCCGCACCCAGAATTACAGAACATTTTCTCCTTTCCTACAGAGTGCAAGGAAAAGGATGATCCTGAAGGTCTTTTCCAACCTGAGTGATTCTAGGATTCTACTCTGAAAAGCCACAATAAATACACCTAAAAAAAAAATCCACCACAATCCTGAGCTACCAGCCACCAAACCAGTCACTTCCAGCCCTGGGATCCCTCTAACAACAGCAGCCAGGGTCAGATGGAGCTCAGAGACCAGGTCTCAGCTCCGTTCCCATCGAATTTTTCAAGGAATCTTTACTTCCACACAGGCCAGGTAGACCAGCAATAACCACCACCATTTCACATGTAGTTTCAGAACCAGTAAGTGCCTGGTCTTCATCTCCTGGGAAGCTCAAAGCTTTGAAAAAAATAACAACCGTGCCCCAAAAGTTTATTGCTGTGAGACACATGGGGAAACTGAGGCACGACAGAAGAGAAGGAAGCAACTCGGCAGCCGTCCCCACCAAAGCCAGCGCCAGAGACAAGCCCAGGGACCCGTCCTGCCCACGGCGCCCGGCGCCTCTCCTCTTCCTCCCGATCCTCGTGCCGGCCGCTGACGTGGAAAAGCTTTTTGGCGGCGGGTCGAGAGGAAGGGGGAACAAACCCAACTTTTTTCGCCTCTTTGCGCGAAGGCGCCGGAGACGAACTCCCCGAAATACGACCAATTTGTCGGCGGATTCGAAGGGCTGGGGGAAGGGGAGGCCGGAGGAGGCCTGGACTATCTTTGGGGGTTGCCATGGCTGCAAGGTCATCCTTCCAGACTTGGCTCTACCAGCAGAGTTCAGACGGGTCAGCGTGTGACCGGCTCAAACCCCGAGGTTAAAAGTTCAAGCAGCGAAGGAAAAACCAATATGTCCACGCAGAGTATGCTGTACAATTTATTTCAATTTACATCAAGCCATGCATATAAAATTTAGATAAATTCTATTCAGATCTGATGTTGCCTGACACACAATGTATGCAAACAGATGTCTTTGGGGCTTTCACTCAGCTTTGGGGAGGAGACGGGGGGCTAACTTAATATATATTAATAAGATATATAAATGGGGTGTTGGGGGGAGAAGGCCTTTTATTATTTTACAGAGAAGCAAGACGGAGATTTTAGGTTCAAAACCACCGGATTCCCTTCTCCCTGTTTTAATTCTTTCTCTCCCCCCGCTTCTTTGTAATTTCCCGAGCTCTCCCAATCCACGCGGTGTCATATTAAGAAAGATAATGAGTATTTACAACTGCAGCCCTGCTTGTCACCGCAGTTATAGCCTCTATTTATATCCTGTGCCACTTTCTCCGGATTCCCAGTGACTGATGGGTTTGATTTATATTTCAAAGCTGTTGTTCCCCCCTCCCTTTTCTCGCTTCTCCTTGAGGTCCCACCTTCGGAGCGAAGCGGGGCGGCTGCGGCTCGGCGCCGCGGCCACGAGATGGCTCCTGGACCCCTTCTCCGGCTCCTGGCCCCCTTCTTTGGCTCTTGGATCCCTTTTCCAGCCACCACCGGGGTCTGCACAGGGTCCAGAAAAGCACTGGGACCCCAAGGAGCCAGTGATGCCACGAGCTGGGGCACGGCACCGGACAGGAGGGAGAGCTCCCCTCCCGGCTTCGTCCGAGCATCAGCTCTACCTGAATCCATGCACAAAACTCTCCGTAATTGCCTTTTGCTGGGTTTAAGAAATAATAGGAGGAATAAAAGGAAAAGATGGAATATTATTTTAAAATTGAAAAATAGCAGGGCACCCAAAGCGCCAGAGAGGAAAGGTTTCCCCGTGGCTGTGCGGCAGAAAAAAAAAAAAGATGAAATAACTTGGTTTTCCCTGATTATTAGCTCTCCTGGGTGGGTTTTTGAGGGGAAAACTGGCAGGAAAAAGTGGGGAAACGGGGAAAAAACAGGGGAAGAGATTCAGAGGACACCAGTGGGTGCTCCTTTACTCCAGGAGGGCTGGATCCGCCCCCCCCTTCCCCAGCCAGGCAGATATTAAAAGTTGGTGTCGCCCAGCAAGGTGCTGGAGCTTCTCCCGAGCAGGGACCGGCAGGATGAAGCTAAAATAATAAAATCGGAGTGTTCTGGAAACATACTGCAGCCTTTTAGGGAAAATTAGCCAGATTGTTTCTATAACTCGTTTAATGAGAAACAGTCACACTTTAAGGGGTGCTTGAGTCGGCGGCAGTAATGAGAAGCTGCTGCACTTCGGACGAGCGCGGCAGTTATTTTCCGAAGGGTGCTCGTCTGTAATAAGTACATATGCACTCTGGCAGCCAGCAGCATCTTCCAGCTTCCCAAGGTTTTATATTTTTTTAAAAATAAAATAGCCTGGCTTTAAAAAAAGTCTCCCTTTAGCCTGGCAAATAAGCTGGGAAAGCAGTCATTAATAAAACCGACTTGCTTGGAATAAAAGTAGGGATTTTTTTTTTGCTTTTCTTTCTCTTTTAAACCAGCCTCATTTAAGTGCTTTTGGTGGTAAAAACTAAGCTTTCAGGTGAGAGGTAATTTTCTGATAGTCACCCCTTAGCTTTTCTTCCTCTAGAAAAGAATGAAAAAATAAAAATCAAAACTGATTTGCAAATTCTTTAGTCGGTCCCGTAAATTCGAACAAACCCACAGCCAGTTTTCGGTTGAAGCGAGACGGCCGGAATTTCATACATCAGAATATAAATCCAATTCTCTTTACCTGCCAGAATTTCCTCAGAGAGCAATTTCAAGGTCACAAAGAACGGGCCAAATCCTGAAGTCTTTATTCAGTTTTATTTAGTAATTATCCTGACTTGGCCGCGAGTTTTGCCCGTGACCCGCGGTCCGTACCAGTAACGCCTAAGTAATGGTTTAATAAAGACCTTGGCGTATTAAGGTAGGAATATTGGGTCAAATGGCAACTCATCCGTCCGAGAGCACGAGCGGATGTTTGCGTTACAAATGTAGGTACGAAACCTTCCCCGTGTTCAAAGCGGTTCCTTCCTCGGCGCCGGGAAATTAATGATCGACCCACTTTTCAATGACTAAAAACGAGGGAATAAAACCCATTCCAGAAGCCCTCAATTTCTCGATATGGACAAAGTGCCTTATTTTCATCAGCCCTGTCAGTTATGACAAGGGCCGACCGGACAAATACCAGCTCGAATTCGGGCCATTCATTTCTATTCACGATGATTTGAGCAGAGGCTCAACTGCCTAAAAATATATATGGGTTCCAGGGTCGGCTTTTTTTTGGTGGTGGTGTTTGGTTGATTTTTTTTTTATTTTTTTTTTTGTTCCTTCACAGAAGGAACGATAAACTATAAAAACGAGACAGGAAGACTTTGAGATGCTTTGCAACGGTTACACTGACGGCGTTTCAAGCTCCGCTTCTGCAAAAAAAAAAAAAAACGGACATTGCTGCCGTTTAAAATAAACGTAAAAAAAATAAAAATAAAAAGCGTTTGCCCTCTCCCCCCTCTCCTCAGATTTGCCGGTCGCTCGCTGGAAGCCAAGTTGCAAGAAATAAGATTTACTGCAGCGAGAAGCTTTGACTATATTTGTAAGTGAGTGTTTCTTTTATATCAGTTCCAGACTCCAGCTCACAGCATCCCTTGAAGAACAGATGTCCTGGGGCCGTGGAACCATCCATCCTGCCCCGCAGTTTGGGGGGTCAGTCCCGTAGGAGACGACAGCCAAGAGGGCTCTACAATTGGCATGAGAAATCTACTTTTTTCTGATGAGCCGGAGAATAATATAAAAACGGAGCATCGCTGTGAGCAAAAGACGCTAATTTGCTACACTACTGGATGTGGCTGGGGAGAGGCGGCGGCGGCGGCGGGGGGGGGAGAGGGAGGTGGAGGAGGAGGGATGGAAGAAGGAGGAGGGGGGGGGAGAAGAGGGGCTGGAGGAATAAAATTCCACCCAGTTATAGAATCAGCGTTCGAAGCTGCTCCCAGTTCTTCATCAGCGTGAAAAATGACAACTGTAACCAGATTTTTCTCTGTCACCGGCGTAAATGTGCGATTACAGCTGTTCATATTTTCACTCTAATGAAGGGTTGCGCATTTAAATGGTAAGATTTATTATAGATTGCACGCCGCCTACGTACATGCAAAACCGTTACCCGACGCCGCAAACGCCGCTTGTTTATTCTGGCATCAATTATCATTTTTCTCAATTTTTAAATAATAAAAAAGCCCATTTGGGCACAGACGGGTTTCTCTTTCTTCCGAAGAAATAAACCAAATCTCCAAATGCTAAGGGGGAGGGGGGGGGGGGAAGGAAAATGGAACGACACGGGAGCAAATAAAAGAAGAGCGGGACCCTTCCCTCATCCCGGCAGAAACGCGCAGCCGATCGCCGGCGTCGGTTCGCTCGCTTTTTTTTTTTTCCCTTTTCCTTTTTTTTTTTTTTGCAGAGAAACCGGTACGAGGTTGGGTTCATAAACAGGTGAAATGATGGAGTTTATTGCAACCAACATCAACACTGAAACTAAATAACTGTGTTGCCATCTACGGTCCCGCTGAAAGACGGATGGTAAACTTGACCTGCCGCTGGTACTATCCGAGTGCCATTTTTTATCGCCCTTGGCCGCCCCCCCGGCTGAGCGCGCTGGGTAAATGCCTGTGCGTGGTCAGGTCAGGCGCGGGCGCGGGTGAAACTCCGTTCACATTTGCATACAGGCGGGCTCTCACAATGAAGACCCATCTGTTCCCGTCACCGAGTACAAATCGAGTGTCACCCAACTCGCTGCAAACGACAGCCGCGCGGCCATTAGCCGGAGGAACGCTTAGCTCAGGTTACGGATATGGAACTGCTGATTTGGGTTTAAATACCTGATAACTGAAGACTTTTTATTAGGAGCGAACAAAGAGTGAACCTTGAACTGCTGGCGAGAGCACCCCACTCCCCCACGGACCCGACACCCACCCTTCACCCTCTATTAGCCACACAAAAACGCTGTATATTTTTCCAGGAAGAAAAAAAAAAAGGGAAAACAAACCTAACAAAACCTAAACCAGATTGAAATGTCACAAACCAGATCTTAGCGGCGAGCGACGACACCAAATTTATGCCGAAGACGGGACGGGCGCAATAGGAAAAGGGAGAAAAGGATGGGTGGTGTAAACAGAAGGCGAACTCTGAACTTTGCGTGCCCTTTGAGGTCATTAATATTGTTGCAATGTTGTTCCTTGAACTTCCAACGAAATTTTTGCCAGGGTGGAAATATTCGCAGCTCGGGTTCAGCAGAGGTGAAGCGCTGCCCTCCTCGCCCCTCCGGCCACCCCTCCCCAGTCCCAGCTCCGGTCGCCGGCCCGTCGGTGCTGCTCTACACCGAGCAGGGATGGAGCAGGACCCGTCTCAGCGTGTCCTCCTCCGTGGCGTGTCCCCAAAGTAGCTGCGTGAGCCCCAAGGGCAGCAGGATCGCAGACCAAGTTCACAGCCAGCTTTACTGGCCGCAACGAGAGGTTTGGGGGCTGCTCCTTCTCTCCACCCAATTTAGAGCCTTCTTGGGGAGCTCCCTTGGTACTTTTCCCCTTCAAGTGAGGGAAGCGCTAAACCTCTGCAATTTATTTTCAAGATGAGGTCAAAGGGCTTTATTTTGTGCTCAGGATGAGCCTCCTGTACCATGATTAAGCCATTAGGAAAATAAAAAAGCAGCGAGGGTCGCCACCCATGTGGGAAAAATGGCGCGATCCCCACCGCCCTGAACCCCTCCTGGTTTCCACAGAGGAAAGGGGCCAAATCCTCCCACAGAGACGCTTCTGAGCGTCCGCTGCCAAACTCTTTGGGCCCAACTGCCAGCTCTGGACGTTCACGGCCCAGTCATGGCCAAGGCCCCAAGGGAACCCACCACAGCCCTGCAAGGAGCGGGGCTCCAGCCCCCTAGAACCGAGACACGGCCGGTCACAGATTCGATTCGGTGCCACAGTCGAAACTCTTTCCAAGGTCACGTCGTGATGCTGTGAGGAAGAGGCCAGAGATCCTGACTTGAACCATCGCTACTAGCCCACCTTTCCACACCTACACCTGCCCTTGAGAAAGAGCCCCTTGCGAGGGCAGCCCTCACCAGTTTTTCTTACGCCCTTTTCTCCCAGGTCCAAAAAACACCCGAGCACTTCCCAGTTGGGTTTGAGGAAACCCACTCCTGTCCCCCAACAAACCAGAACCCCCATTAGCACGGACAGAAGCCACATATTTATTGGGAGGAAAACAGACTCCTCCGGAAGCCTGAACAGCAACACGTTTTTGCTCCTCCACCAAAACCCTGATAAATCCCACAAGACGGGCAAGTTTTCCTCACCGGTCACATCCCAGCTGCTTTCCACTCTCTTGGAAAAAGTTCCCATAAAGAAAGTGGGTATTTGCATATCACAGGCAAGGCCCTTCTCGGGATGTCACCGATTTGCATGCAAGGTGGCTGCATGTGGCAGCGCGCTCCGAGGGGAAGAATAAACCAACCAGGAGAGAAGAAAAAAAAAAAAAAAAAAAGCCCATTACACAAGGTTTACCCTTCTGTTGGCTCCTAAAGAAAGAAAGCCCCATTAAAGAGCTGTCACTGTTTTAATTCCAGTTTTCCTACAGGGATATGATCCCATTCCCTTCCCCAAAAGATAAAGCAACTCGTCTGATAGAAATATTGGCTGCTTGGCGTGCGTGGGTGTTGTGGTAGGGTTTTTGTCGGCTTTTTTTTTGGGTTTTGGTTTTTTTTTTTGTTAGGAGTGAACAGGAACTGAACCTTGAACTTCATTTACCCTTTGAACTCGTTACCTTTAAACAAAATTCCCCATGCTTTCCCTCTTCAAACAAATTTCATCACAATTACAGTCCCTTCCACTTCGCTTAAAGATATATAATCATTGACTTGACCTAATTACCTGGCGCAGGCCTTTCTCTACAAGGTGAAAGCCATATTGGTGTGAACAGAAGCTGACCCCTGTATTCTTGATACCCCAATTTTATTCTAATTATTGTACAGAAGGTTTTCCATCTTCCTCTGTCCTCCTCTTCCCTCCCCCCAGTTGCTATTTGGTTGCCGGCGCGTTCGTTGATGCCCTTTGGGTTGCGAGCTGCCTGGAGACGGGCTGCAAAATCCATCTCACGGTGAAAAGAGCAGGGTTTGTGGTGGTTTGTTGGTTTTTTTGTGTTTTTGTTGGGTTTTTTTTGTTGTTTTTTTTTTACAAGCTCCCCCATTCGACAGGGAAGCAGGAGATTCAGTTCTGCAAAAAGCTGCCAAGAGCCGTCTCCTGCACACGACGGGCGCCCATCGCCCACCCCCCCCGAAGCGCCCGAGTTCGGGGAGCAGCCCCGGACCCCCACGGCACAGCCCTCCCTGGGCTGTTTGCAGACGGGGATTAAAAGCTTTAGGCTGCCAGGGAACGGGAATTCTGCCATGGAGACTGAAGTCAGTGTTTCCAGTAACGCCAAGGGATGGCACGGAGGATGTAAGCACAAAGAATTGGGGTCTGGGTGGCCCTGCGGTCCCCTCTTCCTCCACAGCCAAGAGAGGAGCACCTGGCCTGCGAGCCAAGGTCACTCCACGGCCAAGAACCAACACTTTCAGCCTCGACAGAGTCAGTGTAGTGACCCCAGGACTCACGTGTCCATCACCTCGATGGTTTTTCACCCCCTAATTCACCCTCCCGAGCTACAAGGGGAAGTTCAAGGGTGCTGGGTTGATCCCGGTCCAACCTCGTCTCTAGAAGCCGATGTGTCGGGAGCTGAATCACTTCGTGCTCCTTGGGCATCACCCCCTTTGTCACCCTTGGAACTATCAGCTCTTCAGAGCTGTACCCCGGTGCAAAACAGCTTTGGTACCGGGATAGTACCACAAAATATCACTGCAAGGAGAATTCAGTTCTCTTCCAGAAGACCAGGATGAAACTGTTGCACCTTCTTGGATAAGGCTGAAGGTTACTATGGATCCTCACCTTCTTTCAGGACAGTTTTTCCCCTTAAAAATAAAATGAAGTTTGTGACCAGAGGACGGAATTTCCCACCGGAGTCGTTAGCCTCCTATTTTCTGATGGCAGGATTCAGAGACAGAGAGAGGCTTAAACGACCTCTGCAATTCAAGACATTTCCCCTCTTACTGTTTAAAATCAACAAGAAAAAAAAAAACCTAACGAAATCAGCTCCGACATTAATAAAGAGTCGCAGCAATTGACAGGCAGGGTCACCGCGAAACGGCACCTCCCCAACCTTCTCATTTGTCTTGGGCAATTGAAAAATAATTAGCAATTGCGAAAGGGTTCAATACCTAAGAGTAAACAAAGGGAAAAGGGTTACTCTGAGTCATGGTCCCATGGCCTGGAGCAGAGCATTTTCTCATACAAGGTGAGCATCCCCAAACCCACCCCCCACTCCCTTTTTCCACGACAAATTAATCACGGATCGGCCAGGAAGCAACAGAGAGGGCAGGTGGGGACGGTCGACCGGAGCTGCTCTTCGCATTCAAATCCCTTTCCTGCTCTTTAGTTTTCCGAGCCCCGCAACAAAAGAAGAAGCGGAGGCGGCGAAGAGCCAGCGCCGAATTTTGCAGATAGGTGGTGCGCAAAGCCCGGCTCTGCGTCAAAGAAGGGAGCGCGTCCATTTGTTATGGTCTCTTGGCGAGAAAGGCCGTGCTCAGATGCCCTGGAGCTCCGCTGTAATAAATAGACGTTGAAGATTAAAGGAGCAAATCCTACCACCTGCCCCAAGCCTGAACCCACAGATTTAGCATACTGGGGTACCCAAGAGGGACGGAGGCTTTGTAGACGACGGAGCTATAACCATTTTATGGCGGTTTCTGCAACCTCGGGGGCTTGTGCCGGTGCCCCTGGCTCAGACAGCTCCGCTCCCCTGCTGAGTCCTGAATTCAGGGCTTGAACGGGAAGACCCAGGGGGAGGGAGGGGAGGAAAGCGGTGCCCGTCCCCGTCCCCAAGCCTAGCCCAGCCATCACAGCTTCAAACCGAGGAACCAAAACCCAAAGTCATCGTGATCCGCACTATTGTCCTCCTCCTCCTCCTCCTCCCGCAGTTCTTTGATCAGCAGCAAGTTTGCACATCAAAGAAAAGAAGGAGAAGGGAATATTCAAACACCGATATTGCCTGGCCTTACTTTCCCCTGGTAGGGCCGGTTCGTTTTCCATTACAAAAGTTTGTTTGTTTTTTTCAAACTTCCTCCTTTCCTTTTCTTTTCGTCGGGACTGAGTGGCTTTGCAAGGCCTTAAAAATACAACTGAAGCCTTTCCGATCAACTTATTCCAAGCGCATTTGAAAAGAAAAGCTCCTGGTTTGGGTGGGTTTTTCCAACTAGATTTCTCCTAGACTAGGAGGGAGAGAAAGGATAACAAAATCTGTCCTTCGTTCGAAATAAGATGCTCTTTCCCTGCCCCAATAAAAATCACACAAACTGATGGACCTGGTCCAGTAGAACAAGCAGATCCAGGGAGGCACAAAGCAGATGTTGAATTTCCACCTAGAGATGAAAATAAAGCAACTTCAAATCAACCTTGGGAGAAAGCAAACTGGAAACCCCATCTTAGGAGCAGCGTCACCACCCTGACGTCCTCTAGACGACAGCCAGTGAAGATGTCTCAGCACTTTGGGAGGTGTCACAATTCGAGGGAGCCAAAGTCACGTTCTGCTCCTTGATGGCTACAGAGACGACTCGGGCAGCCACGGGCTTCCTAGGCTAGAGGTAGGACAGGGGTGTGAGCACAGAAAAGGTACAAACGTACCCATGGATTGTTTTGTACTTCCCACCAATCTCCATTTGCATCCAGCCTTACAGGACTTACAACAACAAAGTTCCCAAACTTCCCAAGAAGTCCTTCTAATCACAGCCGAGGACTAAGAAATACGAGGAAGGCGACAATCAAAAGTAGCCCCCGCAGTTTAAAAAAACACAATACCAAGGTGAAGCTGAAAAACGCCCTGGGCAAATCTAATCTGGGCTCATAAAACAATGGAGCAGATTTGGGAAAGAAAAAAAAAAATTAATAATTTTTTCAAAAGGGACTAAATGACTTTACGAGCACCTAGGCTGTAATTGCCTCCTGCGCAAGGAGCAACCTTTGGGTTTGTAGCGAGCGAATGACCTCGGGCAACACCCGGTCAGCCTTTCCGATCAAGCCACCAAATTAGCGGACGAAGGGTAATGTGGAAGCTGCAATATATCTAGAGACTTTACAGAGCGTTTGATGTGGTGCGGCAGCAAATCTCACCGAGGAAGAGGAGTAAAAAAAAAAAATTAATTTACCTCAGCTTGGATAGAAGGGATCGTCACAGACTGAAAATTGGCCCAAGGGCCACAGACAAAAGCCGCTGATAAATGGTTGTCTGTCACGTGGGGGAGAAGAGCCTGTGTTGGGGTTCTGCAGGGTATTAGTCCCCGTTTTATCTGAGGCAAGTAAACAGTCCATTAATTCAATGAGCAGGAAGATACTAAATTAGGTGGTAATGCAAATATCAAGTGAAAGCAGAGGAAATAATAGCAGGGGACACGGAGAGGTTAGGAATATGGAAAGAATAAGAAAATGAGATTCATCCTAGGAAAGAATAAAGTGGGGTAACAAAGGAAAGCGATTCAGAGCGAGGCCGGCATCGGGGAACGGCACCGAGGGGAAAAAAAGGGAAAAAATAAGAATTTGCAGTGCGGTTGAGGATCGCAAAAATAAACTGGTCGAAACCCCACGAACGGGAGGGAAATGGTTTCCATCCCATTTATGGGATTCCGACCAGTTTATTTCAGATCTCTGAACTCATCCTGTAGTCCCTGGCTCCCTGGAATGCTCAGGTCTGCTTTGGAGCGTAAGGACAGGAACGAAGTTTAAGGAAGGAGGACTCAGGGTAGACTTGAAAGCTTCACTAAGCCCAAGACCTCTCCCGCAGACGGCCACGGCCTTTGGGGGACAGCAGAGTTCTGTCTTTTTAGGTAACTAAAAGTGGGTAAAACCAGAGACACGAGTTATGGAGGGGGTGGAGAGCACCGCCCTACATATATATGTTCAAAGACTGACACCAACCACCTGCCCGCTCCAAACCTTCAAGGGAAGTTCACCCCTCTCGTGCACATCCTCTCCACACACCTCATGCATCAGGTGTTTTATCAGGAAAGGCAGAGCGCTTCCAGGGATTTGGAAGGAGTTCAGAGAGCAGAGGGAGCTTCGCTCTATTAAATTTTGTCCTCCCTTGGGTTTTGTGACTTCTTCACCCACTCTTAGCACAGCCTCTCCAAGGCATCTCTTCTGGCAGGCTCTCGTTGCCCTCAACATACGACTGTCTCAGCACCGAGCGCCTCTGCCCCAGATACCATCAGTTTAAAGCTAAAATAAACTTCCGACTTCTTCCCCCAAATTCCAACCTTTTAGTTAACGCTTTGATCCTCTGCAGAGCGATCCCAGACCATTTCCATCTACAGCAGACGGCCAAGGCTCATTACGAAAGGCAAAACGGTTCTTTGCCTGAAGAATCTGAGGCAAGGTGTTTGGGGCTCCAAGGCTTTAAGACGCAATGGCCACCAACACCACAGGCTCTTCACTGGACCTGGGTCAAGTGACTTTCAGTCCACATCTCAATGAGAATTATTTCCTCCCATCCAAGGGACTACTTCCTCCACAGCCAGACCAGTGGTGGAGTCCCCATCCCCGGAAGAGCTGAGGAGACGTGGTGCTGAAGGACATGGTTTAGCGGTGGCCTGGCAGCACTGGGTTAATGGTTGGACCCAAGGAGCTTCAAGGTCTCTTCCAACTAGAACTATTCCACGAATCTTACTGTAAAAACAGACTAATGCTCCCCTGCTACCCTTCGACCTCTCCAGGAAGCTCTTTGGGATTGTCAAGGCTTCGTTCTCCAAAGGCCCCCCAGGTGGCAGCAGCCGGGAAGGTGCCACTGCGAGGGCAACTTGGTTAAAAGCTGAGGCGGCAGCGACACAGCCCTGGGTGACGGGGTGTTTTAAGGGCTTGATCTATCTGCCAGAGCGTTTGCTCAAGCCCAGGGTGAGGGTGGATAGAGGAACAGCAGCAATTCACCCATTTGAAACAGCAGCTCCCACTTTAACCTACGAGCACAGGGAAAAAAAAAAAATAAGGGTGAAGCTTTGTAACCAAATCAAAAGAGCTGTGAGCTCAATAACGGGCATTATCCCATGGCAAAGATTTTGTTATTGTTGAGTCCTGATTCCTTTATCTCTCGGAGACAATCAACCTTCAGCCAGAGGAGTCTAACCTTAAAACCCCATAACTCAATTTTACGTAGTGTTAAAGTTTGGGGGGATATTTGTCAGGGCCGGAGCTGATACAATCAGTCTGGAGGACCCTGGAACAAAGAGCGGTGGGTGAAGAGCGTGTCACCTCCGCGCACATTCGTTTCCTTGATGAACAAGGAGCTATTAGTCGGCGAGAAAGCATTATCAGGGTGAAGGATGACGCCGATTGTTTCGGCCGCTCTTCCCGTGACACCGGATTAGAAGAAGAAGTCCCAGTGTTTGCTCAAAGCCCCAGCGGCTCTGCCCCCGCCGCCCCCAGGTAGGCCTCCGGCTCGCTCCCAGCCGCAGGCCGAAAAAAATAAAATCAATCTGGATGCCCGATCGCTTTCGACTGCCACGTCTCTCTGAGGGTTAAACAATAAAAGTTTAACTTGTTTTAAGAGGTAGTTCATCACCGCGAGCCGGAAACAACGCTGCTCTCGAAAACAGGCGCGCGCGGAGCCTCCGCGTAAAACGACGACAACGACAGAACATCCAACGGGGCCTCTTGGCCCGAGTAAACCCGCCGGCAGGTACCGCAGCTCTGGGGAGAAGCTTGCAGAATAAAGTTACACTTGAGGCCTTATGTTAAAAGGAGAAATTAAAGCCAGAAAAAAAATGTTTTGAAAAGCTCCTTTTTTTTCCCTTCCAGTTGCTCTTCGACGCGTTTCGTTTTCCAATTTATTATAACCAGCCCTTAAATTAAATTCTCCAGGACAGTGGCTTTATTTTTTTTGCACATAGCGATTTTCAGCACTACATAACCTGAGCCATAATTTAACATATTCCCTGTGGCTCACACCGAATCCCACGTTTAAGCACATGCTTAAATCGGAACGAAGTCCGTAGTAGTTTAGTGTGTGTTAATGGCTACAGAGCCGGGGCTTTTATTGCTGTCCAGACCATTTCTCTCAGCTGGCAATTTTGCATTTCAGGACGTGTTAGTGTTTTGGGATCGATCCTGCAAGATGCAGGTACCACCACCGTTATTCCCACAGTTCCACCCAGGCAAGCAGACAGAACTCCGTGTGTTTTGGTGGGACGAAGCATCCTGACTTTGAATATTTCTTGGTTTTCTCCCCCGAAGGAGAACGGCCCCGAGGCTCTGTGCGCCCCTACGCCAGAAATATGGGGAAAGCACACGTCTGTTTGCCTTTTTGTCCTCAAACTGTCACGTCAACGTGTTCCATGGATGACAGGAGAGCAGTTTACCCTGGTTGCAGACAAGTCATCTTCTCATTCGAGCAGAGCAAGAGCTTCCTTCTAATAACCTCACTACGCGCTCAAAATCCTAGCAGGAAAAAAATGAACCCCAAATCTTTGCTACAACCTCAACACACTTCAAGGGCATGATATGGAGCATCTCTTCTCCTTGCTCCCTTGAAGCAGGCACACAGAACCTACCCAACAGTTCACCTCACTACGCGTAGGTTTGGTGAACGAACGGCAATTCTAGACCTGCTGTAGCCCCATCGCTGCCGCTGCAAAGGACGCTCAACCCTGGCACTCCTGCGAGGGCAAAATCCCATTTCCCCAAGTCCAAGTGAGGTCCTTGGTGCCAACCAAGGGCTCTGGGCATCCCGAGGCCACAGGGCACCGACCGGCTGAGCCAAGACCGGCATCTCCTCTGCCACGCCGCCCAACCACCGCTCCTCGGCATCCCGCCTTCCGAGCGTCCCTCCTACGGAGGAAACCCCGCACGGGTGGGTCAGGAGAGACCCTGGTGCCTGTTAGTTTGGGCAACTAGAAAAACTTTCTTTTGAAATAGGGCAGGAGAGAAGCTGTAATGAAGCTCCACCTGACACTTCGTTAACTTACGTTTCCTGCATATTGATCCCTCTGCTGGGGAGAACATAGAGACATAAAGCGTTTAACGCCTTGGATTTACATCCTCATGAATAAAAAAAGGCCTTTAGGAGGCGGGTGCGTTATCCCAGCCCCCCCAACTCAAGGGTAACTCGTGCATTGATAATTCCCCCGCCTTTGACGCCGGCAACGCGCAATTCGCCACGAGAGGAAGCTCCATCCCGGCTCCTGACAGCTGCCACACCACCCGGGACCACGCACCCGATGGCATCGGCTCCGAACCCCCCCCAACTCATGCTGAAATAATCTAGGGGCTGAGGGCATCCTCCCCTGCAATTAATTTTAGGCTGCAATCATAAGCCGACGCTCCCTGGCTTTGCACAAGCTCGCTGCTGTTAAGCTGCTTACCGCAAAAAAAAAAAAAAAACCTAAAAAAAAAAAATCCAAATAACACCTTGTCGTTAAAGACTGTCCTCCAGGTACGGAAAATAAATCTATTCATCTGATCCTGCGCTTAAAAAGCAATACAAAGAAACTTTAATTACGCTTTTTCCCTGTCGGCAAAGAGCGAAGGCGGCGGGATTTCTGCTTCCGAAAAGCCGCATTAATAAGTTACCGGCGTTCCAGCGACTTCCAAGCGATTTCAGTTATAACTCCTGTCTGGGGCCCCACTTGAACCGCTGAGATTTTACACCACGCGTTTCGTAACGTTTTTTTTGGTTTTCTCCAGAGCTCTTGCGATCGAGGAATCGCTTGAGAATCCCAGTTTGAAAAAAAACAAACCAAACCACAAACAAACATCCCGGCGGTTGGGCAGAAACCCTTTTCCAAACCACAAAACACCCAAAGACCCAATCGCGGCCGCGATTTAGTTGTGTCTAAAAAAGCAACTCGTGCTTTTTGATTTTAAGGATTCGCTCGAATCCTAAGGTTGACCGTCCTCTGCTGCAAATAACCACCCGGAAATTGCACCCCCTTTAGATGTGGGAGCTTAAGGGACAGGCTGGACCAAAACATTCCAGCTTCTGAGCTGGTTTGTGTCAGGATCAAGCCCCCAAAAAGCCCTAAGAAGCCACTGGGGGGGATGCTCCAAAGAGCCCGAGTGGGCTGAGTGTCAGCAGGGACTTGCCCTCCGCTCCTCCCGCCGCTCAGCGTCGAGGTCTTACGTTTTATATAGGAAAAAACAGCTTTTACGGGGTGCGGGGCGAGGTGAGGGGGGAGATGAGACAAGACAGAAGGTACTTGGCGATCACCGGCTTTTCCCCAGGCACCCTTAGCACAAGAACAGCCTCTCAGACCAACTCTGAGCTCCAAACGAGCACCCACAAAACCACAGGCTCCGCTGGCCGCCCTCAGGACCAGCAGCCGCAGCTCACGGTGGCCGGCTGCCGGACGCGGCGGCCGCCGGTCAGGCGGGAGTTCTGCAGCAATCGCTCGAGCTACAATTTGCCGCAGCCGTCAAAATCCCCAAGAACAAGACGAAGCCGCTTTGAACGGGGCGGGGGTTTTGTTTGTTTGTCGGTTGGAAACGCATGCTGAAATCCTCGGCGGCGTTACGCTCGTCGCTGCTTGTTCTCTGCAAAGGTCTGAGCTCTCGGCTGTAATTTATGCATCTGTTTCTGGCAGCCTGCGAGCCACCCACCCTCCCTCCTTCTCCACCTCGAACAAATAATCCTTAATAGAGAAGTGAACCGAGTCGCTCTGGATAAAATATCGCTCTTGACCGGCCAACAACACCGGTTCCAGGAACTTATTTGCACAATGCCAGAGACGTTGGCAAACTGGGCTCGAAAGCTCTGAGGTGATGGTGCATTTCCCATCGGGAACGGGAGAAATCGAAGGACGGGAGCTCTGGAGCTTTAAGGGAGCCCGATTTCTTTACCAAAATGTCACGTAGGATAAGTAGGGAGTTTTTTAGAAAGCGTGTCGTTTGCCTACACGTGGGATTCGTTCCTGTTCTCCTCCCCGTGGCAAAAGTCACGTTGAACTGGTCAAACCTGCTCCGAGCCACGGTGAGGAACCAGCAGAAATAAGTGATCTGTGGTTTAACCTCTTGCTCCCTGGGCTCGTTTGGATGATGCCCGAGTTCCGGAAGGAAAAAAAGGCAGGAGAAACCGTTGACGGAATCACACTTGTCACAAACCCGTTCCCCGAATGTTTCCTGACGTTGTTTCGTATGACTTAAAAGCACAGCAAGAGTAAGTTTATAAAAAACCCATCAAAAGCAACACAGGGCGGTTCTGGACGGCAGGGAAGCAGAGATAATCGCTTCTAATGGTGTTTGAAAAGAAAAACCTGATGCTTTCAACCCCAGTCAAAGAGACATTTCCACTCATCTGTGGCGTTCGCTCCACACAGACCATCGAACTTGCAAACTCGCAGCATTTCCCAAACGGGTTCTTAATCCGCATTTTATTTCACCCACTTTGTTAGTACACCTGCAATTCAACGGCCTTTGGGCCACGGCACAAGTTGAGAGCCCCAGGCCGCGCTTCCCTTCCCCTGTCTCGGTCACCAAGTGCCTCCCCACCCCTGTTTACCCCGGAGCTGGGACGGGGAGGAGAAAAACCACAATTTCCACTTTGGGGTTGGAAAAGCAGAAATCCATCGATACGAGGGTTTCATTCACCGCGCCGAGCCGAGAGAATTCCGCGGTGGGAAGAAGAAATTCGCAGAAACACCTGGTTTGGAGGTTGGGGGTGTTTGTTTTGTTGTTTGGTGTGGGGTTTATTTAAAAAAAAAGGTAATATAAAAGGCAAAAGGCGGCCGCACGGGGCTCGGGCAGCGCCGCTCTGCGCCACAAGGGGGCGCTGCAGAACTCTGCTGCCGCCCGCACNCACCCACCCCCTCCTGCACCCCTTAGCACCCACCTATCCCACACTACGTGACTCTGCGCACCCACTGACATCCCCAGCACCCACCCCCCAACCCCCTGCAGGCAGCTGGCACCTCCAAGCTGCACCCATCCCTGCCCGAGCAGGGTCCAGCTGCTCCCGGTGCCACTGAAAACATCCCTGAAGGCTGGATATTTAAAGCAATTAATCCCACATTTAGGAAGCGAGTCCATAGAGTTTGGAAGTGTGTGAAAACTACGGGGGAAATAAAAGCAGAAGCTTGTATTGCTGCCCATGGACCAGGGAAGAAGCTTCTAGAAGTTTAGAGAGCTCTCCTCTGGAGTTACAAGCCGGCAGCCGGTTTCTGAAAGAGTTCTGTACAAAACTCACTTTGGTATTTGATCGTTGCCCTGCCCATTTTTAGGTACCAAACGGGGCCTTCTCCAGGATGCAAATGGGTTCAAGAAGTATCTGGAGATGGATTAAAGATGTGCCACCTCTTTATGGTTTCTAATCCCCCCCCAAAAGCTTTAGTGTCACATCGCATTTGTGTCTGTCCCGCTCCCATCCCCAAGCCACAGAGAAGCACCGTCTCATCTACCACCCTTCACACCTTCTAAGAAAAAAGTCCTTTTTAGGACATTTTTATAAAGCAAAGCGAATTTCTGCTGTCAAGACTGGATTTTCAAATACTCAGAACTTGTATATTCAACAAAACCCCCCCACCCAGAACAGAACGAGCTGTAAGCGGGTTTGCCCAAAGTCCTCTGCTGACATGATGGAAACATCTTGGAAGTCAGAGGCAAGATTTCTTACCCTGGAGCCCACGCCTGACAGAACCCGTAAAGCACTTTTCCTGTCACTGTGAGTTATGCTCCTTCCACGTGCTAACCAATACCTCTGGAACATCCAAGAAAACACCTCCTTGTGCCTGTTGTTGTGACACGGCGGGACAAGCGGCTCTCACCCCCTCAGCTCCCTGTGACCTCACCCTGACACTGAGTCAACCGTTTGCACCCTGGCCCAGAATCTTCCCAGCTCGATCACGGACACCCCAATTGATCAAGGAATCATAGAATCATGGAATCATAGAATTGTCAGGGTTGGAGGGGACCTTAAAGATCATCTAGTTCCAACCCCTCTGCCATGGGCAGGGACACCCAGGAGTGCTAAAGATTAAAGGTTAAAGATTAAAGATTAAAGATTGGCAACTCCCACCCCTCAGGACGCTGTGGTATCTCCCTTACGCTTCCCTAAAACTGAATGAACAAACACCATCAAATTAAGGGATCTACTGGAGACTTGACATCAGGAAAAAAAACTTCACAGCAAGTTCAGTCAGCCATTGGAACAGGCTGCCCAGGGAGGTGGTGGAGTCCCCATGCCTGGATGTGTTGAAAGGTGGTTTAGATGTGGTGTTGAGGGATCTGGTTTAGGGGTGAGCTTTGGCGAGTAGGGTGGATGGTTGGACTCGATGATCCCAAGGGTCTTTTCCAAGCCTGGAATGATTCTCTGATTCTAAAAAGACACGACATTTCTGAAAAGTCTTCCAGCGGCCTGAGCAGAGAACATTAGATGGGAAGTGTCTCCTAAGAACCACTTATCATTCTAACAGTACTTAGCACTTCCACGGGCGCTTCCCAGCCTCCCAGCACTGTACAAACATTAGCTTCTTAATCACTCATTAGGGACCATCCTATAGAGCTGGGCCATGCCTCATTGAGTCAAGTCAGCCCCAACCCGCTCAGTCCCTCTTAGCTCCCTCCAGAGACAACTTGGAAGGTTCTCTCTGCTTCCCAGGAGAAGTTCAGAGCGAGCAAGGAACAGCCTGTTCAAAATGAGCGCTGGTGGCATTTCCCCTGCCTCCAAACTCCCCCGTTTCGCGTAGCGAGGGGAGGCAGAAGGGAGCAGCGCCCCGGTCCAAACCTGTTTCCATTAAAACTTGAATGAATAAACTTGGGGGATTCAGGAAGGTGGGAGAGATGGGAGCCTCGAGCGGTGCTGGGGGCTTGCACCTCGGGAACACAACCTCTTCTTGTTGCAAAACAGGGCTAAGAAGGGATGGGGGGAAAAAAAAACAACTAAACCACAGGAATGATAAGTATGTTCCTACAACCAGCCAGTTTTTTTCTTCTGGCCATAGCTGGATGGGTCACCCCCACGGATCAGCCACTTGTGCCACCTGAAGGGAACAGTTCTTGGCCACTCATCCATGTGACAGCAGCAGCCTGAGGGTCCCCGGTGGCCCAGCTCACAGGAGCGAGGTGCCCGCTCCGCAGATCGCGCTGATTAAACGGACAAGAGGCCGCGGAAGCGAAAAAGGGCACGGTGAAAGCGAAGGTTTGCACGCTCCGAGAAGCCAACTTTGATCGTGATGCAAAGCAGCTCATGCAATCTGAACGCTTTTCTCCCACAGAGATGTTTGAATTCAGAAATCAAGGCTGCTGGACACACCCTTCAGCTTAACCCATTTCTTTGAAGTAACGATTTAATCAACTTGCGGGCGACTGACTTCAATAATAAAAAAAAAAAATCATTATGCCTTCACCTTGTATAGTGAAAAAAGTGAAGAAAATAAGCAAGCTTAAAAAAAAAAATCCCCCAATTAAACAAACAAAAAAAAAAATCTGATAGTAAATCATCACAGAAATTCAAAATCCCCGAGGACATCACAATCCCGATCCCGCTAGAAAAATTCATTCTGATGAGGTCCCTACAACCACGGCAGGGCAAAGAAAAGCTTCCAAAATCCTGCACTCAGCCTTTTTTCCCTTTCCTATGACTCAGACTACCGACAGCCTGCAGCTAATCAGCCCAAACTGCTCAACTTTCAGCCAGGACGAACCCAGACGGAGTCCAGCCCGTGATTTGCTGTTATTCGGCCGCTCGGAGCCCTTTCCAAGAACTAACACCTCATTTTCACGGAACCGCTCTCATTGCCAGCTTTTTCTTCCCCTCCTTTTTGTAGCCTTTTGTAATTTTTCTGCGTTATCAATCTCTTTGCCATTCACCCAGCCGGGCACCTTTCCACCGAGCCGGGCATTTCATCTGCGTCCGAAACCTTCCAGCGGTGCCAAGTGTTTGCATGCCTCGCGAGCGTTATGTCAAACTCTGGCCCTTGGAGCTGCCAAAACCCACCGCTCGGGGTTAGCACGGCAAATACCTCCTTAGACAAGCTTAATAAACACGCCAGGAGAAACCCTAGACTTCGGCAAGACGTCGCTCGCTTGCCGAGGCCGAGCTTGAGGCCTTCCGCACCCTTTCGTGCCCCGTTTAGGCCGACATCCGTTGCCCGCGCGTCGTATCTGAGGGCGTAGATTACTTAAAATAACCCGTCCCAAACTCCACGCCTCTTCTCGTGCCGTAATCACCAGGAACTATCAGAGCAACCTTGTCTCTAATCAGTCTAAACATGGATGTTTAGTGCACGGCCGTAAATCAACGTATACAGCGGAGAGGCCTCGTGTTCTGCGCCGGGGGAAGGAGGTAAATGTGGCGCCCGTCGGCTCCTGTGGCCTTATCCCAAATAAATCCTCTTTTCTCTGTGTTCTTGACTGATGCCTACTGAATTCTGAGAGTGGGAGTAGACAGGAAAGTGCTTCGAGCTGACACAGGTGGAGAAGAGGAGGGATGGAAGTTGAGAAAACGAAAGAGGAAGGACAAGGCGAGGAGGGGGAAGAAAGCACGGGGGAGAAGTGCAAGGGAAGCAAAAGAGGAGGAGGAAATAAGATCCGTGGGAAGCAGGAGATGGAGAATCTGAGACCAAAGCAGTCGAGCCTTCACTTAGAGCCCAGAGATAACCCCTGAGGAGATCAGAACAATCTCAGCTCTGGAAGCTTCCGTTTCAACAGCGCATCACAAATCCGTCGCTCCTACCCCACCACTCACAAGCAGACAGGGGCATCACAGCGGCTCTTGGCCCGGAAAACCCCCATCGGACGTGTGCTGCTTTGGAAAGTGCCCTTGGCCTCGGATCCACCCACCCACCGCTCTGCTGGGAGCCCTCTTATGCTCACAGGAAGAAGAGTCTCCAAATTCCCAAGCACTAGAAGGCCCCCAAAAAGGCTCTCCAAGCAAAACACTTGAAGAGGCTTAATTTTCAAAGAGTGGTGGGAGACACGATTTGAGAAGACACAGACCCTTTAAGGTGTGAGGCTGAGCACTCAAGAAGAAACACACCCAGAAGTCGCACATTAGCTTTGGGAAACACAACCCAGCAGGTCAAATTCTGCTTTTTTCCACCACTGTTGTCAATCCAAAGCCAAACAACCAACTCCAGTTTGCACTGAGACACTAAAGAAACACATTTAACCAAGCCAAACGAAATTCGCGATCATCGTAACATTTTATGGTCGTTGACAAAACAGGTGCCAGTCAACAAAATAAAAATAAAACCGAACCTGAAAGCACTTGCTGCGTTATGAGATGGATGAAAGACAACAAGGAAGTCAGTCTAGACTGCACTTACCTTCCCATCTTCTCCACTCGAGGACTTCAAAAAGCATCGGTGACTTACCGTCATCCTGGAAGTCGGATGGAAATGACGCATCAGATGTCAGGGAAGGAGCCAAACTCCAGCTCTGGTTTTCGTCAGAACTGTCCTGTCCAACGCCAGCATCCTGCTGCTGCTCCTCTCCTAGAAAGAGAAGGAGAGCCTGATGTTAGCAAAGAGGACACATTTGTAAAGCCAAATCTTATTGTCTACGCTATAAGATGTGTGGCCTTCCGGTCACCTCCTTCCACTGAAGTTCTCTACAAAACCCAAATCCATTTTTGTGGGTTTCATGGTGGCCAGAAGCATCCTTTAGGGCCAAAATGGCATAGTCCCGCTGCAAGAACACTCATGCTGGATATGCACAGACCTCACACCTGCAGGGGTGCGAGGAAGAGGTTGGAAGTACCAGTTTTGGGACCAAACCCCCCAAGCTACCTCCGATTCCTCGTTCTCGCCCTCAGTACGTGACCTCTGCGTGAATCATCCTCCTGGAAAACGGAGGATGATGCCACTTGCTTCACTAGAACGAAGAATCTTCTTATCTTATAGGGAAAAGCTTTGAGATCCTAACTGGAGGGTAGTAGGGAAATAAAGATCGAGTCTTCACAAGAGGCAGTGACATCCAAATTAGCAAAGCAACGCGCCTGGGTGCAGAGGCAGAAGTTAGAAGTTGTCGTCACCCCCCTTCCCAAAAAAAAAAGAAAATCAAACTTGGTGTTGCATTGAATTTTTCTGGAAGCAGACATTTAGCTACGGAATTTGCTCCTGACACTGGATTTCACGCAGAAGGCGCTTTGACACGACAGTGACAGAGGTTAATACCAAATTTTAATAGAAACAGAGTTAATATAAACCTGTGCAAGAAAACCCTCCTCACCCCAAAGTGAAAAGGTGGTTTTTCAAGCTTTTGCCTCCCGTTTCCGGAGCACACAGAGCCCAGGCTGCTGATAACGCAGGTAAAGACAGCTGCTTGCTCATTCAACACACCACAAACAGCACAAAAGGTGAGTTTTCAACCCGTCTTAATTGTGTTCAAACACTAAACCCCAGTTTTATCTCGGCAAACGGCGGAACTGCGCCCCACGGTTTAAATCAGGCACCGATGAAAAGGGAGCGAGGCCTGGAACGGGGGGTTACAACGTTCTCCCCCCCATCAAGAACCACGGCGGAGGCGCCGTTAAGTCTCCAGCTGCAGGAAGACGTGACACAATGTTTGGGATGTGTTTTATTTGGGATGTGTTTTAATTTCAACACCCCAGGTTGCAATCTTCCTGAGCGTGAAGCTCGCAGAGCCCTCAGGCTCCTCTCTTAAAGGCGCCTTTTCAGGAAAACATCAATTCTTCAGCAAAAAGAGCAACCTGGCTGTGAAGAACACAACGCACACGACAGCGTCCCCCCCCCAGAGCAGCTCCTTAAAAACCAAATCGCGCCGGGTGCCAGACACCGTGGTAGTCTTGCTGATGTTAGAAGCTCAAAGGGCTTGAAAGACCGATCCAAGATTCGACTTCGAGATTTAGCAAAGGGGTAAATGACAGAACGGGGGAGGGGCCCTGGCACTCCACCCTTTCAGCCATTACAACTTCCCGAACAGGGGAAGAGCCCAAAGAGGAACAAATCTTTCTCGGCTCTACGATCCCAGCACGTCGCGCAGAACATCAGGCGCCAGAGGAAAAAAGAAATTCGGAAAATAACTTTTGTCCTTTTAGGGAGTGCCTCGTTCAGCACCTGCTTTGCTAAATTCTCAAGCCAAACAGTGGGTCCATGTCCTGAAGAGGCCGGTTCCGATCCCTCCTGTGGGACCAGACGTCAGCAGGGGGGTGCTGCAATAGTTTTCCATCCACAGACTGCTTCCCAGTCAGGAAGCGTGAGGAAAGCACATTATGCTACGAGAAACTGAAATTCCTGCGTGCACCTCCATCACAAAAAAACCCCACAATTAGGGGTTAAAAAGCAGAGATCGAAATCCCTGCTCCGCTGGGCCGATGCTGGGAGGCTGAGCACATCCATGAGCGCTCCGCTGACTGCCTGACCTTGGAGAAGTCATCTCAGTGCTTTGCTCGGTTGTGTGTAACAAGGGGGTGTTTCTTCCCTGTTTTACTTTAGCACTTCCATAGAATCATAGGATCATTCTGGTTGGGGGAGAGACCTTTCAGATCATGGAGTCCAAGCGCTGCCCCATCCCTGCCAGGGCACCACTGAGCCCTGTCCCTCAGCACCACAGCTCCAGGGCTTGGAAACCCCTCCAGGGATCCTGGGGGACTCCAGCCCTGCCCTGGAGGGCAAGAAATTGTTCCTCAGCTCCAACCTCAACCTCCTCTGGGGCAGCTTGAGGCCAGTTCCTCTTATCCTGGTGCTTGTGACTTGGGAGCAGAGCCCGACTGTCCCTGGCTCCAACCTCCTGAATTCCAGGGAGTTGTGGAGAGCCAGAAGGTCTCCCCTGAGCCTCCTTTTCTCCAGGCTGAACAAGCCCAGCTCCCTCAGCCGCTCCTCACCACACTCCTGCTCTAGACCGTTCCCCAGCTTCATTGCCCTTCTTTGACACCTTCAAATAAAAAGCCTCTACAAAGCCTGTATAAAAAGCTGCTAAATAGCAACTCAGTGCTGTAGGAAAACACAATGCTCCTTCTAACGAGGAGCTTTCCTCTGCGCCGCGCTGCAGCGACGCCGGCTCGGCCGTCTGCAGCGACGCGGAGATGCCAGCGTTCTAGAACAGCTTCTATAAACCCATTCCAGCCCTTTCCAAAGAACATTTCCTTCCAAGCAAACCCCACCTCCGGGGTTCCAGGTGAGCCCCTCTAACGAGATCCAGGTGCAGGATTATGGCGATTCCGAGAGAACCGATCCCGCTCGCCGAGGAGGAGCCGGCGTAAAGCACCGGAACGAGGCCAAGGGCCCGGTCGGGACAGGGACTTGTAAGGATAAGTCACCGGTTTTAGCAGCGGGAAAAGCTGCTCCACGCACATCCAGCACGGGGAAGAATCGAGAAGGAAGCCACAGGTCTCTGGTTGGCAGAATAATCCCCAGGTAGCAAATCTCATATGGGAGGGGGGTTGGCACCACAAACTTGCTCTTTCTTGCTGCCCCCCTGGGGGAAACTGNAATTAAAAAAAAAAAAAAAAGAATTAAATTCTGCCACCTTTGAGCCGCCTGACATTTTCTGCAGGAAGTTCCTCGCACAGCAGCAGGAAGAGGTGGTGAAGGTGGTGTGTAGTTACCGGCCGCCGCGCCTCACCCGTATCCGCTCTGGGCGAGTTGGAAAGGGGACAGGTCGTGTCTCCGCTGATGGGGGTGTCCCCAGCAGAAGAGGGGGTGGCAGTGCAGAGCACAGTGACTCGGGACCCCAGCAGCAGCCACACCAGGTCCCTGTGAGATCCAGGGACCTCGCAAGGAGCTGACGCTGGGCAGAGACGCGGCCTCTGGCAGAGCCCCTGCGTTGGAGGAGAAAAAAATTGGCTGAGAGGAGGAGGAAAAGAACCTAATTAAGCATTTGCAGGGCAGCACGAGCAGGACCTACAGGAGAAAGTGTCACCACGAGCAGGGAACGCGCTGTTGCTTCCTTCTCCAAAATCTCAAGAGCACAAGCGCTGCTCTCTGTGAGGAAAGGGATAAGCTGAGCCTACCCTCCTCTCTTTGCTTTGGGAAATAAAAGCCCTACCTCTGCTCTGCTAAAAAAAGCCTCAGTTCAGGTTCTGAGTTTGCTCCAATTCCGTTGTGAGGTGTCAGAACGTGCCTCTGTGCCCCTCTCCCCTTCTGTAGAGGTGGGAGAGGGACAGTTATTCTCTTTAAGACTAAAACCTCTTATCGAGACCTCGAAAGTTCCCCAAGATGGACAATTTTTTCCGCACGCAAACCGGCAAAGGTGTTTTCCTTTCTTTCAGTTGCAGTTTGCCTCTCGAGGGCGGGGGAGGATAAAAAAAAAAAAAAAAGAAAAAAAAAAAAAAANAAAAAGAAGAAAGGAAAAAAAGAAGAAAGGAAAAAAAGAAGAAAGGAAAAAAAGAAGAAAGGAAAAAAAGAAGAAAGGAAAAAAAGAAGAAAGGAAAAAAAGAAGAAAGGAAAAAAAGAAGAAAGGAAAAAAAGAAGAAAGGAAAAAAAGAAGAAAGGAAAAAAAGAAGAAAGGAAAAAAAGAAGAAAGGAAAAAAAGAAGAAAGGAAAAAAAGAAGAAAGGAAAAAAAGAAGAAAGGAAAAAAAGAAAAGAAAAAAAGGGGGGAAAAAAGGGAAAAAAAGGGAAAAAAAGGGGGGAAAAAAAAGCTAAATTAATGTATTCTGGCACACACAGGAAGAGAAACAATCTAAATAGGTGAAAGGGCTTTGCAGCAGAAAAAAGAATGATCATCTCCAGTAGCTTGTTAAGGGAATGGCAATTAAGCTTCCTTTACATTCAGTGAAGGTCTTTATCGAAGTACCTGGAGTTTCATTAAGCATCTTTTTAGAGCGTAAGAAAAATCAATACGGAGCGGGTTCCATTTACGCTTTTATGATAAGCTTGTTCGTGCCAAAGCGGAAGTCAAATCCCCAACTCGAGTCAATATTCAAGGAAACCAAGTTCCTGCTTTAAAGTAATGACTCCTTGGTATCCTCCTACAAATAAAGGTCTCTGATCCAAATCCCATCTGCCTTCATGCTCGACAGTGTTCATATCTCTAGATTTTTCAGGGACTAATTTAGCAGCAACGCGCTTCCCCAAAGCAGAGCTGTAAAAGCGTTGTCGATACCGCGGTTTAATACCCCTCGCTGCAATCGCTCGCTGAAATTACGGAGAATCACACGGAAGCGCGTCAACAGAGACGCGCCCACGCGGTGAGTACAGCTCACACCTCAACGCAGCCTCGTCGAGCTGCCGTCGTGGAGTTAAAGCTCCGTCAGCGCTGCTGTTATAAATTATACACCTTTTTCGAAACGCTTTTATGGGCTTCAAAATATACAATGGGTTGGGTTTTTTGGTTTTCTTTTTTTGAACGCCTTAAAGGCTTCGTCGGCTCCTAAGCACCCATTTGGATCTGTGTGGTTAGTCCCTGGGATTAATAGGGGAAGAGCGGAGAGTTTGGTGGATGCAGATTTTCTACACCTTCTAGATGCAGATTTTTCTACGGCCCTCACCCGAGGGCAGACCTTCTTGCTCTCCATGACTCCCTGAAAGGACGTTGTAGAGAGGTAGGCACCGGCCTCTTCTCACCAGTATCTAGTGACAGAACGAGAGGGAACAGCCTCAAAGGGCACCAGGGGAGGTTTAGATGAGACGTCGGGAAGCTTTTTTTTTCCACGGAAAGGGTTGTCAGGCCTTGGAACAGGCTGCCCAGGGAGGCGGTTGAATCGCCATCCCTGGACGTGTTTAGAAGCCGTACCCGCGCGGCCCTTGGGGACACAGTGTAGGGATGGACTTAGAGGAGGGTAAATGGTTGGACTTGATGACCTTGAAGGTCTTTTCCAACCTAGATGATGCTGTGATTCACACACTTCCCCATAGTACCAGTGCCCGGAGAACGTTTTGTTTGCCTGAAAATCCCATGTTTTCCATTGCACATCACACCCGGGGGCATCCTCCTCCACCCCCACCGGCGGGATTAGTAACAATCGACAAGCCACGTTTCCTTATCTCCAGATCCCCAAGCGTTTATCCCGCTTAATAAATATTTTCTTGGCCGCGGAGACCACGCACAGAAGGAAAATTACTTCGTCCCTGGCTCAGGAGGCAGACGAGGCCGTGGTGAGAGCAGGACCCATCCCTGCTTTCGCTGTGTTTTATCAGCGGGACGGGTCCACCTCACGGCAACGGGGTCAAACGCAAAGCGCGGGACCTCGGTGCGCGCAGGAGGAGCCGATTTATCATTGTTTTCCAAACGTCGACCCAAACAGGGCTTGGCTGCCTGACAAGTGAATCCAGTCCAAGCCTCATTTTGTTCGCTCGCTCTCCAGTTTTGTCCCCCCCCCCCCCCCTTTATTTTTTTTTTTGCTAATTGCACGTAGTAAAGCAAATTAATGGGCCATCAAAAATGCTACTTACGTTAAAAACCAACTCGAAAGTGGAAAGGGTTTTTGGTTGGGGTTTTTTTTTTTGTTTTTTTTGCAGGAGGCTGTTTTGCTACAGGGCTGGGCTGGGGGCTGCAATGAGCTCCTGTGCCCAGCAGGTCGGGCTGCAGCGCGCAGCATAAACCCGGCTGGGGGTGGGGGGAGAGAGGGAAAAACCGCCCTGGGATTAGCAAAATCCATCAGCTAGGAGCTGGGCAAGGCAACAGGAGACCGCTTAAAGTTTTCTGGGGTGCAAAACCTACTCCTCAGGTGGAAAAAATAAAATCAGGAGACTGCTTAAAGTTTTCTGGGGTGCAAAACCTACTCCTCAGGTGGAAAAAATAAAATCAGGAGACTGCTTAAAGTTTTCTGGGGTGCAAAACCTACTCCTCAGGTGGAAAAAATAAAATCGAAGTCCTACAAAGAGGCTAAGTATTTTATTATACTAAAAGGAATTCAAATTTTGCACCTCTCAGCTTTGAAAGAATAAAACCAAGGGAGGTTGAGAAGCTCAGGGCAGGCTGGGGTGAAATTGTTAGTTTCTCTCCCTGTCACATAGCAAAGAAACTTCCTGATGATACAAAACAGTAAATAACCTGCAAGTTATGAATTGGTAGAGGTGTAATCGGGCACGCAGACATCCCAACCAAAGTCCTCCTACAACTGACAATGGGTTTACTTCTGAAAAGGCAAAAAGCGAGTAACAAGAAGAGAAAACCCAAGTCCTGCTCCAAAACAAGTCCCTCCACAGACGACATTCAAGAAGTTTGCAGCTTTTCTCCTCCCCTGCCAGCCCCTTGTTGTCGCTCCCCAGCTGAGCTCTCCTCTCCACTTCCCTCTTCCTTTTTCTTGCTGTGCCTTTGCTCTCTCCCTCCCTCCCCCTCGAACTTCCTCCCTCCGGCTCCTCTCTCTCGAAACCCTTGGCACCCGTTCAGCAAAGGCACTGCCTGTCCTGCCTCTCAAGCGGGCAGCAGCTACGCAGACCAGCTGCCTGACAGGGGAAGCGCGGCACAGCTCAGCCTTGCTAGGGACCGGCCCGAAACCCAGCGGCCGCAGAAGATTCCCACGGGATGTAAACAAGTAAACAAGATTTATCCTTTCTTTTATGACCCGCTAACCCAGCGGTGAAACCCAAAACCCGTCCAACGTGAGCAAAACCAGCCTAAAGCTACCAAGGCTTTGCATTTCTGTCCGCTAACAAGTTATCCCTCGTGAGCCTCCTTGAAGAGAGGAGGTCTTTGCGGAAAGGATGGGGACACCGAGGCAGAGGAAGATCACAAATGTGCATTTTGGGTCATCCTCTGCGGTACCAGCTCTGCTGGGAACATATTAAAACAGCATCTGCAAAAGCCAGCCTCGTGCTCTGTAATAATGAACAAAGTTCTGCAAATCCAGGCTGGGAACTAAAAAAAAAAAAAAAAAGTCAGCATCGTTGCTACCAAAGAGGAAACTCCAGGCCAAATAGTTTCGAGTAACGCCCAGTGCGGTGTCAGTGGGTTCAGCGCGTGTTCTGAGCTGAAAGCTTTCCAAGTGGACGAGGAAGAGAGAGAACAAACTCACGAGGGAGCTGGAGTCGAGCGAGCATATTCCAATGACAAGACACAAGGAGGCTGTCTTGCCCGTATCTGCAGCAATTTTCACTGCTAAGGCAAAAAAAAAAAAAAAGTAGGGACAGCAAATGCAGAGCAATTGGCGCTCCAGGGATGGAGGAGATGCCCCTGAGGTGGTTATGATCATGAAAAAGATGATTTTACAGTTGTGTTTCAGGCTGGAGTTGGACTAAAGGGCAGGATCACTGCTTTTGTAGGTGATTTGCATGGGATTAAGGCTCTTACAAACCAAAGCAATGCAGAAATCACCGGGGGGGGAGGGGGAAGAGAGACTCAAAACTCTGGATTTGAAGCAGCTGGAGGTTTGGAAGACCCAGGAGTCAGGACCCTGAGCAAGGGCTATGGGTGCAGAGGGCACCCATTTCCCCGCTCCCCAGTGAGGCTCAAAGGGCTACAGCAGAGCCCTCCTTTTCCTAAAGGGCTCCAAATATCTTACCGGCCAAAGCAGAGAATTTACCTCCGTGGGTTTTTTTTTGTGGAGTTGGAAGGTCTATTACCCTCGGTGCAAAAAGCTCGGGTGATGCTTTACGTGAACGCTCTTCGCTCTCCGTCCCCAGCGGGGCAATTTCTGGGGCGTTCTTCCCTCCTGCCCGAGCACCGAGAAAGGCTGGGGCCGCGCGTTCGCCCGAGAACGTTACGAGAAACCCTCGAGATTCCTTTATCAAAAGCAAGCTGCCGCCCGTTCCCGTTCCATAAACCAGTTGAGAAAACACCAAGGGTTCACTTGAGAAGGCTCTCTACCTCCAAAGCTGCCCATCAGGCAATTTAGGCAATCTAATAATTAGAGTATTTTATTAACTGACCGAAGTGAGAGCAATAGAACTCGTTAATATTTAGCTTCCCGGGGGCTCCCCAAACTGCTGTACATTTAGCATCTTTACTGACATTTTTATACCTTCCTCTTTGCTTTATTCTGGAGAGTTTGGCGGGCTCTGAACTTCCCCCGGGAGGGGAGTTTGGGACGCTGCGAAATGCGAACGCAGAGGGAAGCTCTGCCCCGAGGTGTTACAATTGGGATGGGTTTCAAAGGGCTCCGAGCGACTCGGCAACTCGAACACTTTGATTAATGAAGCGGAGATCTTCAAGCAGCACCCAGTAATCCAAGCCAGGAAACTTTCCTCGAGTTTGTAAGGAGTTTTCAAACCGAGGGGGTGGTGTCAAGAGAGTTCAAAAAGGCCTCCTCCTTAACTTGATTCTTCCTAATAAAGGTCACGAAAGTTTTGATGCTAACTGCAGAATAACCCGGCCAAGCTGCCAGCTGCTGGGACCTGCTCTTCCAATCCTGTTGCAAATTCCGAAAGTTCTCCATTTGTTGGCTCCAAGTAAAGATTGAGAACAGCCAACTCTTTTTTTTTTCCCTTAGATCCTATGACATGTTTATTCGTGGAGGCTTCTCCCTTTTCCTCCCCGTGTTTCGTGCAACAAACATACCCCCAAATGTTGTCAAGAAATGCAGAAATTTTGTATTTCCTGGTGCCACAGCAGCATCAAGTTCAAGCGAAGATAAACATTTCCCCCTTAAATATTTGTATGCTCACAACCAGCTAAATCTATTTCTGACCACCACGGAACCACATTCAAGGCTGCTGAGTGGAGCGGGCTGGGCCAAGAGACTTTGTCCCAGTTCTATCCCTGGCCAAGGCTGGATGTCAGCACATTCCAGTGCTCTGCCAAGTTCTGTTGTCCTCTCCAGCGCAGGGTGCTCCGTGCTCTGCTGCAGCCCCTGGCCTTGCCTCATAGGGGTTTTTTTTAGTATCACAGAATCGTTTTGGTTGGAAGAGACCTTTCAGATCGAGTCCAAACATTTGTGTAGCACTGCCAGGGCACCACTGAGCCCTGTCCCTCAGCACCACAGCTCCAGGGCTTGGAAACCCCGCCAGGGATCAGGGGGACTCCAGCCCTGCCCTGGGCAGCCTGGGCCAGACCTGGACAACCCTGGAGGGGAAGAAATTGTTCCTCAGCTCCAACCTCAACCTCCTCTGGGGCAGCTTGAGGCCAGTTCCTCTTGTCTTGTCACTTGTCCCTTGGGAGCAAAGCCCGATCGCCGCTGGCTCCACCCTCCTGAATTTCAGGGAGTTGTGGAGAGCCAGAAGGTCTCCCCTGAGCCTCCTTTTCTCCAGGCTGAACAAGCCCAGCTCCCTCAGCCGCTCCTCACCAGACTTGTTCTCTAGACCCACTTTTAACCCATTTCAAAGCTTCACAAGAGGCTCAGTTTCTGGTTTGAACACACAAAATGCAACAGCACCAGTTTCCAAGCGGCACACGCCTCTTGATTTTTCTACATATATACGTAAATAGAACTGCGAACACAGCCCTATACAGCCCTTCCCAGAGCACAGGCTCTTCTCTCCTACCTATGACATCTTCCCAAGCAGAGCGTTCTGTCCTCACCTACCATCACTCCTTGCCTCCAAAACCCGTGCGCCGTACCTTACGCGGCGGAGTAATTTCTAAGTCCGCGTAACTGCAAAGCCGCGCAGCTGCTCGGGGTTTGCAAAGCTACGAAACGAGGGGGATTTCGAGGCAAGAAACACCGTCTCTGCGCAGAGCGGGCGACCCAAAATGTAACGCATGCCCACAGAGGCGCAAACGGCGCGCTCAGAGCTGCAGGAAGCAAAACTTGGGCGCTGATAAAGGGAGCTGTCAAGAGTGTTGATGTTAAAGCGGGGTGGGTTTTTTTGGTATTTTTTTAAGTTCAAGAACGCCGGCCTTTGTGTATATTTGATGTTTCATTAATTAACCCCGGGTTCCACGCACCACCCAAACACGCCTTGGCTTTTAGAAGGCATTCTAACAAAAGGGGTTGGGGTTTTTTTTTTGTTTGTTTTCTTGTCTTTCTCCGCCTGTTATGACATTTCCAGGGTTGCAGTCGGCGCTCGTGTTTATAAAAGGGGAGGGGGAATTCCGCGCATGGTGATAGAATGGATATTTTAACAATATGTTACAAATATTGTCAATCCCATCTCTTTTTTCCCCCTCGCGTTTTCAAACACATCATAAATCTAGACCGGGTTTCTGTGCGTGAACCCCGCTTACCACGGAGCCGGAGCCTCTTGGCATGAAGGCAAAGAGGGTTTTTTATAAATAAAACTTAGGAAAATCACCGCGCACTCCATTAATTCCAGAACACTCTGCCTCGGCTTCAAAGGGGATCTTTACAGTAAAGACGGTGTTTTTGCTGCTTTAACGATTTGCTACTTGTACTTGTCATAACTACATGAACCAAATATGCAACGGCAGGGAGCAGCGGTTTAGGGAAACGCGCAGTTCCGCCGGCCGGCCAGCTCCGCTCGGCTCCGCTAGATTTGAGGCTTTATATAGAAAAGCTACTTCATAAATCTAACTCTCCAGGCCTTCTGGATAACGCCAGTTCCCGAAAGAAAACGACGCGCGTGCCACGGGTACGTACGTACCTCGTGCGCTGCTCCGACGCCCAACCCCGGGAATAACCGGTGACCCGTGAAGCGCTCGGCATCCCAGCCGAGGCGAGGAGGGCCCTGAGAGGTAAAACGATACAGTACTTCATCTAAACAGTATATACTACCAGATAAGTGGCCTACTAAGGCTTTGCCACGTTGTTAGTTACTTAATCCTCTGATGGAACACAAAGGCTCCCAGTTTTTAAGCCATGTTTTATCCCGGCTTGTCCCTTAAGCTACATTTATATTTATTGCTCCCAGCTTCGGGGAGGTGACGTTTTCTGGGGTAAAGTTGCAGAGCTGGGACAAGCAGTAGGTCTGGACCCAGTTCCTGGACGCAGCTGTAGTGCTCTGGTAACTTAAGCACATTTCTTGAGCCACAGATTTCCTAAATTTCAAAAATGGCAGCAACTCCCCCCACGCTCTCGCCTGGTTTGATGACTTATGAATATTTGAAGGAGCACTACTATTCAGCAAACACGCAGGCAGCGCTGCAGAGAAAAGCATTTGGGATGAATTTTTGATGGAAAAACAAAAGTGTTATCATAAGCTCAATGAAAATAAATCTGGTTTTATTCACCGGTTTGGGGGCGTTCAAAATAAAGTCAAACGGCATTGCCTACAACTGCATCCGCGGTGAGTTGTTTGGTTTTTTTTAGTGCGAATAAATCATGTCAAAATTCCAAGTTTTCTGTGCTATGCCATGCTAGGGGGACAAACCCCCAGCAGCAAGGCCCAGGTACCCCACAGGAAGACTGGGGGGGACAATACATTGCTAGCCTCAGGCTGGAGCCCTTGACTAGGAGGAGAGGGCCACATTTTCTCCAGCTCTGAAGGGCTACGTCTTCAAGCAGAGTGTTAGAGAGCGACTTGGGCTCCTGAGTGTCTCAAAATACTGGCCAGACATCAAGGATTTAATCTAACTCACTTCTCCCAGTGGTCATGGTGTTCTCTTACACTTGCCCACCTTTGCCTGCCTCCTGGGTTTGGGGATGGAGAAGCCGAAACACACCAGTGACAACAATTTATCGCAAAGTCCCCTCCCAGCAAAGACGGACTTCCAGCCCTGACCCGACAGCTCCAACTTAGCCACAGAGGCACCTTTTTCCTCTTTAATCCTTCTGTTTGCATTGCTCCCCTTCCCTCCAGTCTCTTCCCAGATCCTCATCTCTCTCCTCCAGTTCTCCTCGGCTCCTATTTAACGCTGGGTTCTCCTGCAGTACCTCCGAACGGCCTCTCGCCGCTCCCTCAGACCATTCGTTTCTTCCAAACCAAAGCTGTTGCACAACATTTCCCCGGCGCTGAATGGTGAGAAAAGAGATGGAAGGAGCAGAAAGGGACTTGGGGGACGGTTACAACTGACCCAGGTCCTCTTGGGACTTTCTTTGCCAACTTTCCTTAGTTTTCTTTCCGCAAAGGGGAGGTTGCTGTGAGACAGCAAGGACTTGCAGGCATAAAATATATTAAGCGTATAAAGCGCTCGGCACGGGCAGTCAGTCCTCCTCCTGAAGGAAACACAAGTCACCCTGGGGCTCTGTTCAAAGAGCACCTGAAGAACGAGGCAAAAAATAATTTGCGGCTACACATCATGGTCAACCAGGTCACCTGGGGCACAGCAACTCATCCTGTGCCTCACGCTCGGCTCGGTTACGTCTTTCGGAAACTCATCCTCGAGACGAGGCCCACACTCCGGTTTCATACACATTCCTGCTTGCTGGGAATTAGCAAGACCAACAGTATTAATTTCAGCCAATGCTGGAAACCAGCAGGTTGGGATAAGCTGCAATCACCAAGGTTTTGGTCTTCAGATGACCGAGTTTGAGGAGCTCAACCGCCTTTACCAGCTACGGTCAGAAGCTGTGCTTACACCCTTTAGAAAAGCCGTTTACTGGGTATTACAAAGAAAATCCCCTCTCAGCAGAAGCCTCTTCCTTTGCCGCATCAGCCCATTGTTTAAATGCTCTGGCAAAGTGGACAGGCAGCTAATTTATACCTGGGCCTTGCCATCCTCTTAGCAACGGCTCCAGGTACATGAGATTTGGGGGGTTTTCTTTAAAACCAAGCCCCACGTTGTACCTCTCTGACTCTTTTCCATCCGGTATGCCCTGAGTTCTCACCACCACCTCTCCCTCCCCCAGCAAAGTATCACAAACCGGAGTCGATGCTCTCAAGGTGACGTCCAAGACCCTGTTTTCACCCCCAAGTTGGCTTGTTTACTTAGAACATTTTTGGGGGGAATTATATTAGCTCCCAAGATGACACAGGGACACATTTGGAGGTACCTACACACCTGAAGACCCAAACACTGGCAGAGTAATTCCGAGCAGATATTACAGCAAGCTGGGCAACTCACTTCCAATCCTGCACAGTTCCACAAAACAACCTTCCCAATATTTCTTAGGCTTCCAACACTACAAAAGCATAAAAAAAAGTTCATGGAGAACAAAAGCATCCTTCCTCCACCCTTCGAATTGTATGAACTTTCAGAATTTAAAAAAAAAAATCTCATTGTGAGCCCTTTTATGTGTTCTAATCCTCTCTCATGCTTTTTTTTTTTTTAATTTTGAACACAGCTGTCTGTTGTACTTCCTCAAATGATGCCAGATGCTGGGTTCATCAACCAAACGCATGAAAACAATGGTTTGAAAGCAATTAGAAGCACCGAGGCTGCACCGAGGCTCATATTAAAATGTGATAACACTGTTCTAGTGGGAATTGCAACGCTGCTGCATTTCTGACATTTCTGCGCTGCCAGCCAGACAGGATGTGCTGGAAGTGGGCCCTGATCGAGGAGGTAACATACTGGAATTTATTCCTGGAGTAAATGAAGGATTAGCTGAGTTGGAACGCTCGCAAGGATTTTTATTACAGCTCCAGCTCCCGTCTCGTCTGAACGCCGGCAGATCCCGGCCGCGCTCACCGGCGTTTAAGGAAAAAAGGACGAACCCAGCGCCTTTGGCTGCAGCCTGGTTGTCCCCAGCGCTCCAAATCGGGAATCGGAGCTGAGCTCCGGTGATCTGATACAGAGTCAAAGGAGCTCCAGGTCAACTCCCAGCAAATACATCTCCATCAATTGCCCCAAATACGCAGCAATAGCCACTGACACGGCTTGTGACCCGCAGGCACCCTGGAAAGTTTAAATCATCGCCCCCGTTATTGCGGAAACGCAGATCAAAGTCACCATCGGAGTCTCCCAGCTTGTTAACAGACATAACAAGAGATGGTCACGGTCCCGGAAAATTTACAGCCTGGCCATTTGTCTACACCTGGAGGTTGATTCCGTTTCAAGTTCAAGTTAACGCGAAGCAACGAGGAAAATTGCTGAGGGTTACCCAACAGTCTTTGCTCCCAAGTCAGCGGCCCGTGAGAATATACTGCCCGTTCTGAACTTTAAACCTTTTCTGGAGGCAAAATTTTGCAGAAAAGTTTCCTAGGCTTGTTCAAAACAACAGGTTTGTGTCAGCACCACGCAGGTTTGTATCGTTTGCTCTCAAAAGTAAGGAGAGATGGGCTTCTGCTGCCCAGAATACTAACCCCACCTCTTGCTCTAGCCCTCACCACAGCTTCACTCCTTTCCACCCCCGAGAACAGCCACAGACTCATTTTAAGCTTTTCTCCACAGCATCCAGCCCTTCCCTACTCCCCAAGCTCATAACAGTGAGAACTCACCCCTCCCTTCCCTGGCTCGTACTCACCTCGGGGCAGAAATTCCAAGTGATACCTAAAAGACCAAAAAAAAGACAGACATAAGCATATAGTATTTTCTTAGTGATTTGTTCCAGCCTGATGAATAAATGACAGATGGGAGAATTACACCAGAAGCGCTGCCAGGAGCCCAAGTGACACACACTTTGTGCAAGGAGCTTCCAGAGGAATTACGAGTCCTACAGATGCCAACTGGCCCCAGCAACACCCTCTGCTACCTGAGGAACCTCCTTCACATCCCCTCCTCTTGAAAAGATCCAAAGGTTCCCATCTTCCTTCCATTAGGAGGGGTCTCTTTCTCCAAACGCAAAGGTTTATGTCACCTTTTGTTTTGCAGCCTTAAAGGCTTTTAAAGGTCCCTTCCAACCCAAACTATTCTATGATTCTACCCTATGACTCGTTTCTTAACCTCACCTCACGCCTTCCCCCAGGGCAGCAGCATCACAGAGGGCAGGAGCCGCTCTGCCCGCGTCAAAAGTAACCCTCCAAGATTTTTTCATCTCTTACACCTTGAGCCCACCTTGGGTTGAGTATCATTTTAACAAGGGAACAGCACCGGTGAGTTTTGGAAACAGACCAAGGGCTGAGGATAAACCAGAGCGACCCATTCAGAGGCAAGATGCGCAACAAAGGGTTGGCATTAGTGGCGAGAATCCAGTACGTAAAAATCCAATCAATTTGCTTCCTCATTAAAAGCTTTCATGAAGAAAATGATTTAACACAAACATTCAAGCTACTGACACAGATTAATTAGAGAACAACAACAGAATTCTGATTAAGGGCATAATATTTATTTGACTTGTTTGCTTTGGACATAAATAAATAAAGAAAACGTGCACAGACAGAAGAAACTTTCCTGGGAGAAAGAGCCAGGCCACTGGGCTTTACAGGGAGAAAGGGCTGCACATTTCTCCGGGCCTTCGGATGCTCTTGGCAGCGCTTCCCCATTTTTATGGCAAGCTCTTTCCTATCCATCCCACGGCAGCTACATCTTATCTCTCAAGCCCGGAGAAGTGACACCACCTGCCCAAGGTCAGGGGAACGGTAACAGCAGCTCCATCCTTTTGTTTCCAGTCAGGATTAACTGGGACTCAACGTTTACCGGCAGAATTCAAATATTATTCAATATTTGAACTGAGAAACTTCTCCTCCCTGGGCTCAGCCCCTGCTTGAGGTACCTGTGCTCCCCTGACCCCCCCAAGTCCAGCATCCCTGAGAGGTGAAATATTTTTGTCTCCTGAACAGACAACGCCTGCGAGACAAGGACAGCAAAAATCACTTCTTGTTTTGTGAACTTTTGTCTCTTGTGCTTGAGAGCCTGTCCTAATCTCCCCTGAACATGTTTTAGTGATAACATTTACTGCACTAGGACCAAAATGATTTTCTGTCACTTCTAATTCCAGTTCAATAAAAGTATAAGAGCTTTGTTTCTAACCTCTGTCATTTTTAATACAGTAAAATGGTTTAAAAAAATGTAAAATTGAGTTCCATTTCCTACCGGACCAGCAAGCCCATGTTAGCTTCACTCTGATCAAATTTAAGGGGTGGGGGGGAAACACCAAAAAGATGCTTTGCCTTTTTTTTTTTTTTTTTAAGCATAAGGAAAGAGTCAAAAATTCTAATCTCATCAGATCAGGATGTGTCTTTAATCTTCTGCTTTGATCATTTTTACTCTGGAAAGGCTTAAGCAGAGAAGGAAAGTTAGTTTAAAATTTAATCGGGAGTGGGGGGCGGGGAAGAGAGTATTGTTCCTACGGAAGATGAAAGAGTAATGATATAATTCCTTCATCTGCCACGGCCTGCATGAAAATCTTGAATAAATGACTTATCTTGCGAGCTTAAAAAGGCAGCCCCAACGATGCCACAGTATTTTCAGTACGTTCACTTCGAGAATTTCTTTCTTTCCCTGATGTTTTGTACATATCTAAAGGGAGGGGGGAGGAGGAGGGATGACTTTCAGCTCCTGTGTTTCCCCCACCCCTTCCTACAGGTAACTTCAGCCTTAATCAGCGAGTTACATTTTCACAGTTTTCAGGGGTGACCAGAAGAGTCTTTTTTGTTGCCGTTGTTCCCGCGTTACCCAAGAAATGCAATAATTTGGGTAACTCCCCCCCCGTATTTTCTGCAACAACCTGAGCAGCAAAACGGGACCAGTTCAAATAGATCTGGAGCCCTAAGTCAGGTGCACATTTCTAGACTCAGAATCAAGCCCATTTCTGTCCAGCAGAGGAGGAGGAAAACCCAGCCAGCAGGAGGAGGTTTCTCATCTTGGGCCGTTCTCCAAAATACGGAGCTCGAGGCCAATTCTGGGTTTTGCTCCCGACGAAGAGAGCACCGACAAGCCCGTTACGCCTTCAGCGCGCCCGCGGTTACGCAGCTTCTCGTTCTTTAGCTTTGCAGGGGAGTCACCCTGAAGAGTTACAGTCCAATAGTATCTCACAACAAAGAATTTTTTTTTTTATTGTAATTGCTTCATCCACATCCTCCCTCCCTCCTAAGCCAGACGGTATAAATTAGAAACCGGAGGCCTGATCCTTATTCAACTACATCTTTAATTTGAAGCTTATTTGCCTTGGAATCAGCTTTGGCATTTTCATCCCTAATAAGCAATTGCTGGATCTCACAGACACCGAGATTAAAAGCTTCTCATTCATTTGCTTAACCAGAAAGTTGGAAAAAAGGGCAAAATATTTGGTCGTGTCTTAACCGCTCCTTTTAAGCACATGATTATAAAAGCTCCAGTCCCCCAGCCGCAGGTGGAATCCCCCAGGAACAGAAACCAGTTAAAGCAAAGCACAGCATCGAAGTTTTCAGCCAAGTAGGAAGGTGCAATTTAAATCAGACCCTAAGAAAGCGGAGGGAGACGAGGAAAACTCTTTGAGTGATTTACTGGCTTCGGCAAAACGAGCTCGCCAAGGAATCTCTCGAGGTTTTTTGATGCAACATTTCAAGTGAGGAACTAACCCCAAAATATCTGATTTCCATTACAAAGCCAAAGGAGGAGTGTTCTGCTGCCAATACCGTAACAAAAGACACCCTAGAAGTATTTCCCCTGCACGGTTCGCAACGAACCACCCACCTCTCTCACCTCATCGGTGGATATTTCGGGCCAAGACAGCAAGAAGCCCCAGGTTTGTTCTGTTCACAACACAAACTGTTTCTCACGATCACGGAGCCCATGGGGTTACGCACTCAACAAGTGAATATCAGAGGGGCTCCCTTTTCTGGAAATGTTGATGTTCTTTGCTCCTGAAAAGCATACAGATCCCAGTTCTAATTCATCATCCTCCGGGTAGCAGCATCTCCAGCCAGAGCTGATCAAAAAAATCACAGCTCAGCTGTGGGAGCAGACCCCAAACGGTGGAATCTCCACAAGAAAAAAAAATGCTGTTGTCGCATTGGAAAGGGAAATATTGTCCCAGAGCAGGCAGGTTTGCCAGAAAGCTTTGTTCCCAAGCAGAACTACCAGCTGAGAAGTCAGTTCAACACTCCTACCGCCTCAACAGCAGCATTAAAACCAGGAAAACCCAGCAATATCCCTTCTTGTTCCAAAAGGAAGGGCAGATTAAGCCCTGGAATATGCACTTCCCCCCTCCCCAGTCAGTATTATTCCTGCCACACTAGGTCTAGATCTGCCCTTCGGTTACAAGCGCAGGACTCGTGTTTTCTTGGAGCACCGAGAAGATTTGGTTTTATTCCTACATTTCTAATCTTCACACAAACCTCCAGCAGCAGATCTACCCCAGGCTTCTAGCCCTCTGTTGCCTGGAGGGGGGCGGGGGGGTCACAAATCCCATCAGCGCACAGAAATCCGGTAAAATACACGATTAACACCTCCCTTCCTCCCATCCACAGCTTGAATTCGCTGCTCAGCATCCACCACTTGCAGCAAATCCCAGAGCTGGAGTCAAACCAGACCCATTTGGGGCTAGGAGGGAAAATTGCTGTCTGAAAACTTACGGTCTGTGTGATGCAGGGGGTCAAACTTGATGGTTATAATGGTCTCATTGCAACTCTAAAGTCTATAAAAAGTCTAAACCCCACTTTCCTCCCAGACTCAATTTCAACAGGAACCATAAAATAAAGCCAGGTTTCAATCAAATTTCCTGTATTTTCCTGTCCAATTAAGAACAGTAATATCACCACAGATATTATTAAATTAGATATTTCAAGACAGTCTCATTTGTTTGGGGCACGGTATTCATTGGTTTTTAATGTTCGCAAAAAAAAATAAATTAAAAAAAGAAAAATCAATGCTGGACAAGATTTCAAGCAGGCAAAAAAAAAATTCAAAAGAGATGAAAATGGGATTGGGGAGCTGACCATTAGGCAAGTCGGTTACAAACCACTTCAAATGCATTTCTGGGCTCAGCGTTACAGAAGCAGCAGCAGCAGCGATGAGAAGACTCCGGTTACACAATTTCAATCATTTACAGTCCTCAGGTTTCAGATTAACAATGCATTCCCAAGGAAATGGAAGGGGAAACAGGGGTAATTTTATCAGCTGGACTGGAAAACGATGCAAATGACTGGAAGGAGCCTCACCCAGAAGGCACCAGAAGTGCACGACGGGCGGAGGGAACGGCCGCGTTCACCCCAGGTATAAAAGCAGGTAGAAAAATAACAGCTGAATTGAATTTGTGCCCCTGCCACCCTCTATATATACAGGAAAATTCCTTTCTCAGCACTCCTAAAAATGAGGAGGGGGGAAATAAATAAATAAATAAAAGAATCCCCTACCGAGATTACAGAATAAATTGGGACCATCCTGACCGAAACTTTAGCAGACTTTAAAAAGAAATAATCGCCACGGTCAGTATTGAACTTGACTGTTGAAGACTAAAGGAATGCTTCTGCTCCCCCACACCCAGGCGCAGATGGACTGGTGTGGGGTGGTGAGAGGCTTTAGATCTCCATTAACACCAGCTGCACTGCATGCTCATCTGTCCCCAAACCAGTGCTCCCGAGGAGGAGAACTTGCTCAAAACAAACAAAAAAAACAAAACACAAAAAAGAGGAAAAAGGAAAAAAAAGGATGGGGGGGGGGGAAAAAAAAAAAAAAAAACCAGAAACAAAATCCCCACAAAACCAGAAAAAAATCCCAGAAAAAAAACAAAACCAGAAAAAACCATCCCAGAAAAAAAAAACAAACCAAAACCAGAAAAAAAAAAAATCACAGAAAAAAAAAAACAGAAAAAGAAAAATCCCAGAAAAAAAAACAACTAAACCAGAAAAAACCATGCCAGAAAACAAAAAAAAAACTACCAAAATCAGAAAAAAAAAATCCCAGAAAAAACACCAAACCAAAACCAAAATCAGAAAAATCCCTGAAAAATAAAAAAACAAACCAGAAACAGAAAAAGAAAAATCCCAGGGGGGGGAACAAAACAAAAAGAAAAATCCCAGGGGCAAAACCAACACCAACGTGAGGAGCTCATTTTTAGGATAGAAAAGGCAAATCCTAAATAAATAAATAAATCAAGGAAACCAACCTGCTGAGTACTTCTGAACTGACAGGGACTTGCTTTTATTTTAGGCAGAATAAATCTGTATTTAATGACCAAAGCAAGTGTGAATGAAATCCTGCTCAGCAAGATCGTTTCCTTGCTGAGCAAATAAATTTCAGCTCTCTGAAGAGCGCGAAGGAGGAGAACGGCACTTTGCCTAATTAAAGGACGACGTGGTGGGGCTTTAGTCCAGCCCTGGCATTAATGCGCTGAGCTCAATTATCTGCCCATCAGGTCACATTCTTACGTTCCTTTTTATCTCGGTATCGCCCGTGCTTCGGCGTAATGAGTTTCATATCGGTAGGAATTACGGGCAGCGCGTTTAGGGCTAATGAAGCAAAATTACCCTGAAATGGCGTTTTCTTTCATTTCCACCCTCGAACTTGACAATAAGGCTGAAAATTGAAGTCATAAATGTAGTTAATACGGTTAGAAGTATATTAAAAGAGGCCGCACGCGCTGCTTCAGACAAAATTTGGGATGCGTTTCCATTAACGAACCCTTTACAACCCTCCTGCAATACCTCGGCACCACGTTCAACCCAACCATTAGGCCGAAGTTCTCCTGGTGGTGGAGCACCCGCAGTTCAGCGACACCTGCAAACCGACAAAACCGGCAGCTCGCTGGTTTGCGACAGCGCGGGGGGAGCCGCGCGCTTGCGGCGCAACCCCCGGGGGGGCCCAAACCGGCGGCAGTCGCTGCGTTGTCTCTACCCTGACGCTTCCATTGGGGGGGTCAAACCCACCTGGTGCAGCTCCAGCGGCGAGTGCAGGGTTTCTCATTGACAGTCACGCTTGGGGCCAGATGAGGCCAAGAACCCGACGGCAGCTCGGTGGTGGTGGCACCTGAGTTTGGCCCCCCAAAACCAACTATTTCTGCAGCTTGGATCGAAACAGAGCCTGGAAACACGTAGCCAGGCACCGGGAACGTCTCAGACTCGCTCTGTATTCTGCATCTCCGCACCAAGGTTGAGTAATTTCTAAGCTGAGAAGCTGTATTTATTTTTCTGAACCTCAGTGGAACGAACAAGGCTCAAGGTGGCAGAGCCCAGCCTCTGGTTGAAGGCGTAGGACACCTACAGCCTTCACCACACCACTAGACATTGAAACCTCTCCCCAGATTTACATCACAGACCTAAAAATCGCTCGACCAGGCAAGGAGCACACGTCTGCTGTCCAGGCTGGGCATCCAAACACACCCCTAGTCCCAGCGCTCTGGAATTTGTGACACTGCACGGACACCAACGTGACAGAACAGCCACTCTGGAGATCCAAGAAGGACCTTGGCTTCTGCAGGTTCTCCTTGGCAGGCCAGGACATCACCCGGAGACGTCCCATAGGCAAAAAGTTTCACTGCAGAGTTGAAAGACCACGGGTAGACCTTCCCTCACTGACAGCACAGTATCAGCCTTGGGGATATTGCCATAAACTTTAAGGAGGATTAGACAATAAGGCCGAAAAAAAAAATGAGGTTTGGGGCTTCTTATCCAGAGGTGAAGAGCTTGGTCTACGCTGGAGCTCCTGCTGCCGGTAGGAATGTTGGGAAACGATCCTGTGTTAGTTGGGAGTCGCAGGACTGAGCCTTGGGTTCGCACCGTGGATTTCGTGGCAGCGGAGCAAATGAAAGGTAGAGTTTCGGTGTCTATTTTGGATTTCCTACTGGGTGTATGTGAGCAACTCAACAGTAATTAAGGCCTTTTCTCTTCATTTTGCCTTTGATATACAACAGGTCTGCCTCGCTCTCCTTTTAGCACGATTACATTTCACCCCAGGGGAAAAGAAAAAAAAATAATACTAAGGATTTGTTTCCATCAGTGCAAAACTTGCCTTCCAACAGGGAGTTTAAATGACTAGCTGACTCCAAGGAGAGGGAGGAATTATTTATCTCCATATTTTTAAATAAATCTCATTTTCTTCATCTCACCCCCTGCCATTGTAACTGCTCTAGAAATGTCGAAAAGCTGAGGTGAGGTCATTTAACAGCAAGAAGACCGGGGTGGTTTTTTTTTTTTGTTGTTGTTCCTGCTCTCGCCAAAGGACAAGAATCAGCTTGTGCTCCTGAGCGGAGTCATGTATCCGATTCATCCCAGGTGTCGGACATCTGCTGCTCGCTCCGCAGCCGCCTTTGTTAGGACACAAGAACCAGCAGCGATGTTCCCAAGGAACAACTTGAAACAACACCCCCTCCCCGGCACCGACGGACCTAAAACAGAAGCAACTGACAACTTTTCGGTGCTTCTGGGAGATAAGCAAAACTGCAGCCCGGCACCACATCCTCTCCCTATCCTTCCTCAAAGCAAAACTGGTTTTTCAGGAAGTTTTATCCATGGTAAACACCTTGGTTTTCCATTCAGGGCTAGAGCAGAGTCCTCATCCCGCAGTCAGGACACAGGTAACGGTACCGGCTGCGGCGCTGGGAGATCCTCGTCCCTCACGCAAGTAATTCCTGGGGACCAAGCCTCCAGTTGTGTTTTGTGGTTTGTTTTTCTGGATGCCACACAAAGTAATCAGGGAAAATAATTTAAAAAAAAAAAAAAAGATGTTATCAACAAACCCAAAAAGATTATCACAAAAAAAACCCAAACAATTGCCCGGGCAGGGTTTATATCTAAAAGATTAGAAAGTGGAATAGGATCTGAGTTAGGAGGGGAAAAAAAATAAGAAAAAAAAAGAAAAAAAAGAGAGGTGTTTCAACACAACAGTGCACTTTAAATAACCAAATGAATTCTGAAAGTGAAGCGGTACGGGGACTCATAACTCAGCCGTACGGTGACAGCCTCCCCACAGCCACCGCCTCTGACACGGCTCCTTGAGCAAAAATACCTCAGGAAAAAAAAAATTAAAAAAAAATATATATATAACCTGCAAACACAATCCCCTCCCTACCTACCGCACTTCTGGCGGCGAGACGGGAACAATATATCCTCACAGGTAGCACATGGAGACATAAAGCCCAACCACTCGGTCACATTATAGTCATCAAGGAACCTCCTGGTGGGGGAACGTTACGAGGCCGTGGGGAGAGCGGCGATAGAAAGACCTGACGGCCAAGTTACAGGAACAGGGACTGAGGCCGGCTCAGGATAACGGAACGAGATGAAGCTTTTCTCTTTTCAGAGACACGTGTGTCTCTTCCCAGTAGTTGAGCACTTTAACTCGTGTCCATTATGAACCCGAACAACGAAACCCTACCCGCCGTCTTGGGTTTCACCCCGCAGAGGTGAAACGTGGGGAGCGGGGCCGCTCGGGGGAGGCCGGCGCTTCCTGAAGACGCCGCCGGCTGACGATTTCCTGAACGCCCACCGCAAAAGCCACGGGCGGCTCCCCGAAGAGACAAACCCGCGCCTCGTCCCCAGGAGCAAGACCTGCTCGGATCCTTTCTGATAATAATAATAAAAAAAAGATACAGTCATGGTTACAGTAAACTCCTACCACAAATCATTGGGTTAATGGCTCGGGTCAGAACAAGGACATTTGTAGACTCTCTCCTTCTCACCCTTTCCAAATGCCACCGAGCAATAAAACACCAGTAGGAAACCAGCGGTGCCCTGTAGCCTTTGCTCAAAGGTCTCACTTTCCCCTCCAGAAGCGCCTGCAATTTATCTCAAGAAGCTCCAGGATGGAGGCTCAGATCTGAACCTGAGCATCCAGGAGGAATTTGCAGATCACCGCTCCTCCCGATGCGAAGGCTGCTTCACCACATCGCCTGCTTTTTTGAGAGGACTTTGCTCTAAAAGCTCTGTCCCAAATTATAATCTTAGGCTGAGAAAGAGCTAAGAGCCAAGGTTGAGTTCTGCATCTGTCCTGCTTTCACTCCAGCACCAGAGGCTGCTCCGACTTCAGCAAGTCCCCAAAGCCACCCACAACCTCTGCGAAGCCAGAGGTCGATGGGACAAAGGCCACAGCAGCATCTCCCCCCACCACCCAAGCACCATAGACAACAAACAGCACACAAAGACAAACCACCTACTGGGGCAGCAAGAACAAGCCAGGATTTCCAAGTCTGTCCACTGCCTCACGTGTTTATCGAGTTCGGTGCTCTCTGGTTTTCAGTCATTAAAACCAGACCTAGAGCTGCACTGTGTGAAGATAAAGAGTTGTCACTTTTAAAACTCCATGCTTCCAGGATAGGTGGAAAAAAATAAACAAAATTAAAATAAAAAATGCTCGAGTTGATGTCTGAATACTTCAGGTTCAGAATCTTGCTTACTTAACCCTTTCCAAGATCACTATTTGCCAACGAGTGGGTTTTTTTTTCCAGAGAAACTACAACAATCTGTTCAAAATGTGCGATCGCACCCGTTCTTCTGCAATATTACAGGACGCCGGGCACGCTTCCCCCCACCCCATTCTTCCATTAGAGATACTACAGCCTCATTTTCCAGAGGCTTCCATCTTCTGCTTTCAGCTCGTTTCAATTATTCAGGGCAACCCAGGCTGATAATTACACAGTCCCGAGTTGCTGAGTAAAACTGATGCTTAATTAGCCAGCAGGAAAGATCGATTAAGATACAGCAGGGCATCTTGCAAAGTTCTTCAGTGGGACTGCAGGGAATAAGAGTCTGGCTGTGCCCTTCCGAAGGATAAAATTCTCCGCTTCTCAGGGACTCGACAGCAGTTTTATTTAAACTGGATGCTCAGATCAGTCAGCCACCCTGAGTTTTATTGTCAGGTCCTCACGTCAAGTTGACACAACTCATACCTTATAACTAGAGCATTAACAGCAAGCTCTGGATCACATTTCTAGCCAAAAAGATAATGCAGCTGAGGCTGGAAGTTTTATTTAAGCCTCCAGCAACCTGTTTGCGGGTTATTTTCCTTGATTTTCCCCTAGGAAAAGAGAACAACCTTTGTTTGCTTCACTCACTCACCCAAATGACGCAGCTCACGTTCTCATGCAGGACTTGAACAGTCCTGAGGATGAGAGATTTTTAGAACCTGGATCAGGCCCAAGTTTTAATTCAAGAAATCCTCTTCATTCTTTTTTTACTCTATCAAAGTCCAGGCAATATATAGTTGAGTTCAGGAGCCACTTGTGAAATGGACGCTTGGAGCAGCAAGCCAGCACTCTGAATCTTTACTCACTCTATTGATTTATCCACAAGCCTAAGTAATGGATTTCCCCCCCCCCACAAAATGCTCTCTAGTACAACGGAGAAGGAATTGTTTTGTTATAGTTGAAACAGACTTTTAAGATCGAGTCCAAGCATTCCCCCATCCCTGCCAGGGCACCACTGAGCCCTGTCCCTCAGCACCACAGCTCCAGGGCTTGGAAACCCCTCCAGGGATCAGGGGGACTCCAGCCCTGCCCTGGGCAGCCTGGGACAGGCCTGGACAACCCCAAAGGGCAACAAATTGTCCCTCAGCTCCAACCTCAACCTCTCCCAGCACAATTTGAGGCTGTTTCATCTTGTCCTATCAAGGAAGAACAGGACGGGACCAGAGACCCACATGGAAAGAGCTGTACAGACACAACCCAAGGCGTAATTTTTTCTTTTCACTTTGAAACAAAACAAATTCCAAACACAAATAATGACAACTTCACAGATAACCAAAAATTTAAACCCAGTTAAATAGAATAGCGTACAGAGTGGTGTGTAGTTCTCCGCCACATTATACCAAACCCTGAACATCCATCAACTTCCGAAGCACGGGCCAAGTGTCCGACTAGTTAAAGGCAGCGCGCGGCACCCCGGGTTGTGACACGATTCCGAAGCACTTTCTAATGAAAGAAAAGCAGGCAACACAAACCTGGCTTTGGCTTGCTGGAAGTCAAAGAGAATCGTGTCCCTCCGCTCCCTGGCTTTCGCACTCAAGCTTTCATTCTGCAGGCCGTCCGTCAGGTAGCCTTCGATATCTGGGGGGGAAAAAAAAAAAAAAAAAAAAAAGAGAATTACAGGTTAAAACTCACAGGTAGAGATATTTATTCTTGGCTAAGGAACCTGGACCTGGCCGTGCAGAGGAAAAACCCTCAGGGCACCATATCTAGAGACGCGAGTCAGTCTGAAGACTTCATTTGGAGAAGTGAAGACATCGAGTGATTGCGGGTGGAAGAGGATCTAAACATTGCACGTGACCGCAGAGCTCCTCTCTGGCTGCCGGGGTATAAGGCAAATAAGCAACTGCAGATGAACCACCAAGCGGAAGAAAGGAAGAGGAAGGTGATGCGAAATATGCTCTGCTGGACTAAGTGCAATTCCACCTGCCTCTTTGCTGCCTCAAACCCTAAAAATCTGCTGCTGTGAGAGGATTGGTTTTTTGGTGGGGTTTTTCTTTGGGTTGACAGTTGGACCCAGTGAACTTGGAAGATTCTTCCCATAATGATAATCCTTTGATTCTGTTTTGGCATTAAAGACACAGAAGAAGTAGCTGTTCCATTCAGAGGGGGAATCCAAAGCATTTCTACACCAGAATATCCACTGCAAAATATCCACCGACCCTTCCAGAACACCCTAACCTGTGTTTTTCACAAGGATGATCTTCATAAAGGACAAGCTCTGAAAAGCAGGTGGCTTGTGCTCGTGCCAACGCGCGCTTGTATCACACAACATGGGTTCTGCTGCAAGGTTATCCCTGAAACACCACAGCCTGTGCTTGCTCAACCGAGCCAGCCAGACAAAAGCAAACACGGTATTTTCTCACCTGGAAACCACGTCTCTATGCAGAAATTTAACCTGAGCTGGAAGATAAAAGGATTAAGCGCCTTCGATTTGCATAAATATTTATGTTCTTTACAGAAACCTCAAACCCAAACATCTCCCAGAAAACAAAACACTTCCAGTCCCACCTGCTCCGTACGGGAGAATATCCCCCTTGTACTTCAGCGGTGTTACTGCTGCTTTCTCTGAGCAGAGAAAAGATTGGCTTGGAAGCGGTGGCATTGTACACCCCCAGGCCTCACCAACCTTTACCTCACGCCCCATGCTGGGACACTAATGTCAGTTTAATATCCTGCTTGCGAGACTCTCGGCTCCTTATGCTCCAGCTGCCTGTACAAGAGGCAGCGCTGTTTAGCACACCCCAGGAACCCGCACGGCTCCTTCAAAACGGCCCCTCCACCTGCAAGCGCAGCTCAAGATCAAAACGCCGCAAGAGGAACGAACGGACACCTTTTTCCTGGTAAAATCATGAGCCGCCTTGGTTTCTTTGTTGTTGCCTGCTCGGTGACAAACCTCGAGAAATGCTTAGAGCGTGGGGACAGAAAAAAAAAAAAAAAACAGACAAAAAAAAGAGATCCTTTATTTCTTTTAAGTGAAGAGGATAAGGAAGGACATAGAGGGGAACAAGGCTGATGCTTGGGCATCCCCCGGGAACGGAGCCCTCTTACCACTTCCTCTTCCGAGGGGCAAAAGGGCAGGGTCAGGGACACTCAACCTTCCCCACAGCAGCCTGAGAAAAAGTGAATCCGGATCAGAATGCTTGTCTCCAGAACGGTCCTGTTCTCCTTTCTGGATTTATCCAGCTGAAAGCACCGGTTTCCAGAGGAGAACTCTCTAGGAAGCGCCTTTCAGCCAAATGCAGACTCCTCCAGGTCCTCACCAGGTCCTTCCTCTGCCTCCCTGCCTCTCCTCCCACCAGGAAGAGCTCCTGACCCTCAAACCTGCGGCCGCCACTTCACACGGAGACACGGCGCCGAGATACCGAGGCACCTCCACACAACCCCCCCCGTTGTGGGGCTGCACAGTTACCCCCCACAGAAGGAGGCAGAAAACGTCCGTCCCAGCACCACTCTCAAACCCCCACCTACATCCAGCAGCGGTTTGGGGAGCTTCGGGAGCACAGAGGTGTGAGGCCAAAAATGCCTTTTCATATCCATTCGCTGCCAGTAATTTAGCCTGGGGTGGCCTGCCTGGGATAAGAGAAAGGCTTTGCCCAAGTAACTGAGTGAAGCTTTTTAAATCCCAGGCCAATCCAGTAATCCTTAGGCTAAATTTCAGTTTCAGGCCCTCTCTAAGCCATTTGAACTCTACTTTGTTTAACAGGCTTGTGACAAGCCCGACGACACTGAAGCTACATCACTTCCAAAATACAGACAAAGTCCCCGGGAACATATATCTCCGCACAAAGGATGTATCTTGCCTCGAGGAGCTTACTGCTTAAGAACAGATGAGGCTACGGGGACGATTTATTACACACAAACCAGCATGGTAAAACTGGGTGGGCAGTGGAGGCTGCATCTCCCCAAGGAAAGGACAAGCAAGAAAAACAAACCTCTCCCAGAAGTTGCGCAAATCTCGGTCGCATCCCTCTGTCATTTTTAAGCGCCCGTTAGCTCCAGGAGCCCCCGATTAGCTCTAATACGCTATTTACTTACTGGGATGTCAGCACAGATCAGCTGCTGGATAAGTTATAGTAGAACTCGGGTCACTTCTGCAAAGCAGGCAGAGCCCCTTTCCGAGCCAGCCACGATGTTTATAGCACCAGGAAATGAAAAAGAAAACCTAACCATAAACTCTCCAAGTGGATCAGGAAGAGCAATATGTAAGCAGCTCGAGAGTAAATCACTCTAATGTTAGTTTTACTGCTTGTCGGTAACATTATATTCTTGATGTTTATAGATTGCTCTCCGCGATCCACTCGGAAAGTTTACAGGACTCTCCTTTTCATTTCCTGCAGCGAAAAAAAGGTAAGAAGGGAAAGAAAGGAAAAAAAAAAAACCAAACTAGAGATTTCATCAAGTGTTTCAGGGGAGTTTCTAGAGGCAATTGCAGTTATCCACTTGAATCCTGCAGGAGATGCACAGCATCACGAGAATTATGTCACAACCACTGAAGCCCAGGTAGTAAATAACCTTTTAATGGCAGCACTAAATTCCAGGAGTTAATCAGCACTCAATGAGCGGAGCTGAAAGGTATTAAGATGCCACGTGTATTCTCTCCATGCACACACTTTTTTTTTTTGTGCTACTCATTTCTACTCCTGTGCCATCAAAAGGCCACCAGCAGAAATCCTGCTCTCCACGCACAGAGGAACTAGTCCCACAGAGTCACATTTTTGCCGTGCAAGGGAACACTGAGCCAACCAGTCTGTTCCAAATCTTATCAGATACTCCACACAATCCCTCCTGCAGTTTGTCATCCCAGTTGCCTGGGAAAAAATTGTTTAAAAAAAAAAAAGTTTAGGACACCTATGAAGACAAAGAGAGCAGATAGCTTCAGCTTCCCTGAAACTGCATTAATATTTCCAGGATGCATCCCAGGACAGCCAGGGATTTGGAAGGCCAGTCATACCATCCCCTGTCCCCGCTGTCAAAATAAAAGCCGTGAACTATCGCACACTGTGGTTCTCGACGTGTCTGTAAGCTGGAGGAAGGATGGTTTAATTGTGAAATGACATTTTTTCAGATGAGCCTTCCTGTTTTTGTGGGGCTGAGTCAGAGTCGGCCTTGAGAACTGAAGCAATCTTCATCCAGCCTCCCGCCACAGACCGAACGGGATGTTCTCCCCTATGCAACGGAGAATCGAGAACAGCTTCTCCAATTTTCAGCTTCCAAGTGCCAACCCCAAATTCCCTGATACTTAAATTCCGGAGCTACTCACGACGCCACGTCAATGCTGACTGTGGCTTATTAGCCCTCGCAACCCAGAGCATTTTGTTGTTTATTTTTAAGCAGCTCCAAGGCTGTTTGCCTTCAATTAGCAGCTCCCAGCTTTGCTAGGCTGTGCAGGTGCAGTCACAGCCTCCCCGCGCAGCACCTGCTCCGTCCTTCCTGCTGCCCAAACTCCAGCAAGAAAGCGGCTTTTCCAGCACTACCAGCTGAAATGAAGAGGATCAAGCAAGGCAGGCAAAAGGGAGATGATCAGGCTGCCTTTGCTTCTGCAAACGAAATCAGAAGCCCCGCGTTCGTCAGGGACGTATGGCGTTTTTTAGAAACCGCTGCCTCCGCCTTCGGAAGAAATTTGCACTAAACAAACATCAAACCTTGAAGCAAAAGTGGTTTTAAAAGGGACCTGGCTGAGCCAAAAGCGAAACTCCACAACTCACCGACGCTGCAGCGTTAGCGAAACTTGGGTCTCTCCTTTGTGAGGTGCAACTTAAAGTACTAGAGCAGTTGCAACAAGATCTGCTCCGACACAGAAAATAACAAGCGTTTGAAAGTGTTTGCAAGGTAGAGAGACGAGCCATATTGTGTTGGCTTTCAACCGCAGCAACCTCAGAGATGCTTGAGGTGATAGCACCACAACTGTTCCTCGGGAAGCCATTGGCTACCTGCTTTTTTTTGCGCCTCACGTAAGCAACCCTGCACCACGGGCCGAGCCCTAGCAGAAGGAAGGCGATATTATTGCCCGTACATCAGCACATATTTCCTCCTCGAGTCGTAAATTTTATTTTAAATACAAGAATTCTTACGGCCAACACTCTAAGAGCTTAAGCTCCTTCATTTCCAGCCTGTGTAGGTAGAAACCTCCCTCCTCAGCCACGGGAAGGCCTTGAGCCCATCTAGATTGTTAAGACACAGCAAGTTTGATACCGAGGTATGTGACATGCAATTAATCTCCATTCATAGCCTGCTATACCTGTCAGCAAATAAAGGCTGTGCTTTAGAAGGAGATCTGAAGCCTTCAATTAAAAACAGTCAGCTAACAAGAAAATAATCTAAGTTAAAGGAAGGTGGCAGGTGCAGAAATGAGTTGTTTACAAAAGTGTCAGCGCTGAACAATAAAGCGCCGCACATCAAAACCGTCAAAGGGTGAACTTCACTTCCAGCCCTCCCTGATTAAAAAACAGAGGAGAAAATTTACACCCACATCTGGAGGAAGACACAAAGCATTTGGAAGGGAGCTTTGACGGGCTCGGAGGCTGCGCGCTTTCTCTCGCAGGCTGACAGATGCCAGGACTGGAAGTCATCCCGTGTTTCGGCGGGGAAGGGGCGAGCGCTCCATCGCAGCAGGAAACCAAAAGGTCACAAAGCCTCGAGGCAGCCAGGCCAGCCCCAAACAGCGACGACTCCTTCCCCACCACCCATCCACCCACCCACGTCTGCGCTCGCAGGATGTGTCGGTCACACGTGCCGGTGTCGCTCAGCGATGGGCTAACATTTTTGCTCCAGCCTGCAAAGCTGCTGCTGCTGCTCGGCTTTTCTTTAGGGGCAGCTTATAAGGTGGTCAGCTCCGTGCAGCACTTCTCCCACCAAGCCTCTGCTGACCACACCACGGGGTCAGCAACGGCTCCAAAAGGCCCATCCAGAACTAGTTTGCGAAGCGGATTTTGATAGAAGAGCCTTGCACGGTTCCTGCTTGGCTGACTCGCTGCTTCATTTAAAGAGTGGAGGTTTAACACTTGTGGTTTGTGAAGAAATCCAGGAAAACCAACTTGAGAAGGCTCCCACCTGCCATCTTACACACACAGAGAAGTAAATGCTGTCAGGTCTCAGCCCAGCTCATTCACTCTGAAGCCGAGACCTGAGGAGGTCACGTTCAGCTCACAAAGCAGGAGTGGGGCTTGACACCAGCACTGCTCCCAGCTCTACCCCTGTTTTTAGTGGGGCTGAAGCTTTGCCAAGGACGCACCCCAACGTGAATTCCGCCACTCCAGCGCGACACACAACCCTGACTCAACAGCCGGAGCCAGGAGACACCGCTATCATAGCTGCAACAAAAGCCTTCTGGGAGCGCTTGCTGCAGCACACAACCTTCTTTCAAACCTCTTTGCACCAGCACCCTCATCTCACCCTGGTGATGCCCACCTGTGGAGGCCCTGTACTTTAACTGAAAGCACCCAGCGGGGGACAGCTTTTGACCGTGCCAGAAGACACCCCTCAGTCTTCTCTACACCTTTACCCCGTCTCTGCGACCGCCAAAGAGCTTCCCCACCCCTAACACGGGCACAGACCCACCTGCCAGCTCCTGAGCAACAGGAGGACAGCCCCCAAAAACACCAGGACTGGCAACTACAACCCCCACCCTCTCAGTGGGGGTAGTGCCAGGGAAGCCACACGTAACATGAGGACCTCGAAACCACCAGTCTTAGAGAAGTAGTTCCCACAGTCCTTCCACTCCCTTCTCTGGCTCAGCACGGCAAGGGGCAAACAGTTTTCTCAGCTTCTCCCCCTGCAAGCACAGCAGATTTCCCCTCAGGAAGCAGAGGAGAAGCAAGAAGGAATTCATGGTTACCTTCCAGGAGTTTCTGAATCTCCTCTGGGATCATGGTACCTGCCACCTTCCTTTGCACAGGACTCAAACCCGCTCCTACGGGCGCCGGTCCCTCAGGGGCAGGGACGGAGGAAGCAGAGAGGGCGGGGACACCCCAAAAAAGGCAGGAGGAACCACTGGGCTTGCTCAGATGCCTCCTCCTCCTCTTACAGTCTTCAAGCAGCTCAACCTACCTCCTTGCCGGCAGGCGGACACCCAGCTCCCCTGAAGCCTGAGCCTCCTCCACGCTCCCGAGAGCTCCAGCTCCGGCCACCAAAGCCCCTGAGCCCACCCCAGGAAGAGCCTGAGCTCCTGCAGCAGCACCAGCACTGCAGTCAACTGCCACCTGGGGCTTGTTTCGCCTTCATCGGCACCCAAGTGGGTACACCTGGGGCTGCAGACCCAGGAGCTGTGCGAGGGCCTGGATTTCTCCACCTGTGCCTGTTCCTTCCACAACCGGCGCCGGAGGTTGGCTTGGTTCCGAGCAAAGGCAGGATCCGTCCTTTAATGCGCAGGGGAAAGGAACGGTTCTCGGCCGCTGTTGCAATAAAACTTCCCCTCTTCCTGCATCCTGCCGAGGAAGGGGGTTAGATGGTAATAGCCCTTCATATTTCTCTGCCTTGCCCAGAGAAGGAACGGGGTTGTGCACTTTAGCTGGCTTTATGACAGGCAATAAATGCAAACTGCGCGCTACAAAACAAAAATGGCAGCGCATTAGATTAACCCCCCGCCCGGCATCTGCTCCTCACCTCTCTAAATGAGTTAGCACAAGCTGACTGGGGAGGATCCCCCTATTACTTTTCATCCTTGTGTTGCCAAATTTTAGGCTCGGCGTTGACAAATCCAAAGGCAGCCCCTTCTGTCTCTGAAGCCCGTCGATGATTCCAAAGACCAGGTTAAGATTTCCCGTAGGTGAAGTGCACGGGATCCGGTTCTTAATTTGCAATATCCTGGCATCAAAAAAATATTTATTTTTGTAGCACATAATATGGCACCTACTCTGAACATGCTCATCCCTTTTACTTCTCTGGTATTTTATGCCTGGTGTGTGACCTTTGATTATCTTCTCCCAACATTTAAAGGTGATATAAAAGGATCCAATCTGGCTGCGCTGGCCACAAATACATCACAAAAGCTCCCACTTGCTGCTTTCAGCAGGGGCACAACACAGCTCCTGGCAGCAGAGAGCCACGGCCGGGTACTAAGGTGTATCCTAATGTGAGGAAACCCTGAACCCTCCAAGGAATCTCCCTCAAACTGCCTCTCCTGCTGCTTTGCTTCCCTGCTCTGGGCAAGCCAGCCCACCACGGTGACGGTCACAAGCTGGCAATGCAACACCCGTGAGAGGAAGGAAAAAAAAAAAGTGTGTGTTGGGCTCCCAGGCTGCAAAGGGTGAGCTCCACAAACACTGCTCTAGTCCCACTGAGCTCTACTGGCAGAGGTTCGGATATGGAAGAGGTGGAAATAGATGCTCCTCCATATGCTGTCAGCTGCTAACATGCTCTGTGACCCACTTTCTGAGACAGGAGGGGGAAACAAGGGAAAAGGATCCGTTGTGCTTTTAGTTGTCTGTAGAAATCAGATAAGAACAGGTAGAAGACGAAGCAGAGTGCTTTGTGTTTTGGTTTCGGGTGTGTGCCGGCAATTCTGGTGTGTTTGCTCCACCGGGGAAATTCCCCAAAGCAACTGAAAAATTCTTGGGGGACTTTTGGGTTGAAACGGGCGCTTTTGTGCATGGGGACATCAAGTCAATAATTCACTTACAAAGAACACTTGTCAAGGAGGGAGAGTTTTAAAAGAGCAGTGAGGGTACAGTGCACACGCCCGTGTTGAGTGGATGCAGCTGATTTACCTGTCTTGTGGGTAGAGTCTCTCCACTTGGTAATGCTGAAGGGACTTTGGGGAGGGACTTTTTACAAGAGCTTGTAGTGGTAGGATGAGGGGTAATGGCTTTAAGCTGAATGAGGGTAGATTTAGGCTGGATATTAGGAAGAAATTCTTTACAGTGAGGGTGGTGAGACACTGGAACGGGTTGCCCAGAGAAGTCGTGGATGCCCCCTCCTCGGAAGTGTTCAAGGCCAGGTTGGGTGAGGCTCTGAGCAACCTGCTCTAGTGGGAGGTGTCCCTGCAGGTGGCTGGGAACCAGGACAGTGCCCTACAGAAGGAGATGATCTTTCAGGTCCCTTCCAACCTAAACTCTTTTCCGATTCTACGCTGAAGTGGCAGTGACCATTTGGGGTTTGATCACAAAGAAGAGCAGACAACGTGTTTTCTCTCCTACTTCTGGAGGCTCCATTGCTCTCTGGGATCTGGGACGAGAAACACAGCACCGCTTCCGATTTGCCACTTGACTCTACTGCGCGCACACGTGTCACCTCAGAACAACCCGGAGCCAGGCTTCGCATCTGACATCACCAGCCCTGACCTGACAGGTTTCCTACGCTGAGTAAATTCCCTCCGTTTCTGTCCTTCCCCCTTTGAACTCGCCCACACTGACAATGCGTCTTGATTTTAGGACGACACGTACAAGAAATGGCTCTTCGGCGGATGCCGAGATCTTGAAGCGCAGGAAGTGTTGCTGCAGTTCAGAGGGCCTCACGAGGAAGGTTGCCTTGCCAGAAAGCACGTACCTGGCAGCCGTCTTCCCCATTACATCTCCCAGTCTGGTAGGGTTTCATGAGTCAGGATTTCGAAAATTGAGGCTCTCCTACGGGAGCGAAACGTGAAGCTGTGGTAGCTGCCTGAGGCTCCCGACACATTCGAGCGGTTCTGATTGTGTGCGAGAAACGGCAGCGGGGGTGGGTGGGTGTGTATGGGCTGGAGAAGTGCTCTCACCTCGAGGTGTTTAGGGATAAATATTTAAAGGAGTCTGTGTAGAAAACCTGGCCAGTTCATTACAGACGACAAATAAAAAGCAGCTGCTTGCTGAGACTGACTAACTTTAAAAATGAGTTTATAAAGGAACGAGCCGGGTCCCTCAGATGGAAGAAACTGCCTTCAGATATGCCAGAAAGATCAATAAAACCTGATCAATGAGAATCTCAGAGGAAGGAATGTTCATGCAACTGCAAAGAAAAGGGTCATCTCACATGTTCTCAGCCTTTCTGTAGCTCACACAATAATCTGAAAGCACGGGATTGTAAAAAGGGAACTGAAAAATACCTGCTCAGTGAGTCTTGCCCAAGAGTTAAACTGATTAATCATATTTAGGGTCTGGAAGAATTTTTTCCTCATGTTAAACTCACGGTGACTTGTTTTGCGGATGTTTTTTTTGGGGGGTGGGGAGGGGTTGCCATCCTTTGCTGCCTTGGGTGTGCGATTGCTGCTTAAGAGCATATGGGGATTTTACCCAACAGATTTCCTACAGCATCGGTAAAGCTCCGGATCTTTCCTGCTCAACTTCTGACATGCATTGCAGTCGTGACTTTTGGTCTTTTGCTACAGATTTTAAAGTTATCACAGAGCATTGTGGAGACTGGCACTGCTGCACCCTGGCTGCTTTTGGACCACGCACCCATCCCATTGTCCTGGCAGCCAGAGACAGGACCCAGCACCTAGAATGTTCCCCTCAAACCCTCCAGGAAGATTTTAAGACCAGGTTGACCGTACAGAAGCTGTTGTCACCGTTAGATCCATTTTACTAAGGAATACTGAGGCATAGAGGCTCAGCTGCCGTGGAGACATAGGTGCTATTACCCGAAACCTTAGCACCAAGCCAAGCCAGATGGGTTCCAGGCTGATCCCCAGGCAAACGACCTTCTTATTTGCTTGCCTTTTTCTTTGACACTTTCATTTTTGAATGTGTGAACAGGTTACAAATTTAGCGGTCAACTGGGAAGACGATGGGGGGAATCTGGCAGCGACCGGCCGCATCCACCGCGTTGCCATTCTGCAGCTCCGTGGGCTCTAGATGTAAAGCCGCCTCCCTCCACGATAAAAGCCCCAACCTTAATCATTTTAGGTCCCAAGTTCAGCAGACAGGCTCTCTCCTAATGATATTCTGTTAACTGGACAAATTCCTTTGAAGGCTTGTCTTGCTTTGAAATCCAATTTCACAGGAAGGCAGATGCGGTTGGGTGTAGCTATGGAAACAAAGCAGGAGCAGCCTTCGAGGAGCTGAGCGACGCAAGGTAAAAACGGGAGAGGCAGAGTCCCTTTGCTGCGCTGTCGGAAATATCAAAGGATCTGGAGAGGTTGGCAGGAGACGTGTCCCTGTTAGGGGCTGTTCTGTGTGGCTGGCTACCAGCGGCTGTCAGCGGAGGTAAGCAGCCCGCCCGGCCTGTCACGCCGCCCGAAGTGGAGCTGAATGCGCAAAACTGGGGGCAGCGAGGGGAAGGTGAGGGGGGTGCAGAGTCGCCGGTTCCCGTCTCGACCCCCCTTCCCGCTCCTCCCGCCCCGTCAGGATCTCAGCCTTCCCCTCGCTGCCATTCGGAAAGGTTAACAACAAAAGGGTAACAAGGTTAAACCACAAAGCCCTGGCTGATAACAGCCCTTTCAAGCAGCTGCACTGAAATTAATCTGAAACTTCTGGTAATTAGATAAGATAAGGACGTGTGCGTGCTCGTGCGGGCGCACGCTGACCCTGGGACACCCGTTCCACAAAGGAGGTGGAGGATCACAGGCTTCATTAAACTGTTCACCTAGCCTGGTGCTGCAGCACTGAAAGTCCATTTGCAGCCCCTTGATTCATCTCGCCGGCTCTCCCTGACTGGTGCACGGCCTTGCCCTTTTGTCCTCTCTTCCCGGCACTGGAGCTCCTGCCAATTCAGAGCAGACTCTAATTCTTGATTTTTTTTTTATT